>VZTI01005331.1:418004-846969 GCA_013397865.1 Struthidea cinerea | reverse complement strand
ATTTATGCATTTCTCTTTGCCAGTAAAATATCTGTTCTCCTGTTTGATTGTGAAATGCCCAAGACCAGTGTGTGGTTGATGTTCAGCAAATATCTTCTTTCATCAGTGTAAGCATGTGTAAGTACATAGCCTGAGAAATACATGTTCTCAGACCCTCTAAGAGGAAAATAACTTGATACCTTTGAATCGATATTACTTATTCAGATGTAAGCCACTAGCTGAAAAAGTTTGGTGGCTCTGAGTTGTTGCAGAAATGAAAGGAAAGTGGTGCAATTGTTCTTTACTTAGAAAGAACACAATTTTGGGCATGTTCTTTCTCTGAACATAGTGGAAGAATAACAACAGTAGGTCTGTCTTTCCTTGAATATCCCTAAATTTTACCTCTTCAGCAAGATTTTGTCGGAGGCTATTCTAAACAGACATTCATTTGCTATAGTTCGAACTTTAGTTAGGTAATTTATATGTAGAAATAAATTGTGAAAGGTAAGCAATTAAAATAAATCTTTATGAAAGTCACATTAGGCCTTAATACCTATTTGGTCCCAATTTTTAAGGCATTTTTACAGTTAAAATTAGCTATACAGTGCAGCAAATGAAAATTTGTTTTTGCCCAATTTAAAATTTTTTAAATTGATATAAAAGACTTTATAAAGAGCAGAGAAGAAAGTTGCTCTAATGTGTGGGAGCTCTAGCAAAAATGTTTATTACCTAGTTTTGTTCCTGCTCTCAGTGAAGGAGACAAAGTTTTGTAAGCATGGGAGTGTCCACATGTTTTTCCTCTCAGTATCAGAGAGCTGGTGATTGCTGCAGTCCAGAACCTGGGTATGTGTACAGTGAACCAGTCGGTGCAATAGCTCAGGAAAACTCTATTAATTAACACTGTTTTAGGACTAGGCTGGAAGATGTTCTATTAATGCATTCTCACAGTGTGTTTTTGAATATCCCAAAAATATTCCATCTATTTATGCAAGTACACGAGCTTATATGTTCTATCAGTTGCCTGCAATCATTGGACCAATATTATTAGGGCTTTTGTTTTATTTTGGTAAACAATAAAATAAAGAATTAGGACTTCCTGAAAAAAACAGTTGTTTCTGTTGGAGTTACAGTGTGATTTTTAGGAATTCTAGCAGAAAATATTGTTGTGCTATAAAAGATGGTCATTAATAAGGGCTATGCGTGGTTATTGATAAATTGTATGCATGAGGAGACAGAGAGTAACTTCCCTCTTATGCTTTTAATGGTCTCTGAAGTTACTGTGCTGTAAATGTCTCTGTTAGAATATGCATCTACCCACTTAATGTGGTTACATGAGAGCACAGACTAATTTCTTCAGTTATTAAATTATAAATGAAATTAAGTTGTCATGTTTCCTACTTGCGTGAAGACAAGGCTTCTCCTCTAAAGTGCATGGTTTTTTGTAAAATACAGGTTTTAACTTCCTAATTCTTTTGAGTTCTTCGGCCGCATTGTTCCGTTATAGTTTTTAATAGACTACAACAAAGTTGATTTGCTCCTTTACAGTGTCTGATAATAGCTCAGTTCTGGTGAAGAGGCAGCTGAAAACAGCTGGTTGATCACCAAGTAAGCTATTACATAAAGCAGCTGATGGGTCAAATCTTTTCTGAGAGTTTGCACTCCACGTGGGTCTAGGTTTCCTTGCTCTTCTTTGTATGCAGTACTGCAGACTGCTCTGCATGAATCTAAAAATGTGTCAAATCCAGTCCAAAGTTTATGCAACAAAGTTCAATAGAAAAAGTGAGAGTAATTATTCAACCACTGTGTGACTTTTCTGTTCAGATTTGCATTTTTTGTCTTACATGCCAGCTGTATGTTAGAGAAGTCTGATGAAAGTCAGGTCCACCAAGAAAAAAGGTATTATCAAACAGCCATTCTGTATAACATTCTGCAATATTTATTCATAGATCTGTGAAACAAAAAGAAAGCTTGGCAGAAAAGTAATGTTTTCTAAGAGTCTGGCAGCTAATATTCAGCTACATCATTAATTACCTTACAAAATATTAATTACAAGTGCAGTTTACCCTCAGATTGCTAGTACAAGTTGAATCGTTGAAGGAGAAAGTTTCCATGTGAATCTGACTTTAATAATTTTATTTAATTGCATTTCCTTTTCCAAATATGATTTTTTTAATTCCATTTTGAAAACTTCTGCTGTGTCAGAGAGCTCTATGCTCTTTTCACCACTAAGTCTCCCCAAGGATTTGTAGAAAATCTCTTCATTGGGCTTGAGATGGCAAGAAACAGTTTTAACCTATTTAATAATTTAGTTGATGCTTTCTTCTTCACAGCATTGGAAAAACTATGATACTTTAAAAGCAAATTTAGAGTTCTAGGGGAAGGAACTTGACCTTTGCCCCAGAATGAAATGTTCTTCTCCCTGAAGTCAGACTAGAAATTGGCGAATATAAATGCAAATTTCTCAATCTCTGTTTGTAGGGCTTAAGGTGAGTAGTTGGGCTAAATTAATTCTTGTATGTACCCCTTTTGGGGTGAGTTGTAGTGAACTAGAGCCCTCTTTACTGAGGAACTGAAAAAATACCTTTTAAAAGTCCAGAGGTAGAATTACTATCAAAACTTGTATTCCTAGTAAAATATATCTAATGCTGCCTAATTCACTGATAACTATCATACTTTTTTTTTACTATTAGGAGTTGGCTTTCTGTGGCTATGTAGAGTTGTATTCATTAATTGTAAGAAAGCTGGTTGAAGTGCCACACTTACTAAATTGAATTTGCACTTGAACCAATCCCCCAGAATGATTTCTAGGTGTTTTTAAATGGCTGTAATCTGGGTTCATTAAAAAGACTGTATTTTCTGTGTCTAAAAAACATTTGGGTAATTAGTTTTTGTAGAAACTTGCCTCTACCAGTGAGATGCATATCACAATCTTACAGATACATAATCAATAAACCAGGAATTCTGAGCTGTGTTTCAAATTTCCTTCCAAGCTTTCCAGCAGTATTTATTTAGTCATTAGCCATGCCCATGCACTTAATGATCTTCAGTCTACAGCCAATTTTTTTTGGTGTAATTTTTTTTCAGTATAACTTGGCTGCACAGTTGGGTTTGGTAGTTCAAAACAGGCAATTCTTTTACCTGCTTTTATAAGAATGAGGGGACTTGATGGAGTTCCACTAAACACAAACTTTTTCCTTTTTATGACACTGGTATTTCATCATGGTCAGTAAAGCTCATCCTGAGTTTCTGCCTGGTTATTGCATTGCTTTACTATCAGTGAGCCATGGACTCAGGCACCTGACCTGGTGCTGCTATGAAGAAAAGAGGAATGCAGGAATTATCTCGCACTCTACTTTTCCCCTTTATATTTATGATCTCTGTTGCAGGGCTAGGTAGCATTGTGTTTTTATGGCCTGAAGGAGATGAGTCAGCTAGAAAGTGTCTTGAAGTCTGAGAAGAAGCAGCTGATGATGTCTCTCTTAAGCTGTGGGCCAGATCCATTGAATCTGTCAGGGGTGTTGGGAATTTATAATTGCTGGATACCATGCACTGCTCTGTGCTTCTGCAGTGATGTGTTAGAGCAGGGACTGTGAATGAATTCCAGTAGGAACCTAGAGAAAGGGATGTGTCTGGCAGGATAATTTGCTTCCTTAACAAGCACTTCATGATTTCAAAGCATAAATATTTATAGTAAGTTGCTGATGTTTTTCAGAACATCTGTTTTTAAGTAAATCAGAGCCCTTTCACTGCTTTTGATGTGCCATGGGTTTCTCTGGGCTGCTGTCCAAGCCACTGGGAGCTCCACTGACAGTCCAAGCAATGCATTAAGTCTGCAGGCAACATGCAAATTACAGCAACTGAAAGGTGTAGCATCATTTGGAAGATTACATAAAGGCTTGTTGTTCCTAGGTATCTACATGAGCAAAGCAATGACCTCCTTTGGACACCTTTTGCTTTCAGCTGGGATGGCTTAACCAAACCAGCTCAGGGCAGAGACATGGCACAGAACACCTGTCCTGCTGGAGGCTGGCACGTCTGCTCTTGCTCAAGCCCCTTCTCTTGGCCCCTGTGGTTTCTGCCACAGATGAGCTCATTAAAAAAATGTTCTTTGTGGGGTGGATGTCATTGTGTTTAGACAAAACTAAGTCTCTGAAATCAACCCCTGTTCTCACTAGACTTTTCAATAAATGAACTTAATGAGAGTATCTTAATCCAGATAAATTTTTCTGCTGGTTTGGTGCCAGAGTTTTCCTTCTGAAGTAGCTGAATATTTTGCACAGGGCTCATTTCCCTGCTGGTTTTCCCTAGATATTAGAGCAGTGGTGGCCCTGCTCAGGAATGGGTGCCATGGGTGTTAATGTGAAATGAAGGGATGTTTGCTCGCTCACAAAAAAAATGCTGTAATATTGGGTATGGCCATGTACACTGGGTTTTTAAGCTAGTGTTGTGGTGTATCTGAAAAGCTGAATAATTTTTCTAACTTGAAGATAGGAGCTTATTTATACTTTACAGTCCTCCTATACATGTGCAGGGGGGCTGCAATATGCCTTCTTACTATTTCAGTTTGATTTTTTAAGACCAAAGTTAAAGCTCTTGCATTAAACTTTGAGGTTTTTGCCACTTTGATGAATCAGATCTACTTGCACTGGCAGGGGTGAATAGAGACCTTACTCTACCTCTTGTGAGGTAATGCATTATATTTTGTGAGGGAATGAATATTGGCCTTAGTGATTTCTCCAAGCCAAATAATGTGGGGTCCTCTGTGCTTGCAGTATTACTTTCATTGTCTCATAAATAGCAGCTGATTGTCCTGGATGCAAATTGCCACAAAAATGGTTGAGATGATAATTTTGAGTGCTGTACACAACTTTTTAAAAAATGTAAGAAATTATGATTTCACTCTTCAGTGCTGCAAAATTGGATCATTTTTAACATTATTGGAATATAATGCAGATTTTAATGGTAAAAATAGTTCTGTGAATTAAAAAATTATGCACATGAGGATGAATTAAATACACTGAGGGAGAGAGGATGGGAGCCTGTGAATAGAAAGAATTTGTAAAATTTTGTGATATTCGCTCGTATACTCTCATCACAGGACAGGTATTTGAAAAACCTCATCTTTCTTGAATGAAGCTGATTGTGAAGAGCAATGTTATCTCTCCCTGTAGTATTTCTGTTATTCCTCTGCCTCCTGGATACATCATCCCAGGGCTCTTTCCAGGTACCTGTCCTACTTTGGACTGGGCAGGTTGCTAGGGGACTCATTAAAGCTGTGGTAGAACAGGGTCTAGAGATAATCAGACTGCTCTGTCTTGTACTGCCTTTCCCCCTTTTTGCAGTCTTTATAGTTTCAGATTTATACAAAACTGTGTGATGCAGTTGAATACACCATATGCTAAACAATAGGTGCCTTTCAGCTCCACAGGCTGTGCCTATAAATCAGGAGAGGTGCTGCAATATTCATCCTACCTGTGTTGGCATCAGCTGCTCTTTGTTCCACAACTGAGTCAGAAAGTGCCATTTCAGACATGAGCAGAACAGACTGCGAGCACAGCAGAACTTGCTGGGAGAGGTGGCTGCAGGAGGGTTATTTTATGCTTTGAGCCCAAATACTTGCAAATGGTGGTGGTTGGGATGCTGCAGTATTTTTCTGAAATGCAGATGTGAAATACAGTTTTCTGTAATCTCTGCATACTGTCTTCAACCTGCTGTGGGAGGAAAGGGTAGGCTTAATTATTTCAGAGTGCAATTTCCTTCCTAAATGCATCCAAGTCTGGTTCCTGTCTGGAAGGCAGATCGTGGCAGAGGATTTTCTGGTGCCAGTCCTGGATGTTTTCCATTTTCACAGATTTAGCTGAATTTTGCATATGACTCTGCAGATATGCAGGCTTTGGAGTGACTGAGTTCTGAGCCCAGAATGATTAATCTAATACTAATGGTCTTGTGGCCAAAGATCCTTCACAGATCTGTGACTGTGCATTGAAAAAGGAGTTACTTTTGGCATCTGCTTTTTATTTCTCTAAAATAAGAAGACTTGTAAAAAAGTCCACTTGTGACTTTTGTGTTGAGAAAACAGAGTTGATTTCAGTGTTCGGTATTCTCATTACTAGAAGATGGACTTCCATTTAATGTCTGTTCTTATGCATGCATTTTTACATTATTTAGACTTTTCTGGAGGCTTTGTCAATATTTTAAGACCTCTGAGCTTAATAATCGTATTCTGCAGTGATCTGGTTACTGTCTTGTCAAGCCGAAAATGGTCCTCAGTTTATCTTTTTCTAGATTGCCATACTGGCAATTCCTGCTTTGTACACTGTCACCTCTATCTAAAACACACCATTTGTTTTTTAATCAATCTGATAGCTCATAAAAAATTGATTGGTTTCTCATTTCTCTATCAATTCTCCATAGTGATCAAATAAGCAAGATGTCATTATGAAGAATGCAGGATGAGCAGAGTTAGACTGTACAATGTAGGCTCTAAGTATACTGAGAGCAGATGAAACCCTAGTTATGATTTTGTAGTCAAACATGATAAAATTTTTGATAGTAGTGTAGAAGACAGTTTATAAGACTATAAACATTTCTGATCTGAAGAGGGGGAAGAACAAAATGATATATTCTTAGCACATGGCAGTTACAAAATTCATTCAAACCAGGTGAATTACTTATTCATGAGGCTGAATTGTGGCTGATAAAGTTCTTTCCTATTAGTAGATGCAGATAATAAGTAGCCAAAGGAATTAGAGGATCACCAAAGGAATCCTCTGAAACTCAATGTTTTTTGGTTTGGTGGATTTTTGTGTTTGTTTCTTTCCCCCAGAGCTCCTGGGCAGCGAAGTTTTGGCATTCTGGAAGAAGACTGATGTTCCTCTAGTATTTTGTAAGGGTTAATAGGATTATCTACCTGAGTATTAGAATTAGCCGGTATGAGTGTGGAAGTAGTGAGTGTCTAATGTGGTCCTTGATGAATGCAGTTAAGAGGGATGTAGATCTGAGACAATTAGCATGAGTTTTTGATGGACAATAGTGTCATGCTAACTTTATAAGACATTCTCAATCAATTCCAAGTTTGGCTAATTGATTAAAACTAGTACTAAAATAAGATCATAGGTGCAAGGGATTTCTAACATTTAACTGTAACACAGCATAAATAAACAAGAAAAATTAATTATGCAGAGTGCAACAAACTTGCATTATGTGAATAGGATGTATCTTATGGTAAGCCCAAAATGTATTTTAAGTAGGAAGTGGTCACTGTACTTGAAGAGTTCTAGATTCCAGAAAATGTTGGTCTCAATAATTTGGTGTAATAGTAAAAGTAGTATGTACATTACTCACATGTACAGATATCTCTGGAAACAATAGAAAATACTAAACAACAACCTGAGGTCCATTCTGCATGGTTTGGGCAGCAGAATTCAGTCAACCACACACTCTGTCTGAGGGCTTTTGATTTGGTCATGCTCTAACAGAGGTTAAACATTTGAGAAAGGAACTGGGAAATTTTTATGAAAAATGCAAGAGGATGGTGATAATGGCTGATTAACAGTTTATGATCTCTCAGGGTAAAATTGCCCTGAAACCCTTATTTTAGTCCTAGATTTACAAAGAGGGAACTGTTTAGTAGGAGCAGTAGTTCCTGTATTTGACATTGGTATGAGGGTTATTTGGATCATCTTAATCTGAGTTCAGAATGTAATTGGAAAATTGGTGAAGATGCATACAAATGGTTAAACTATAAAATATATATTTGGAGTGAATGGGTGCTGCTGTTTATCTAAAGGGACTGCTTTAGATGTTTGTCTTTTTGGGAGACAAGTATTTTGCTGAGATTTGAACAAAGATTGCCACTCTTTTTTTTTTTTTTTTTTTGGTTGGTTTTTTTTAAAGAATATAATCAAACTTCAACTTGGCAATTTTGTTCTGTAAATATTACTTTCAAGTGACAAGCACAAATCACACATTTTTCTTCAAAAAACAAGTCTGTTTTCCTTCAGGTACATGAGCATAAAAATACTAGAAGCAATGGCAGCAGGAGAAAAAACATATCCATGTAATTAATTGGCGCCAATAATGATGAATTATTACAAATCAGCTTTCCAGCTATGTCATTCAATAACCTGTGGTACTTATTTATCGCCTTATTAATGAAGTATGAGAAGAGCAGCCTAACAAAAAAAAAAAATCATTCACTAAAATTGAGCCAATCAATCCAACAAAATGACTAAATGGTTCTTGTTGTAAAACTTTCCTAATTAAAATAAAAGCTCCAGGATAATTGTGTGTTGTTGAACGTAACCAATCAGTGGCAGTGGTCCCAGTTCAGATGCGAATGCAGCCTACGGAAACCAATTGACTAAGTTGTTTTAGTCTTGCCAGACCCTAAATCCTGTCGTATTTGTCTAGGAGATGAGAAAAAGCTTTTCTGTTTTGCGCAAACTCAGGCAGATTACACACTGTTAGCCAGACAATTATGTAGGGTTCCAGCTTCTTCATGGTGGTGTAGAACTTTGCCACTTGAATGAATATCAGGCTGCCTTGGTTTTCATTGCAAATAATCCATGAAGGTTGAATTCCATTATTGTTTAAGATTTCCAATTGCTCTAATGTTTAACTTCTTTAAATGAATAATGGCAAAATGTATTTGACTTAAAAATATCCTACTTAACCTTGTGCCAAAGCAAGCCCTGTGATATCCATCCCGCTCTTAAACATTTTTATGATGAATCATCCAGTTTATTTTTAGGTAAACACATATTCACACTAGGGAAAACCTTCCCATGAATTATTCTGCAAATAAAATCCAGCCCCACAGTTAGATGCTCATAAATGGACTGAATGTTTATGCAAAGCAAAGGCACAAAGACTGTGCTTCACTGGCCTCTTGCTTAAACTTTTTACCTCCTGGAGGCCACAAGCCATGAACCGGCCCTTTGAATGGAAGGGTAATTTAATTTATTCTCAAGAAGGCAAAATGTAAATTAAAGACTCAATGCCATTCCATTATAATGGAATAATATTCTCAGTGAGCCATGACCAACACCATCTTGTACTGAAAAAAATGGATCATGAAACACAGTAGGGATATTGCCTGTCTTTCCGTTGGGGGAAGAGGAGGAACTTGTTGCCCTCGAATGATGGCAGGAAATGTGTTCCATATAATTTGTCATGAAAATCTGAAATTAATTGAATATTAAAATAGTAAAGGGATACACTCAAGAGTCTGCAAAAGAATAATAAGACAAAGTAGCTCTAAGTCAGTAATTTTCAGCAAGCTGTTAAAAAAGAAATCCTGCTCCAAACAAGAGCAAAATATGGGGTAAATAGTGTGAGGTCTAAGAACAGTGCTATTTAAATCAGCATGAATGTATGCCACTTATACAGATTCTGAAGGAACATTCTAAATAAGCTCCCAGCTTCTTTTCTGGAATGAAATTTGAAAATGTTACCTCTATAGTTCATTCAACATGAATGTGGCAGTCTCTTGCCTTTGTGTTCCAAAGTCATTCCTAATCAAGTCTTCACTTAAAAAACCCCAAAACAAACCTGCCTGAAGATAAGAAGTAAAACACCTCTGTTAAACATCTTATACATCACTAGAGTTATCTTGTTAAGGAATTTGATCCTTTCAAATGATTCAATCAGCTAAGCAGATATTTTGTATTACCATGGAAATGAAATCGTAAAGTGTAATTGTCAGGTTTAAAAAGTTTGATGTGCAATGTTTTTTTTCATCTTTCATTCACTTTCTTGTTTCTTCCTAATTAATTTCCTGATTGGAATCTGAGTGATAAACTTGATTTGTACTCAAGATAGGATCCTAACATAAAGAGCTGAGTCATAGGGGTGAAATAGATAATTGTTTAAAGTTTTACCAAGTTGGTTGTTTTCTTTTTATCTAATTGTTCTGGAGAAATCTGGATAATTTATTTTACTTTGTGTTTCTGGTGCCTCAAAGACTGAAAAATAATTGTTTGGGACTACAAACATTTCACGATAAGGACAGAAGCAGCAATTGCTTTCAAGGTTGTAGATAATGGAAAGAAAAAGAGTTTAAATTTGAATATTAAGTTATGCTCCACATCCACAGCTCTTGGCTTTCTCTACTTTTTGGCTTAGTGATTGTAATGCAATTTTAAAATGCAACTACTTACCTTTAGGCAAAGAAATGTGTGCTGGATATCTAGTGCCTTTCTAGACCAGAGCATTTATTTATCTCCAGGTTTCACTGTTGGTAGTGATTATCTGCATTTAGATCTGCCTTTAAAGTGAGGCAATTCCCATTTTCATTCCATAACCACTCCTTTAAGAGTTACTGAGGTCTCTCTTACCCAGTTATATAAAAGCCATACCAATTATAAGAGTTATAAGGCTTTTTAGTCATTTCAGTGACTGGCTTCTTACCGAGATTCAACTGAATTTTATTTTTGGGGATAGAGTCTCTACTCCCACCCCAGGATACCATTCACAGTTCCTTTACTGCTCCCATTTTATAAGAAACACACACAAAAAAGCTAACTATGAGGCTAGGGGAATAAACAAATTCCGTTATTTCTTTCATGGATTTGAGTATAGATTTGACTGTTGATTCTCCAATATTCCCTTTTTATTTTTATTGAGCTTTATTCTTCCAGGCATTTGCAGCTGGTAAAGGAGAGGCTCCCAAGGATGCTGTTCCAGATCAGGGGGCAGAAAGAAGGAAGGGTAATCTTCCTGCCTGGTCCAACAGCCAACCTCACTCCTCAGCTACAGCAGTCTGTATTCAGTGATAGTCACTCACTCTGGCACTCACAGGTTAAAATATATAATGGCATTAAAAAAAGGGAGGCATGCGGAGGTTGCAATGACGGGACATCACACATCGATCAATATGATCATGTGAAGCCATTTATTATTGGAACACTACACACTTATATAGCAATTTTAGTTCTGACTCCATAGTGTTTCGAACATCGTACGGTCAGAAGCAGTATAATGATTGGGTGCTTGCTACTGTTAGCATGTTGTGTCTAAACTTCTGGTTGGACACTTGCTGTGACAACTATCCACCATATTCCAGCTTTTCACATCCTTTTTGTTCAGCATAATGTATCAATCTTGCATGAACTAAATTATTGTTTCAGCAGTTCTTAGACTATAGTTCTTTCATACTGCTAAACTAACTTATTGTTTCAGCAATTCCTAAACTATATTTCTTTTGTGCTGTGGTCAATACATCTTTATTTCATATCCTTGGGTTGTTTCTTCTATTTCCTCCATGGTGTTATCACAGATAGTGTATCCTTTACTCAGCTTGTTTCAGTGCTGGGAAAGCTGGACTGTGCATCTCTCGAAAGCTGGGTTGTTCATTTCCCGGTGTCCGTTCTCCTGCAAAAAATCCTCAACAGAGGCAAATAACAAATACATTAGGTACTGTTTGCCAGTCCTAGAAACAAAAATACTTTTTCTCAAGTCGTCTCACTGGAAAAAGAAAAATATGAAAAAAGTCTCTCTTGGCATCAGGAAGAGGGATAGCAATCCCAGCTCTCCCAAGAAGCTATTCAGGGACCGCAGGGCTGTACATGATAATATTCAGCCCACAACAGAACCAAGAAAATGACAAGATAGATGTAGTTTTGTACTCTTGCAATTACAATTCTCTCAAATGTCAGAAAAAAATATTTTCAGGCCATGGGGAATGAAATTAATTTTTCAACTATATAACAGGATTTTTCTCGATGTAGAATTGAACTATACCCCGCAGTCATGCAATTTACTTGTCATAGGCACACTCTGCTTTCATTCCTTAAGTCTGTATTTCCTGGAATTGCTTTTGCAATGTATGTTTTACTGGAACTGTGTCATTCACTGAGCTCTTGCTTTTCAACATAGTACTTAAAAAGTAAAAAACCCACAAACAACAATAATGAGAACCCCAAACAAAAACAACAACATACATACACACAAAAGGCACAAAATCCCCCACAAAAAAAAACCCCAAACCAAGTGAAGATGAGAAGGAAAATCAACTCTGAGAAGTAGAGATATTGTATCAGTCACTTGTTTGAAATAGTCAGGCTGTTTTGTGTACTTTAGGTGTTTTGGTTTATTTTCTTTGTTTTATTTGTGTTTTTTATAGGGAGGAAAATTAAATTGTCTTAATTGACTGTTCACAGTAGAACTCAGTGGAACCTTTTCAAGTGAAAAGGTGTAGCTTTTCAAAAGCCACATTGGGCTGAAATGTAAATGCTGATGATGTCCCAGCCTCCCCCATCTCTGCTGACCTAAATGTCTGCAGAGGGATTCTGAGCAAACTTCTGTCAGTTCTTGGCTCTGAATTACTTTTAGCTTTTAGACATGTTCTGCAGCCCTTCCCTCCCCAAGGACTGCGTCTGAAATACACAAATAAGTGTGCTAAGATCACTGGTATGCTGCATTGAAAAGAACTCTTTTTTTGAGAAAAGCTACTTAGAGGTTATAATAGCATTATTACACAGTTTCATACCCCTAAATAAGGATTGGCAATTTTTTGACTGACTGGTCATCTCTGAAAGCACTTGGTAAAAATTCACTTACATGACTTTTGTGTAAAGCCTTCTAAAGATGGCCTTCCTTAACCATTTGTTCTGCTGATAGTGTGGCCTTCATGTGACCTTGTGCTTTTATAAGCTGTACATTCAAGCATTGCTTCTTAATTAGTTAATGATACCTTGATCAAATTAGATAAATGGTTTGGAACAATGCTGTATTCAATTAATTTTCATTTTCAACTAATTACTATTGCTACTAATGCCTGTAATTAGAGATGTGGTTTTGTGTTGTGATATCTGATTCATTTCTATTTAAAACAGGAAAGCTAGATCTTTCCAGACCCAAATGCATTTATTATCCTGAGTGTAATTACATTTAAGCTTGTTAATTGGTGGCACTGGATATGTATTTTTTACACGTGATGCTTATGTAATCTGCACCCTGGTAGTATTGGCAGGCGAGGTGTACGTCAGCCTTGTGTCTGAGGGTGCAGGTGTCCTGTGTCAGCTTCCCAGGACACCAAGAGTTGCTTCTAAAATGTAGCCCAAGGCCTGTGCTGCTCCTCCTGTGTCTGATGGGCTTCTGCAGAGCAGAGGCCGAGCTGGCTCAGACTCTGCCCAAGCTGTTGGAGGCTGGGCAGGCAATCCCACACCAAACCCAGCACGGCTCCAGGCCCTGTCGGACAGTTTGCAGTGGAGCTCTGCCCTAGGTCTCTTCACTAAGAAAGTTCACCCTTTTAATGATGACTTGGAATGTTTTATTTTCAATTTGGCCATGTTATTCTGTGTGAAATTTTAAAATGCAGTATTGTGTCAGATGGGGAATCAAAACAGCATCAATGAAGTGTCAACCTGATACAGAGCTTACTGAGAATTTTCTTGCTTATAAATGCAAAAAAGGCAAACTTAAGTTACAAGCCATTTCTTTGATGTGGTGTTTGATCTGATGAATGGTCTCAGACTCTCATTAAAGCAACCTTTTCTGCCAATAAAGGCTTTATTCAGATTGTTTTGATATGATTGCTACCAGACAATGACAAGAAGTGAGTGGGAGGAACTCATAAGAAAAGACCAATTTGTACCATCTGTTCCAGACATATGAACTGAGGTGACACCATAAAGGGGAAAGCCAAACACTTGTATCTGAAAGGGTGATCAGTGGCTATTTTACATTCATTTGAAAAATATTATTCTCTTTATACTAGTTGTGGAAACACGTACTTTATATATAAAACCCCCTATACCTGTACTAGATTTTGCTTTGCCTAAATGACTGACGTGGTGATTTAGCTCTGTATGTAATGAAACTTATGTGGAGAACTAAAGTGGGCTATTTAAAATGTTTTTATTAAAGCAGTGAAGGAACTTCAATTCCTGGTAATGTCCATATGTACTGTGCTCAAACAACACTGTTTTTCTGCTGGCACACTGTGATCTATCAGCATAAGATCTAGGAGTGCCAGAATGCTCATAAGTGTCCAGAAGGTCTATTGGCAATCAGTGAGTTTTTTAGCTCACAAAATAGCATAACAACCTGTAATCCTATTAGCTTTTCTGATGCCAAGGACTTTTACAAATTCTGTAGATTTTCTCCTCTACTCTTGTTAAAGCAGAGCTCATGAGGTGTTTATTTTCTGCTATCTCCTGGAGCATTTGCTGTAGTCTTAGGAAATGCTGTCACAAATCATACTTCAAATACAGCTCTGTTCTCAGTTCTTGAGGTGGTCTGTGGTCATTTCAGAGCACTTTCATTATAACTGAGTAATGCATTTTTTAGTAAAGTGTTACAGAATAGAATCATAGAATGGCTTGGGTGGGAAAGAACCTTGAAGTTCATCAGGTTCCAAAGCCTTAAAGCATGTTAGTACATTCTAACCTCTGCAGGAAAGATTAGGTTGCACATAAAAGTAAAGTCAGCCAAGTCTAATAACTGTAACACAGTTTTCATTGTGAAAATGTGGTGGATTTAGCTGTTTTGATACAGAATATTAAAATTACAAATAATAGAATTATAGGGCTGTATTTCAAGTTTGGGAAGTCAGTTCAAGCATCTTGTCCTTGCTGATGGTAAAATGACATATTTGGATGTTGGGTCCATTATTTTATTTCTCTTAATATGAAATTTAATTAAAATGGCAGAACATATTCCAATAGATAAAGTGATATTTCTGTTGAAGAAAAAGACTTCCTAAATGCACAGAATCATAGAATTGTTAGGGTTGGAAGGGACCTCTGGAGATCACCCAGTCCAATGTCTCTGCCAAGACAGGGTCACCCAGAGCAGGTTATACAGGATCCTGTCCAGGTGGGTGTGGAATGTCTCTAGAGAGGGAAATTCCATGACCTCCCTGGGCAGCCTGTAAATTCCTGTGTAAGGAATTAATTTCTACTTGTTGAACAGATGATAGTGCTGTGATTATAGAAGCTGGTCTGTTAGTTGTTATTTCTTCCTGATTAGGTTAATACTGAATTTAACTACAGTTTTCATTCCAGAGGCAATTTTTTGTTGTCATGATTCTAGGTTTATTTTTTTAATTGGCATATTTTGCAACTCAATCCTGTAGGTGCTTTATACATGGGGAGCTCTGAAAATGAGCCTGCTGGTGAGTCCTTCGTGGTTTTGGAGATGATGAAATGGTTGGGAGACCTTGAAGGAAATCAGTGTTACCCCCTGCAGAGTTCCTTCTGCAGCTCTCTGTAGGCTTTTTGTGGGAATCAGTCCTTGGAAACACAAATATTAATAAGAGTTGGTGGCAATAAGGTAACTTCAGATGCTGTGAATGAAGAGTGAAGACAAATATCCTCATACAGACCATAGAAAGGGGTTTAGGAAACCTTGGGAAGAGAAGCAATAAGTCAACAGTTTTGGCTTTTTCTCTCTGTAGCTATTGTTCTTGTAAAGTTTAGTTAAGTTTCACTTAAGTGCCAAGTAAATCTCTAATTGTAGTATTATTAACTGAAAAGGACAAAGATCCTAATAGTACTGGTCCTGGGGTTTTTTTGTTTTGGTTTTTTTTAAGAATGCTATTACCTGGAAATGTTTTACCTTACTGGATGAAGTATTTAAATGCCTTGATGAGAAACAAATGGAATAATTACAGTTATTTTTGTAGCCTTTGCTATGTAGGGTTTGAGACTAAAATGTATGGCTTGAATAGAATTAGTTCTTGAAAGTAAAAGAGCCCACAGACTCTTGTTTATCTTTTATTTTATCTTCCCAAAATCTTAATTGCCTTTTTTGACTCTTTATATATGGTGCCTGCTCTACAGCACCTAGCCATGCCAGCTATAGTCTGTTTTTATTATAATGCATGCTGTATTACTCCAATTAAAATAAACCTTTGCATCTCTAATTGTCATTTTTTTATTTCCTTCTTTGGCAATGAAAAATATCCTTGTATTTTTCCTTGCAAAGCATTGTCTTCACAATCTCATTAAATAAGCAAAGTAGGTCACTCAGCCATTCTTGTATCAAGCTAATGCAGAAACTAAACAGTCAATGCATTTTAAAGCTGTGAATCTCAGCCCTTGTTCCTACAAGGCATGACCTTATATCAGAAGTGTCACTTCAAGGTTTTGAAAAAATCTGACATATTATGGCTGTTACATGTCAGGAAGCCGTGGGATGAGCTGAGGAGAATGAATTCCTTCACAGGCCAGTAACAAACTGAAGTGTGAACTGAGGCAGAGATGTGTTTGTCAGTCATCACGGCAGGTTAAAAAAAAAATCAAACCACAAAGAAACATGTTTTGTAGGTGCTTCCTTCTTCATGAGCCCTTAAGATTATAGTGCTGCTTTTGCTCTTGGTCAGAGAGAAACGCTCCCCACACCACCTCCCTCCCCCTCCCAAATAGTAATGCATTAATAACAAAAACAGTCATAAAAATAATCATTCTGATTCTCTGGAGAAACATTTGCATCTAGATGAGTCTTCCTGACATGGACAAAAAAAGAATGCTTAGCGATTGAGTAAAAGCTAATGTTATGGATGCATCCAATTTTCTTTTAATTGCAAGATTTTCACAATGTAAAGCTGCTTTATCTTTGATGTTGGAGATTTCCATTACGATATCAACTCCTGAAAGATATGAATAGTAAAAGGTACCTAGAATAAAAATGCCCAGTTAATTGTACACCAAATTCTGTCAATTATGCAAAATCTGGAGACAGTGGTAGGCCATAAACAAAAGATATTTTAAAAGTCAGTCAGTCTAATGCAAAAGTAAACTGTGGCTGTTTATGAGCTGGATCCGTGCCGGTTTGTGAGATGCTAATTGAGCTTTTTGTACTGAAAGTCTTCTACAAGATTTAGTTCCAGTACCAGCTGATGGCTGTATTGTCTGCATTTGAATTATGGATTATGCCAATAATCTCCCATAGTTTTGCATAACCAGCGGGGGGCATGCTAGGAAGTATGACTTTGTATTGCTAAAAGGCTTTGGTCTTACTGCTCAGCTAGAAGGTTTTTATTGAGGTTTTTATCATTTTGTGGTAGTGTGAGTAAAGAGCAGAGGAGAGTGTGAAGTGTTACTGGTGTGCGCTTGTTTGGGTGGCCACTGTGCGGTACCGCTTTAGACGTCAGCTCACTGAGTGTTCCAAGGTGATGGACAGCTCTGTTTGACAGCAAGATGAGAGCAGTTGTAGATAATGTAGCTTCCAGAAATGTCTGTACTTTTGAGCTTATAAAAATATACCAGACCTGAGAATTTTTTGCCCCCCCTACCCTCTGTTCTGGAAGGCTGTTAACATCTTAATTTCATAGACAGTCCTGAGACCTGATCTGAAGCTTGCTATCCATTGAGGGGATGCTCTTGGACTGGAAGGAAGCAGTAGAGGTCTTTCTTTGAGGTCACACCTGTGGAATTGAAAATGTCCCTTCATCCATTCCATTTTCCTGCTGCTTCCTCCAGCTAATCCTGTGATGGCCCTTCCCAAAGTGGTGAAACTGAGGTTTGTCCATGTGCTTCCTTGTCCCCCTTGGGTCAGGGCTTGGTTAGCTTAGGTTATGTACCAGAATGAATCTTCTCAACATCATCTGGAGGAGCCTGAGGCAGAGTGCAGAGGGTACAGGGATGCTGCAAGAGTGACAGTGTGGTTCCTTGGCTTCATGCAGCAATACACTCCTTCAAAGAAAAAGATAAAGTAATTGGAGCTTCTTTGTTTACATACAGCCTGAAGAAATATTTCTTTTGAATGCCTATGCCTTGGAATTATGGCCACATATTTACTTTTCATGATCCCATAGTGGGGTTTGAGGCAATGAATCCTTCTGTACATTTGATATGAGCTGAGCTGGTTAATTTGACTTTCGTTATGGTATATTCTTCCTTTGATGGAAAGATATGGGAATAATTTCTGATCACAGATTATTTCAATAATATGTCACTGGAATTTTTGTTAATATCTGTCTGTAGTTCAGTGAAGTGATAACCACTTTATTTTCTTGAAGTTGTATGACATTTTTAATATTTCAGCTCAAAAAAATTTGGTAAAATGGCAAATTAATCATACATACATCTGTAATCTTATTCACAGAAGCAGCCTGCAGCACAGCAATGTGACCTTTTAGAGCACAATTACTGGTATGTTTTGCAGGAGTAATTTTTTTTTCCAGAATTCTGATCTTGTTCTAAGCAGACAGATACAACCTAGATGGGAAGGAGTGAGGAAAAACTTGATTAAAGTTAGATTATTCATCTGCTTATATTTAGGTGTTAACTGGGGAAAAGAAGGGGAGATAGAGAGAGAGACACACACACTTGTAAAAAACTTTATCAGAGAGCTATTATACCAGCAAAGACGTCTCCTTACAATTCTGCAAAGACTGGGGGAGATACAATTTATAAATCTGCTATAATCAAAGTTAGTGCTGTTGATATAATGTAGGTGTCCCTGTTTGCATATATTTATGGAGAGACCTTGAATATAAATTTTGTTTAACCTTTGAGAATAGCCTGATTTTATAGAATGCCTAAAGAAGTATGTATAGAGATGACATAAATTTTTGTAGATTAGCTATATCCAAAGTCTGACAGCACTCCACTGCTTGATGTTGTGAAGGGCTTAAAGCAGTCATTGAGGGTCAGGATCATCTGCAGCTCTAAGCACGCTTTTGTTCCAAGGGGTGTCTATACTGTGTCTTACACATGCATCTTCATGGAAGGGATCTAAAATGTTTTTCTCTATATCCCAAGACCTTTTCTACATAAAAGAAGCATAGCTACTCTAAGTGATATCTTCACTTTTTTTAAAAAAAACCAAAACACCATCATAACCAAAGAGACCTACCAAAAAAAAAAAAAAAATTATGCAATCCAATCAACTGAGTTTCAATTACTTCCTCTTCCCAACTCCATGGCTATCTAAAAATTGATTTTTCACCCTTCTATCTCCAAAATAAATTGCTAGAGAAGGATAAATTTACCAAGCCAGTTACAAAAACACGTTATGTCCCACTCCAGTTTTCCAAATAGGAATGCTTGAGATGCAGGCTTTACCCATTATTATTTTTTCCCCGAGTAATGCTACTTTGTGTATCCCAATAGCTTTCAAGAATCCAAAATAGCTACTTGAAGAAATATAAGGAGTTTATTGTTTCAATCAGTCCAAAATGCTAGCAATTCAGAACACTTAAGTCTTACACACATGACTTTAAAACTCCACACAGACCAGATACCTTCTCTTCAGACTGTTATAGCTTCTCTTATTTAATAAATATTTAACAAGACCCGATTCTGGCTGGCCTTACAAAAGTTTAGATAATTTGATTTTGGAGTTGTTACTCTAATGAAAACCAGAGTATGTGAAATAAAACTCAGGGCTACAGACTTGAGCTGTCTATAGAAAGTATCAGGTGCTCAGCTATTCTCAGTCTGGTTCATGCTGGATAAAATCTTGTGAGACAGGTAAAGATTGCTGCCCTCTCTAAAAATGACTGTGAGGGGCTCCTCTTACACAGGGATTACAACTTCTAAGGTAGTTTTAGTCATCCTCTTCCATACTGCGCTCTCATTGATGTTAAACATGTCTTCATTAATTTGTTAAATAATGAATGTGCTTAGTGATAGGGGTGTAGCTCATTCAAAGAACTTCAGCACTCTCCCTGTGGATGTAGCTGGGATACACAGATATGCTGAGGCAGGGTTTGGGCCATCAATCAAGGCTGATTCGATGGCTGAAGGAGAAGTTCAAGAATGTACACTATGATTTTGCCCAGAATGGATGTTGGATATTAATAAAACTAGTAGGATGTAATCTTTAGTCTCATTATGAGAAGAGGAGAAAATTAAATTAGCTATTAAAACAGCATACAGAAGGTAATATCCAGAAATCTAGGTCATATGCACAGCACATGTGTTTCAAGAATTGCAAATGACTTCAAGGAAAGTTTCAAGATGGATCACATGATGCAATATCTAAAAAGATACTGTAGGGTCCCATTCCAGCAGCCCTAATAAATATTTCTACTGCTATTGTTTACCCTGTTTAATAACCCTGAGTCCCAGTTGTTTTCATCTGAAATTTAATTTATACTGTTTAGCCTCTACCGATGGGATATTTGAACTGGGAGACGTCTCGAGAGATCTATTTCCTGCCCATACCATTTTAGGACCTGAACTGTTTGCCTGGCCAAGATGATTGCAATCAAACCTGTACAGATTAAAAAAAAGCACTTTCCCCTACACAGGTCTCCAGGCAGGCACTTTTTTTCCCCGATGCATTGTTGTAAAAGATCTGTATGTCCTGAGAACACATGGTGTTGTTTGCCTTGGTGAAGAGGCCTTCTTCTCCTGCTAATTTTGCTCAGTTTTTGCTGCTTGGCACTCCACAGATTATAGCAGAGTGCTAACTTCCCAACAGCTACATTCTTATTGCAACAGTCTGCTTTGGAGCTGTTTGGATGGTTGCAAGGCCAAACAATCACCTGGCACAATGGAAAATGCTGTAGTGTGGTGCTGTTCCAGCCACCTGTGCTGCATTTCAGCAGGCTACACTAGAATTCGGATCTACCTTAAACTTTTGTGCTCAGCATTTTGCATGCTATGTGTTGACTGAGCTTCAATGTAGTTGTTCTGAGAATTATTTTCCTAATGTGATTTATTACTTGACTTTCTGTGAGACATTTGAAGTTCTTTATGGCATTGGACTAGTCTGTATTTATTGTTTAGCAGGTCTGCACGAATGCGGGCTTGGTGTTGGACATGTGCCTGAATTAGAATGGAGCTACCCATGCTAAGATCAAGAGCTGTGTGAAGGTTTATCAAATTGCTTGCCTGGTAATTTACTGTAGATGGAATTTCAAAACTTACGGTCTTGAATACAAATAGGTTATAATAAATTTGAGAAGTTTGTTTTCTGAAATGAAATTTCCCATTAAAAAAAAAGTAATTTCCATAGTCTGTTGAACTAGGCAATTTATTAGTGGCCAGATGTTCTTTGCGAAGAAAGCAGAAGGGACAGTCTTTTCAGATTTTTTTAATCCTTTCTGAAGACTATTCATCAGCAGCTGGCTAATCTCATCTGTAAGATTTCTTTTTAATTGGGGGTTAAAATTTTTATGACAGTAATTATTCAGGGAGCAACCTCTGACTTGACGTTCAGCCTGGTAAAAGAACATGACTTTTTTTATTTTTTTGCCTAAATGGAAGCATTTTCAGAGTCTTTTGGTTTTTAAGAGGTGTAATTTTCCCAGTTTAGCTTTCTGGTGCAGCTATAGCACTAGGGTGGGGTGACAGCATTTTAGGGGAATGGGCTTTTACTATCTGCTCCCCCTGTATGCTAGGGCAGGTAGAAGGGGATGCCTGGACTAGCTGGAAGTGTAGTGAGGTGACCTGAAAGGCCAGGTTGCAAGCTGGTGTGGCTGAGGCATCTGTTCTGCTCCTCTGGCCCAGCTTTTGGGAGAGCCATTCTTAGCTGAAGGCTTGAGGGAGCAGTGTCAAAGAGCATCAGCGTGCTCAGGTGGTTCCATGCAGTGCCGGGCTCTGCACAGCCCCAGCTCAGCTCCTCAGCAGCCACCTACACGCTGGCACCAACCCTGCCCGTGCTGGGCACGCAGCCCTGATGCTCTTCTGCTGCTTGGCTTCCCTGCGAGAGAGATTTATGGACAATGCACTCTGAGGTGAAGTTTGTTGGATAAGAGAATAACTTGAAGACATCCTAGAGAGCTGGGTCAGATGTAAGTGCAGAGGGATGCACTAGGGATAAGACGATGAACAGAATATGGAAGTTTCATACTATTATGAATATGGAATTTAGTGGCAGGTATGTCAGAGAGACTTAGTGCTTTCTTTTAAAAAAAGAATTTCAACTAAGGAAATACAAATTACACCGAAGAGGGGAGTCATATTTTGTAGAAGAGTTTAATGAAAACAAAAATGTGTTCTGAGATTTTAAAATTAGGAAAAAAATGTTTCCTTATTTTTTTTCCCTTTGGGATCTAGCAGTACGTACTTTGCTTAACAACAAAATTTTGCAATTTGTCATGTAGCTTTTAATTTTTTTTATTTAGCTATTCTAAGAAAATAAATTTAGCTGAGTAACAGTGATAGGATCTCCAGCTATTATCACCTGATCATTAATTTCTCCTGGTCTCTGTTTAATACAACTGCTGCAGAATGTTTAATAAATCATTAAAATAGCTTGGATTTAACTGAGGAATAAATTATTTAAAACCATAATTGCAACCTATTTCCCCACTCCCAACCCCCAAAACCCTTTTCTCTTATTAAAGTGTAAGTGAATTAAAGCACAATGAAATCATAAATATGAGAATCTACAGCTTTTTAAAAAAAAATTATGAAGAGAATTAATGCAGATGACTGAATTCCTAAAACTCATCTACTCATGATCCACACCTGCAGATACCACATAGTTGTATTTCATGAAGTGCTTAGCACCTCCAGTGCTCATGCTCTGATTGTCTGGTTTAGAATGAAGGTATTGCTCTCTTTGTTTTTGTCACTGCATTTTTATTTATTTATTTTTTTTTCTTACCCAAAGCATCAGAAAGACCATCAGCATGAGCAGATTTATTTGTTACTTGGCTGGTGCTTTGCAGCTGCGATTCCAGCCCTGATCACCAAGGTCAGGGCGCAAAATGAATATGTGGCTGCAGAGATTGCTCAGCACCCTGAGGCCCTTGAAGGAGGAGGGCCAGTAATGCACAAGTGCCCTGCACCTCTTGGTATGTTTAGTGAGAGCTGCTCATCATTACAATTTAATTTGGGTAAGGTGTTGCGATTTTTGTTGCTCTTTTTACTGAACTGGGCATCTGGTTTGCTTTCTGAATATCAGATTCTGACAGCATGGCAACACCAACGGAGGAGTACAGAAAACTTTCAGCTGGTATAAAATGAAACAATGAACTATTTTCTGCTTCATGTTTGTGGACTTGATAGATGCAGAGCCTGGAATGTTTGTTTACAGGAGATTAATAATTAAAGAAAATTAAGACCCAGTTGAATAGCATCATTAGGTTAAACAGATTCCTCTTCTAGGATTAAAGGTTAACGTGAAAGATAATGTAAATAAGTAATCTGATCTCCTAGTAAAATGTTTAACTTTTTCCAGTTTATTTTATATTTAATTTTTAAAGATATATCTGTAGTCACTGAGTGGCAAATCCAAAAGCAGATGGTTATCAGTATAGTTCTTAGCTCCTTTTATGAATTCATCATCTCTTTTTTAGTGAAAGTCACTTTTTTAGTAGCTAAGAATGAAGGGAAATATTCTCTTGCCTTCCAAGAATTCTTTTATAGTCAATTTAAAGGAGCAGTTAACTGTCCCTGAAAGCTGACTTTTTTTTTCCAATTTTCAGGAAAAGAAATAAATAACGTAGTCAAAAAATACATAGAAAAATCCCCAGTTATTTATAGCAAGAGGGGACTGTTAGTTTTCTGGTTCAGAAGGGTCTTTTGGTCTCGCTGTCTAATAAAGGGACTCTTGAAGCCATGTGTTGAGATAAATAATGTCACATAATGTGCACTGATGCTGAAGAAGAGAAAAATTACAGTGCAGAAAGCTTTGAGATTTGGGAAGAAATCTATATATTTACATATGTGTCCTTTGCATAACTGGCTGGTGAATTCCTAGTGCGGAGGTCAAAAGGGAGTGAAATGTCTGTTACGTTATTCTAGAAATAGCAGCTGGACCCATGCATTACAGAGAGCAAATGGAAATGTTTCTTTTGTCAGGGATTTTCAAAAAGTGAGACTAGAACTACCTTGTGCAGTGACTTTAACACAGGCCCACAGATGTCTGTGTATGAAACATGTTTATTTGCTATCCTGGTTTCCTTCTCACAAGCTACTCTAGACAGAAAACTGTGTTAGATGTATTTTGATTGCTGCAATCTATACCTACTTGCAGGCCATATTTTCAGCACAGGGAATTTGAACATTAATGGCAACAAGAAGTGTGGGGAGGCCATCAAGGGGCCTTTTGAGGAGCATCAGGGAACAGTTAAAGGACCATTTGCAAGTGCTCTTTGCTCCCAGCCCTGCCTGACAGGAACCCAGGGTTCTGATCCAGTCACTCTTCCCAGAGGCTCTAGGTGTGGTCTTCAACGTTGATCAGGGATTAATGTATTGTTGTGAGATGGGTGGGAAAATCTAATGATAGGAAACAATACCGGACTAGTGGGGGAGGAAACCAAAGGGATTATGGAGAACAACTGTATGTGAAGTTATATTGGTTAGGCATCATAAATAACTGCAATAAGTAAGAAGTGCATGAAGTCCTTGACTCTCTATTATCTATTTTACTCTTTTCTGTTTCCAAGTTGCTACAAGCCAACTTGATTTCATCAAGTAGCCTGGAAAGTGCATCCACCAAAATCAATATCAGCCCTCTGAAATTTTGTTTGAAGGATTAATTATGAAGCTGTTTGACCTGGCTGCATAACTTTAAGTGCCTGTCTCTATTTTAGGAGACTTCTGTTATTGTATTGAAGAATTTGGCTCATGCACTTTAGCAGGTGACACTGGCTTCACATTAAATAGAACTTGAAAAACTACTACACAGAAAGTGAGGTGATTGCAAGGAAAGACATCTGGTATCAAATGCTATTGTAGAGGAAGCCATGCCCAAATGCTTATTGCTTTCCTTAACCCAGAAGTGATCTGTTTATTTCCATAAATAGACATATTTCTATTAAAGCAAATTACGGTGAACCTCTGATTTGTATCAGATGAGGGTCTGCCTATTGATATATTAATTAAGTACTCTAGAGGCGTTCAGTAGGAGAGCTGAACCAGGGCATGAAAAGAGCAAATCAAAGTATATGAAGGAAAATCCAGCTGTGCCAGAACCTTTGCATGAAACAGTCAGCAAATCAAAGCTGAATATTTGCAGTTGGCCGGTTTGTAATTGTGGCTACTGTGGAACGCAGACCAAATAGACACTGGGTTTAGGTCAGCAATACCTCATAGCTGTGAGAGACAAAAGTGAAAAGAAAAGTAAAGAAAATGCATCATCCCTTGACACAACCAAAGGCACTCATCCAGTGTGATGTGCTATTGTAAAGGTGCTCAAATGCAAAAATTAGTTGTCCCAGAGCATCCCAGCACTTTCCCAGGGGGAGAACAGGAAGAGAACATGTCTACAGCTTCCACCCCTGTGCTTTACTTTTCAAGTACTGGGTAGAGCAGAGGAAAGAGTAAACTGCATCTGGTATTTTTCTGCTTCCTTGCACAGAGGCTAGAAAACAGTGTTTGTAGGCATTTTTAGCCATTATTAATCCATGCAATTGTAACTTTCGTAATTTTCTCTCTTCAAAGTGTGGAAGACGTTGAAATAACAGCCTAAGGAGGTTTCAAGATTGGGACTTGGCATTTAAAGCCTAGTCAGCTTGCATGGCATTGTGTAGTAATTGCTAGTTAATGTAATAGCAAAACCATTACAGCGACAAAATCTGAGAGTGTATTTCTCTTTTGATGTGTAAATTAAGATTGTCAGAAAGCAGTCCCAACATTAAATAGGTCCCCTCATCCCTTCGAGTTTGAAAACACTTTGCTTAATCACTGGCAGAATATATATACTCTTTTGCTTTTTTTCTGCCATATTCACTACAACTATCTTTCATGCATTCCAAAGAGAAAGGTTTATTCAGGCTGTGAAATGTTTGAGAGGTTATCTGCTGGACAAAGGAACACTGTTTTAACTCAAATTCTGGTAGCATTTTTTGTAGAAAACTACACATAATTCAAGCTTCTTAAGCCTGAGTATTTTGGTACGGTATTTCTTTTCAAATAGCAGTGCAAGATTAAAGAAATTTGGAAAAGATAATGTGTTTCCAGGGAATGGGAGAGAGACTTTGTAATAAGCTACTAGCCTATTTGTAGAAATTATGGGAGTGTCAAAAAAACTAAATAGTACCTCTCTGCTTTTTTCCATTCTGTAAGTCTAAATTGTTTTCATTATGGTACAAACCTTAAAATATAGTTATCTAACCTATTTTTAGCAAACACATAAAATAGTAAATCAAACTTTCCCATATTGCTTTCTCACTTTAGCAGGATTCTTCATAGGTGTATTTCTTCTGCAAAAGATCTCAAATGGTTTAGTGAATTACCAGGAAAAGTCACTATAACATTTCTTCATGGAATAGTGCAATATTAATGACTGTATTGCTGTTCCCCTTCATGTGCTTGGTTGAACATCTTTGTGCTTTTATCTCCTCCACTTCCTCTTCTGTTCCTGACAAACTTTTAAAGTCATGATCATGGCCCAGTAGCAAGCAGATCTGCTGCAGGTGGTTTGAATTTGGGTATCTCACATTCAAATATGGGTGAGTTGGGTATCTCACCTTTAGTTAGAGTGTAGTGAGGACCTTGCAATGCCTGTGATACTCTGACCCATTTCAGGGTCACTCAGCTTTCTCCTTGTCTTGTCAAATATCTTGGTTGGTTTTTTCCTTCTCTAGTCAAATAGAATTTGCAAACTGATTCTGGAGAGGTTTCCATGGGCTTATGCGGTCTCCTAAATTGTTTTTGTGAAACGGTAGTTTGATGGGATTCACTTGTGCTGAAATAGTGGATCACCTCTAGGGAAGGGAGTGAATGAACCCAACCAAACCACTACACAGCAGCACATTTACCAAAGCCAGCAAGCTTGCAGTGTTAATAGTTGAATTCCACAGAGGAAACAAGCCTCCATGGAGGAGTTAAGTAGCTGCTATGTGATATCAGGCCAAACAATGTCTTCAGCTGGGATTAGCAAAGGCAGGCATTGCTGCTCACCCTTCTCCTGCAGCACATCTGTGCTTTGCCCCTCTGCTGAAGGCTGTGTTATGTGAGACCTGAGGCTCTGTGGCACTGAACCAGAAATCCGTCTCATTCCTGGTGAGGTGAACATCTTGCCTGGCGGATATCGGACAAAGGGCCTTAGTATGACACAGTAGAGCTGCTCTGAGGGCCGTATGCTGTCTCACAGTACACGATCTTCCTTCATCTCTAAGTCTGACATAAAGTATTATTTTTCCCCTAATTGTTTCACTGCGGTGGGATGAACTGTTGTTTCTCTGCCCTGTATTAAGGATGAATAGGTAGTTTTTCATCATTGTGTTGCTTAATGTTGAGGAACATTCCTAGTGACTCTTTGATCAATGTAGTCAAGGTAATCACTGCGAGGCAATTAAAAAAAAAAAGGCCACTTTGAAGCTGCTGACAGAAAAAGGAGTTCTTCCTCAGATTGCTTTCTGTCCAGTAGAGGAACTTAAAGTTTGTATAATAATTATTATGCTAATATAATGGTATTTAGACAGCCATATGTCCTCCTACTTGCAAATGGACTTTGAACCCTGTAAAAAGACCTTCCAATAAATTATCATTATTTAAAAAGATTTAGGAAATATCCAAAGGGCTGTTTGTTACAGCTTGTGATAATGGCACCCTAAATGTGTGAAGTCTCCTTTCAACAACTTGCCTTACTGACCTGTGATCAATCTACTTTACTGACTATGTCTTCATTATTCCCTTAGCTGTACTTTACATCTCAGGGCCACACACATTCTCACCAATCCTTATTGCTCAGTTCTTCATTCTCAGTACAAACCCTGTGTTCCTGTTCAGAGGCCAGGGGGATAACAGCATCCCTCTGACTGTGGGCCTGCTTGGCTCTTGACTCAGAGCTTTCTGCAAAGTCTGCCAGTGGCTCTGCAAATAACTTTTTTGAAACAAAACAGAGAAGGAAAAAACAAAAAAGCCCCAAATTTCAGACCCTCCCAACTTAACCAGGTGTTATCAGGAAGATGAAGATGGGAGAGATGAAAGACATTTGATGATGTGTGTAAAATGCTGTTTCAGAGCTGCACCTCCAGTTTTGCCCCCCTGCGCCCATAGTGCTGTGTTTAACCTCTTTCCAAGTACCTAAAAGCTGTGGCACTATTTTGTTTCTAGATCCTATTCTACCCTCTCTGTTATTTGAACCAATCTTTACAGTCATTCTTTGTCAGAGTACCTTACTGCAGTTTCACATGTTCAGCATCATATTTTCTAGGACAATCTGATATGAACTGTTAAATTAATACATCATTGGGAAAGGCTGTCATTTTAATGATGTATTAATGTTACACATCATGAAGGTAAAATGCAAGGTAAAAAATGTGTTATTCCAGATATGGTGCCTTCTATAGAATAGAATTGCTGGAGGACAGGTGCGTGAAATTTTTTAAAAATAAAAGATTTTTTAAAAAAACCAAACTACATAAAAAACCCAACAGACCTCCAAAACTGAAAAAACATATCACACCTCTGCCCACAACCAAAGTAACCAAATTAGACAACTCTCTGACTTGTTCAGTGTCACTAGGCTGGTTTTGCTTCCTCAGTTGTACAGTCTGTATTGAATGTAGCATTGCTATATTTGAGTGTTGTAGGTAAAGCAAAACTGATTTTATTATTACAGTACTTTCCATACACAATAGCTTTTTTTCTGTTATATTTTAGCCAGATTCACTAGAATAAGTCTGTAGGGTGTGGATAGAGAAACAGCTTGATGTGGGTCTGCCTACAAATTCACATCTTATTTTACCATGGGAGAGAGGCTTCTTATGTCAATTTTCCCTTGCAGCCAACATCTTCCTCATCCAAACCCAGAAGAAACAAAGTTGTTTTTGAAGGGTATCCTTTCCGGTGTGTTTTCTGCCAGAGGTGTCTGCAGTCCCTTTATCTCATTAGTTCACACTGAAGCTCACCTGTGAGGTATGGGAGATAATCCAGAACCATTACTGGTGTCATCCCAGAGGTCTGCAGAGCTGATTCTGGCTATGGTGGATGAAGCCTCAGGAATCTGCTGTCTCAGACGTTTAGTTGCCCTTGAATGAGTCGTGCCTGTGTCTTGTGGTTCTGTTTCCTCCAATGTAGAGGAGAAAATCTTAGTGCCAAACATCCTGGAGCAGCGTAGGATTGGTGGCTGGTGCTCGCTGGGAAATGGAACTGGTGCAAAGGCTTTTCTTCAGCTCGGTGCTCTTGCAGGTTTTATTTCATGTCAGTTAAAGACACATGACTGCAAGGTTTGGATTTCTTACAGTACTGGGCTTTGTGGGCCAGGTGCTGATCCTTTCCCGCTGTGACTTTTCTTTGGGTGTTTTCTGAAGTGTGGAGACAAGGGTATTTGGAAAGGTGTGTCTGTGTTTGGTGAGTGTCAACTGGAGAATGCTGTTTTTCAGTTCTTGAAAGTGTTTTGGAATCTTGGGGAGCAGGGCTTGGCTTTTGTTTGTTGTGTTTTTCCCTATATATTTATAATTAAAAATATTAGTCTTCTTTTTCGTGGATGAAACCTACCTGTTTCAGGAGGACCGAAACCCAGGAGGACTGTATGATAATCTCGGATATTTTTTGTGTGTTCTGACAAGTGCTGTAGCAATTCGGTTTCCATGTGGCCTATAGAGGATTGTGTGCCTTGCTGTTGGGATTTTTCTATTAACATTGTGTAGGACTACACAATATATTGTTCTAGCAAAATATTTTGAAAAGATAAAATTTGGCTGAATTTTGAAGATAAAATAATAAAAGTATTATGATTTGACTTAACATTTTGGCACTTCCCCTAGAGCCAACAGTTACTGTGACGTGTTGTGCTCATAACACCCCAGGTCACTAGACCTGTGTGTGATTTTAGGCACCATCTCCTGCCATGTTTCTGGCAGCTGCTCTTGTGCTTTTAGCCTGGTTTATCCCTTGCACAGTAAAAGCATGTGTGAGCTCACTGTGGCTGCCTGTGAATCAGTGCTGTAATCTGGATAATTACATCCTGACAGGCCTAACCCTGTAACTGGGAATAGCGCAGAGTCTTTTGTCTGCTCAGACCTGAGAAAGTGGAGATGAGCTGTCCTTAGCCACAACCCAGCTGTTGGGATAATGGGGGACAGGGGATGATGGCTGCTAAATTATGTTTATAATAACACAAATAAATGCACTGGATTACAGATGTGCAGTTTAGGAAGAAGGCTTGAGGGAAGATGATCTAATTCTAATGGGATAATTTAAATGTACTAATGTTTTGTAAAACAAAGAATCATAGTAGTATTCAGCAATGAAGCAAAACCTTAGATACAATTAAAATACTTAGAAATTTATAGCTATTAAAAAACTATTTTTACTGGTATTTGTAATGGTTCCCCTTCCCTTTAGTTTTAGAAAGAGAGACTCATAGTTTGTTACTCACAAAGGAAAAAGAAAAGAAAAAGGAAGCAAGAATATGTAATTGCGCTTATTATAAGAAATTGTCAGAAACTGATTAGTGTGGGAGGAATTAATTATTGAATCTACCCATGCTCTCTGTTTTTTGAAATTTTTGCTATTCAATTATACATCAGTAAATGTTATCATGCAATCATTGTCAAGGTGGTAATTAGTATTTATGAATTGCTGCTTTTTAAGTCTGACCTTTCGATAAATTCCATTTGTGGGGGTGGTTTTAGGTATACCGTGATCTCGGGGAATGGTGTATTTTTTTTGTTTTCTTTTTCCTCAGTTCTGATTTTTTGATACACTGTTGCAGTAGCAGTGACTTACAATCCCCCTTTATTTTTGCTAATGAAAAGAGGTCCTTTAATGCACAGAAAGGTCCCCTTGTAAATCATTGATTTAAAAGAAAACAATTCTTAATGTACGGAAATACATGTAAATGAGTGATCAGTGAAAAGCACTGTGAAAGGTAGTAAACAGATGTCTTTTAAAATCAAGCTTCTTATCTGGATGCCTTAATGGGATTTAGATGCCTATATTTAACCAGACACTTGGAAAGATTTTATGTTTTAATTATTTATGAGCCCTTGAACAGACCAGAGGTCAGTGGTGTTACCTTTACTAGCTAGCTATACATCAGTATGACTTCATTCTGAAAATAACCATTTTTACCCTTTTTGAAACAGAAACCCAGTGTTGCTCGTCCCCCACACACTGATTTTGCAGAGTCCAGAGGCTATTAAAGGGGATTGTGGGAGGAAGTGGGATCACAGCTAATCAAACTGACTGAGGGGATTGTGGTCAGCCCTGCTCAACTACTTGTCCAAATGAAGGCTTCAACCATGGAAGAAAAGCACATTATTGCTTTGATTCCCAGCCTGTCCTACCGACATGCTTTGTGCTTCTGCTAGAACGAGGCGTTCTGGGGGTGCGACTCTGCCAGAATCTGCTTAAATGTTCTTCAGCTAGGGAAAAAAAAAAAAAAAAAAAAAAAAAAAAAAGAGTGAATGGGAAAACACTGTTTGGCTTAACCAAAAAATCAAAAGAAGACTCTTGTTTAATTTAAGCATGCAAAAAATTCTGTATTTGTGTATACCTTATATTTGCGTGATGTGTTTGGTTTTAATGTTACGCTGGGCATTCATTGCTAGCTGGAGTGCTCCACTGTGCCAGGATTTCAGGGCACTCGTTCTCTTGAGGAAACAAGCTTGTCTGGAGAAGAATTACAGAATCTTAAAGTTGAAATATCACGACTCAAGTCTTTTACCTTTTGAATTATATTGTTTACTTGTGGGATGGATGATTGCTTTCTAGTAGGTTGATTTAATGCTTGCTAAGGCACTAAATTTTTTTTTCCCCCAAATATAAGAACGGTTGATATCAGAAAATTTGATTTGATCAAAATGGGTTAAGTCTCTTGGGTCCCACAGTTGGATGTGCTGCTCTTTCAGGCTCCACAGTTGCCTTGTGTCCTGGGAGCAGGAGCAGAATGGCTCCTTATGTCAGGCATGCTCAAAGAGCAGCCCTAAGTGGAATAAATAAGCCATGGCTGGGGTTTTTGTTTGTAGCTTTGTGGGGGTTTTGTCAGCTTTTACAACTGATTTAAGTAGGATATATACACATATATACAAACAGTCTTGTACCATCTGATGGGCAAATATGCCCTTGTTTCCCATTTTTTCCACATTTGAGCAGTATAAGGTAACTTTGCAGAGTTGAATTGACAAGTATTAAATATTCCATTATGTTCTAGATATGAAATTAAACTCGAGGATGAATTATTTTTACAATACTATTTTTCTGTGTTCTGAAAGTGGTTTTGAAATGTATTGAGTCATAAAGTTGCTCCAGCTGGACAATAATTCTGTTATTGAAACTGGATATGGAGAAGAAAATACACTGAATTTCTTTGCCTTCTCGGTTTCACTTTTTTAACCATCTCTTCCTTTAAAAATGAATCCTAATAAGGACATGATATAATATTATGTGCTGATGTGATTTAACTAAATACAATAACAATTGTTTGAACAGCAACACAAATAAGGACTCTAATTTTACTTAAGTGAAAAATATCCATGGGTAAAACTGAAAATTCTAAGACTCTGAGGAAAGAATTGAGTTCATATTTTTTTCTGATAGAAAAAGGTTAGTTTCCAGTTCTACTTATGTTGCATTAATGAACAGTATTTGTTCAGAAAAGCTAATGCAGAAATTCATTAAAGCTGCAGGAAAATAGCAACATCTTAGTTAATTTTCTTTGAGAACTGATTCCTTCTGACTGTAGGAGAGTTTATTTTTGGGTTTTTAATATTTTGATACCTTAAAGTCCGTGGTGCTTTTATATTTTATATACTATCTAAATAAATTACTCAGTTGAAAAACATTTTAATCTTGAATTATTTTTTTATTTTTTAATTTGCCTTCAGTCTGCATTGGTTTTTTCTTCTACTTTCATATAAATTTGAATGTAAAACTGCTCTGAAAAGTTCTATTAAAAACAAAGCTCTGTGTGCACATGCAGAGCCAAGAATACTTTTTATTTAAGGTGTGGGCGGGGGGGTTTGCCATTTAAATAGAAGAAAATATTTGTATAATTTCTGAGTGTTTGGTCCCTAATGTAATTACATGATCAGCTTAACTGGGAACTGAACTGAGATGCTTAATGAGCAGAGACTTTAGCTACAGTATATTCTTACATCTGGAAAAGAACTAAATAATACTAAGGAGTTGTGGGAGGAGATGTAGAGGTGTCCTTTACAAATGATTTATGAGAGTTCATGCTCTTTCACACACAATGAAAATGGATTCATGTTAATGATCTACATTTTGATCTTCAGAACTTTAGCAACAGTATTAAATCACTAAATGCTATATTTAATAAGTGGAAATATGTGGTATTAAAATACTGTATTAATTCATTATTTGTTAATTAATAATATTTACTTTTGTTAATATTTATTATTATTATTTATTTATTTTATTATTTTCATTATTTATTTTATTTATTATATTTATTTATTATATTATTTCTTTATATATTATTTAATATTATATATTTATTTATTATATAATTTATATTATTTATTCATTATTAGTTATTAATATTATTATTAATATTAATATTTATTTAAGAACAATTAATTATTTATTATTAAATATGTGTATTTAAAATCCTATAATGGAGTTCATGCTTTTGAACTTTATTTTCCTTTTGCCAGCCACCCTGGACTGATCTGCAGGACCTGAGTTAAGAAGGATAGAGGAGAGATGCCTCTTGGCATTCTGGAAGGCAAATGCTTTTCATGAACTGTTCCCTGAAGTTCATGTTTAGAGGTTGACTGAAACCGCCTCCTTTTGCCTTCAGCCCCACTATCTTTCACGCAAATTAGGCTCACTGACTAATGTTGATTAAGTAATAATTAATATAATTCCATTCCTGGCAATTTTCCCTGGAACACTAAAACAAGATATGAAGGTTATTAATCTTGAATTATTTTCCAATTCACTTTCCAGATATTGTGCAACAGTTCTGCTACTCTATGATGCTCCAGAAAGCTGAAAATCTGAGATTTGCCCATGCTGGTTCACATCACCTGTAGTCGGTATCTACCAACAAAGACCGGCCAGTTGCCACTTCATCTGGAGGAAACCCAGAGCAGTCAAAAGGAAATGCTTCTCGTAGGTAAGAGAGATAAGTCGTTTTTTAATTTATTCTCTCTAGAGTGATGAATTCTGACCTTTTGAAACTGTGCAGTTGTGTTGTTTTATTCGTTGCAGGAAAACGGAAAAAAAAAAAAAAGGGAGGGAAATGAAAGCAGCTCTTTAGCCTTGGGTTTTTATTTATTCCTCTAAGGTTTATTTAAGTTTTCAAGTCAAGATTTTGCTGCAGTAAGTGTAAGTATTTCTTGTCGCTAGAGAATTTGTATGGGATTCTTCCTCTTTCATTCAGAAAATGGAAAAATAATACCTGAAAACTTAAAGGCTTCTGCTGTGCCTTCTGATCTGCTCCAGAAGGCCAGTTAGCAAATTAACGTACATTTCTGGGTTATACCCTGTGTAGTTTATGAAGTTAGCCACTTCCACACCCTTGTATGATAAAGTGGGGAGGTAAGCAGTATATTACATTTTGAACACCTGCCCGTTGGGGAGCAGAGACTGGAAACAAACTATGAGCAATGTGTACATAAGCCTGACTTAAAGAGCTTCCACAGGGAAATCTGAGCACAGGCTTTGTTGTGGCCGCTTTGGGGATGGCTTTTATTGCTATTGCTGTGCAAAGTCCTTGTTACAGCCATTTATATTAAACTGCACCCCGGGGTGATTAGTCTTCTGTCGATGGGATGGAGGGAGATGACTGGTGTATGGCTGCAGTAAAAAGGCTGTATGTTTGGAGGAAGTTTCATGGATTGGATTTGACCTCTGCAGCAAATGAGCTGTGGAAATCCTTGGAACTCTCACCCAGAAAAAGAGAAAGCATGCATTTTCCTCATCAGATGGCCTTCAAGAGTTTAACTTATTTTTCTGTTGCTAGAAGGGCAAAAGCCTTTCTATATCTATGCCTCTCAATCTCGCCTTTTATTATTTCTGAATAGTTTTAGCTGAGGCAAGACACACTTGTCATGATTGGCTTTATAATTTTCTTCCTGAGTGTGATTATAGTGAAAAATATTAGACAAAGGAGTAGGAGGGGAGAGAAAAAGCTTTGGAATTGTTCATGTGGGCTGTAACTGGAACCCGCTAGGTGAGTTAATTAGCGTGGTGGGAGCCTGCCTGCCCGGGCTATTAGTGCTTCGTACTGTGGTATTGGTGCTTTGAAAATGCTCCTGAACTGCAGACTGCTCACAGAGCAGGAAGGTGATATGTGGTGTTATTGTCTCTACCTTTTGCTGCAATTTCAAACTTCCAGGAGACTGCTAGCAACATGATATGAGTTTATGCTGTTGCTATGATATATATTTTTAAAACATATGTATCTTAAAAGCTACAAGCAAAAGCCTGAGAAGTTAGGAAGTGGAAGGAAAGAAGTGATTATATTTGTTTCAATTAGGATTGAAACATGAATGCTATTATTTGGGGCTTTTTAAAAAAAACCCTTGTTGCAATTCACACTTTCACTCTTGGAAATGTCAGACAATTTGTAGAAGCTGGAGTCTTTACTGATCAGCTTCTGGTACATTTTGAGACTGATCAGTAACCAGCTATTCCTCTAAAACTTAATGGTGCAGTGGACACAGGGCAAAAGGCTTTGTCTGACAGTTTCTGCCTCACAGGCCTGTAATGGTTGGAGATGTGTTTTGCCTCTCTGTTGCAGCACACCTCTCCCACAGTAAAAGCAACAAAAATAGCACATAATTGTGCTGTGGTAACAGCATATTGGCTTGTACCCCATCAGCAAAAGCCACTCATGGCTGTGGTGCTGAAAGCTTTTTCCCTTTCTGAATGAGCAGTATAAAGTGGAGAATAATATAGAATTAGTGCATAGCTCGTCCCCAGGTGTCAGATGCCAAAGTCACTGAAACCTGTAATTTAGATGATCTGGCAAAGATCTCAAATTCTGGGAAAATCTTTTGGGATCTTTCTGTGATATCAGCTTTTTCCAAAAGCTTTGGAATAGTTGCACAGATAACAGACTAGTTATTGGATTTTCTTCCTTAGATTATCTATTCGGATGCTTAACCACTTGCTTTATGTGGTGGGGTTCTTCATTTAACCAGATGAAATCTGCTATTAGATTCAGTTGATTGAATCACATTTATTTCCAGATATTAGACCTGTACAATAGGTTCTCATGCTTTTTTAATAGAGTTGATACCTTCATCCATAATTCTGTCCTCTCCACGTCTCTTTGTGTATGGATTTGTAATGCAATGGTGGACTAATGTGCAGAATCACTATAGTACAAATTCAGCTATCTAAATCTGTCCATTTTGGATCAGTATGTTGGAAGAAATATGCTCATTTATAGTCAATACCAAGACCTACGTCAAAGGAAAGCAAAAAGACCTTGCTTTGGATGGAGTTATGAGATAGGTATGATGTAGAAAAAATGGAAAGGATGAGGGGAAAGAAAAATGAAAAAAAGAGAACATTGTGAGCTCTAAGAACTTCTGAAAAAGCAAAAATTTTGCCCAGTGTTCTTTAGGTAACTTCTGATACAGACTTTAGGTATTTACATATAAACAGAAAGCATTATCTGTTAATATTCAGGCAGTCAGATACTCAAGTATTTTGTCCCTTTGTAGGAATTTAAAATGTTAATGAATGATTAGGCTTTACTAACAAGCTGCCTAATTTCACTTGCAATGATTTAAGAAAAGTGTTTTCCATCTGGGAGAGCCAAGAAACAAACAACTCAATTTTTGGCAACAGATATTTTAATTTATTGTTCTTTCTGAGGTTGCATTATGATGGAGCAATGTAAAGGAAGTTATTTGTTGTTTCTGGTCCCTGTCAGAAAAATACACATGGGTAATCTTGTTAGAAGAGAAAAAATTTATCCCGAAGACTTATGTCAACACATTCTCTACAGTTTTTCTTTAAAAGCACAGATTGAGTATCATATTTTTCAAAGCAAAGAGCCAAACATTTATTTAAGATGGGATATTCGAATCTTTGAGGCTTATTTCTAGAGTAGCGATGAGGGAATTCTGGGGCCATGTTTGCAAAACTCCAATAAATGTGTTGTTATGTTACATAGCAAAATTTAAAGGGAAAGATATTATGGATTTTGTATCAAAAATATTTTCTAAATAAAAGTGCATTTATAATATATTTTTGTAGTTACTTAGGGCACTTTATTCTCATAATGCAATACAATAAACTTCTGGGTTATGGCATGTGTCAAGAACCATCCGGAAAGTAGGTATTTTTTTGGCATTTAACATGGGCATTAGTTAAAGACAATGCTGTGATATCGGTTGGCACTTTTAGCATGTCCTTAAAAGCTCTACCTATTTCTTCTTCACTCCTTTCCCCTCAGTTTCAAATAACTTATTTCACCTAATTTCCCTTAGAGTTCTGAAACTTGCCCTTCCAACATAAGGTGTAATGGAGATGTGAACGAATAATTGCTCTTTGGTCTGGTGCAAATGCAAAGTATTTACCTTAAGGTTTTTTCTTTTTTCAATTTAAGAACTTAACATAGAATGAAAATGTATAATGCAGGCATTGTAAGTAATGGAGAAAAACATGAATATTTTTGTTACCAATGTCTCTGTTAACTGCTCAGGGAGAAAGGGGATACCTATTGTGATATTTTCATCCCATTTGCATAAACAAGATTCTCTGCCTTATGTACTTGCTCTAATAATGTACTTAATGTGTGCTGTCTATCTGGCAAGGGATCGCAATGTGAATGCAACAATTTACATGGGAAATTCCTTTAATCCTGTCTGTGGCTGTGCATGCGTTTAGAGATGTGGATGTCCTTGGAGCAGTCAGTTCATTCAGCATTTTGCAGCATCAACCCCTCAGTCTTGAAAACACACAGAAAACAACAGTAGAATTCATTCTTTGTATGAATGTGCTTAATAAGAACAAATGGCGCCAGCTACAATGGCAAAATATTCAGGAGAGAAAAGTGTTTCTGTGTCATGTCGTGTCATTGTGGTGAATATCCCTAGTAAAATTAAGGGAAGGGGCTTTTATCACAATGGGGTTGTTAATACAGACATATTACAGATTCAGTTTTTGTTTGTTGTAGAGCTGTTATGCTTATTTGCTGCTTACCTTGGCAGGTCTTCTAGATTTTCCTAAGTAAAGATTTAAAATTACAGTATTAGAGGCCAGTAGTGCTGCTGCTGATGTAGGGAGCTATGAAATGAAAATATTTCTAGTCAATTATTTCCTATTGACTTCAGTATACCTAAGATCAGACAACAAATTCCCTCTTTCTCCCTGTCTTTTTTAGCCTTATTGAACTGGAGTAATGACACACCCACACACTCCCCCCGTTTTATTTCTCTCCTCTGAGATCTTAAAAAGAAATGGGAAGTAAAAAAGGAGGTGATGGGAAGAAAAAAGGTTCTTCTCTCTGGCAGTAACTGAGCTGCAGTAACTTTGGTCTTGCAGCCTTGTTCCGCACTGCGGGGTAGGGAGTGACTGAGATCTGAATCTCGTGGTTGTGTGAGGTTTATGTGCTAATTTTCTACTCTCCCATGCCAGAAAGTGAAATCCTAGAGTATGCATGTCTCTTGCCAGATTAATTGAACCTCATCAAAGTTAAATCAAATACAAGGATAAATATTAGTAAGCATAAACTATTATAAAGTTATTTTGTGGTTATTTATTGAAGGACTTGGTCTTGGGTTTATTTGTTTTTATTTTATACAATTGTATTAGATTCCTTTTTATGTTTTTCACTCAGTGTAAGGACTGGTTTATTTTGGTAATGTAATAATTTAACTCTAATTAGGAAATTGTGCAATGAAAAACCTTAACATTGAAGAAAATACTATTCCTTTAAAGATTTTACATGCTGGATGTAAGTTAATGCTGTTTTCATTAGAAGTTTTCATTAAGTCCCATCTGTTAGAATGTACAGAAATGATGAATTATTAATGTGTAGTGCTGTAAGAGAATAGTCATTTACTGACAGAAAACAGCATTTGGTTTGATACAGGAAATTAAATCACTTTATGCTTGCGAGCCTTGTTAATTATATCTGAAGTAAAGGATTTTAATTGATCTCAATACTTGCTGTGCAAAATAATTTTCTTCACTTGAATGTGAAAGAATACATAACCATTTTTATTCTGTTTTTATCTTTAATATTGGTTTGAACTGTTAAAGACAAAAACCCAAACAATCATTTTCAACAGCTAATCACAAGTTGGTACAAACATAATTTACCATCTACTCAACTTTTCAGTAAATGGAAGAAGAATAAACACAATCCTTATCTTTAATGCATTGGCTTGCATGAGAAGATGGTTTTTCATTAACCTCTAGGTAGCCTTCACAAAAAACTCGTTGTAGTCTCTGTGTAATATTGGGACAATGAATTTCTTAGCCCACCAGGAGCATTCTGGGCAGCAGTGTCCAAACACTTCTCTCAGCCCTGGCCAGAGATGTTGCTGAAGACGTGGGTGTGCATTACTGGCAGCAGTGGCTGGGAGGGGACAGTCTCTCCCTTGTGCAGTGGCAGTCCTTGGACTCCTGATGGCCTCTGTTGACAGGGCAGCAGCAGGTTTCATGTTTGCACAGGTAAAATCAGCTTTCTGATAGCTCTGCACAGAGTCCTGAGGAAATTTGTAACTGCTGCTGGAGAAAAAGACAGACTTCTATGTTTGGGGACAGGAGAACAAGTTCTGGGTTAACTTCCAAGTGATTTAATATTTTTTCTAAAAATAAATAACTTAAAAACTGAAATAAAATATACACTGAATATTTTAAATGTGATATGTTGCAACTCTATTTATGCTTAGAAGACCAGGCAAGTTTTAAGAGTTTGTTCACTTGCCTCAGCACATAAACTAGAGAAAAGGACTAGGAAATCTTCAAATTGTGAAATCCATGTGAAGCAGGATTGAGGCAGAGAAATAGACAGTACCAACCTATTGGTGTACCAAAGTCAGGTGACATTCTCAGCTCTTGATGACTCCCCACACTGACTCCCACTGTGATGCTTCTGGTCCAGAAGCAACTTCTGTGCATTTCTTTATGGTGTGTTTGTGTTGATTAGACCTTGGGAAGGGTCTAAAGACTTGAGAATTCTCAGTTGATCTACGAGAGATTTTACTGGAAGAGATGAACTGGTGATAACACCTAGGCAATGACTAAATATAGCAATAACCCAAACAGTTTACCTAATCCATTTCGTTTCAGTTCTCTTGGTGAGGTGGCTAATTCTGGTGGGAGGAGTGGGAGAGGCCAAGCTGAGTCTCCTAGTAGTGCCCTATTTCAGTCTCAGTGCAAAACATGAAACTTTCTGCATGTTTTGTGTTCATCACATCTGCTGCAATGGCAGTGCATACATTTTATTCTTGTCCCCTGAATCTGTTAATGAAGCTCATGATTTTTTCCACCCCCATCCCCTAATGTGACCACAGCATTTCTAAGATTTAGACTATGTGCATACAGCCTCTGTGACCCAGACAGTTATGGAAATGTAAACCTATGCCTCTTTAACCAGTATAGTGCAGATAGTGATATCTTTTTGTCATAGTTTTGTATCTGTTAATCCACTTTAAAAGCCCATATAATCTGTTCATTAGGTTTAGCATTGCATATGTGATATTTACCAAGACACCTTAGGAAGGTGGAATGTTTAAATCTGAATAGCATGTTTGTCCATAAAATGAAAGAGAAAATAAATAGAATTAATTTGTAGCTTGGGGATGAGACCCAGGATGGAAATAGAAAGCATAATAGAAGGAAATAATAAAAAGAAGGTGATTATTGCCTCAGCTGGTTTCTTTTCTGCTTGGGTCCAGAGTGTTCAGAGACCAGAGCACGTTTCAGGGCAATTGAATGCTGGAAGCTTTCAGTTCCACAGCGCCCTCCTCCTCTACTTCTACAGCCCAGATGGAACCTCATTTACCAATGAAAAGTGCAGATGAAGGAACTGATGGAGCTCAGCTTGAGAACGTTAAAAGATGTGCAGTCAGTTTCAAACAAAAAAAAAGGAAATGGAAATACGGTAAAACTCCTTTCATTTGGAAATTTCAATCGGCTTTGTATTTGAAGGTTTTTAGCAAACACTTTACTATATCCTGTTTCATCAAAACCCGTTTTTCACTAAAAGATAATGATAGGAAATTTCCATCCAATATAGATGTGAGTCTGTCTGCTGGTTTGTGGTCCTTGAAGATTCAGTCCAGGGGCACTGAAATATGCCAGTAGCCATGTGATGTGTTTCCTGTCAGAAATATCTACTTCTTCTTGTCCTTTTCTACAGCCAGGATCAGTTTACCTAGGCTACACAGGTGTCAGGATTTTCTGTTCCATTGCGTGAATGTTTTTAAGCACTTTTGATGAGGATTATGATTAGCTAATCAAGCTAAATATTTCTTAGATGTGTGTTGCCTGGGGGAAGAGCTTGACCCTCACCTTGCTACAACCTCCTTTTAGGTGTTTGTAGGGAATTATAGGGTCCACTCTGCCCCCAGTCTGTAGTGCTGAAGGGGCTTGTTGTGACCCAAGTGTAGGACCCAGCATTTGACCTGATTGAACCTCATACAACTGGCCTCGGGACATTGAGGCCTGTCCAAATGTCCTGATGGTAGTTGCTGGAACGGTGTTGATTGATTTGTGATGGTCTGAAACTACAGATGGAGAAATGATGGTAACTGAGGTTGTAAATGGTCATGGAAGCAAAGTGTAAATACAAATGTAGGCACTGAAATGAGAGCTTAAGGCTAGGCGGTGAGCTGGCATGTACTTATGGTGGGGATCTCATAATTCCAAGTCAATCAAATAATTTTATCAATGATAATATTTACCCTCGCTATTGTTTAGTCTTCCAGCTTGCTTTCTATGGTTTTCTCTCAAAAGAATGTATCCACCATTGTTTTCACAGTAGTTGTCATTCAGCATCAGAATGGTAATACTGCAGTCTGATCTGTAACATGAAATATCATTATGGTTTCCAATGGTTTTTGTTTAGCTGGTTGGTCTTTTGGATTTTTTGGTGTATAATTTTTTTTTTTTTTTTTTTTGCAGTTTGTTGGTTTCTTTGTTTGTTTAGTTGGTTTTTTTTGCCTGGCAAAATGTCATCTGGATGGTTTTTAATTTTACCTTGATTGAAAATGGGGACAGGTACTGCCAATGGAAACTGTGTTGTTGAGAATCTACATTTACACACTTATCCTATCATTTCCTTGGCATGGATGTTGCTTTTAGGTTTTCATTCTTAGCAAAAAGAAAGAGAGCATTACCCAAAATTGACAAGTAAAAGCTTCCATCCTTTTGCTGTAAATCTGGTTTTGGGTAAAAAAGGCCTGGCTTGTATCTTCTGGAAACTTCTATGTTGGGGTCACAACAACTGTGACTGGTCACAAGGTCACCACTTTGTTTTGTATTTTACATTTTTGACAAGATGACAAATCTGATAATCTGAAAATCGATATCAAAATCTATAAAAAATGCTTATGATGCCTCTTTCCAAAGTATTTAATCCCTTTCAAATAATTTTGCTATCAAGTATTACTAACTGCCCCAAATCTTTCAATGCTTTGACATACATGTATAGCTTTCAGACTATGCTTGTGACTTGTCATGTATTAATTTCAATATATGCCTTAGAAAAGAAGTTGTTTTCATTAAACATCTGTAAAGACACGATCTCCAGAGTTTTGTTTCAAATTGATAGCATTATGGTAACTGAGTCAAGAGCTGTGGCATCAACTTTTAAGCTAACAGATTTAAAATAACAACAAAAATCTACTAATTATTTCTCTTGTAATAAGTTTTAGTTTTTCAAAGCTATGAAGAAATCCTACAAACCTCTTGTTTTTGCAAGTAAAGGAGCATCACTAGAGAAATTTTGTTTATTATAATTACAAAACCAGATCCCATGAGTAGCAGATGTTTTGAGAAAGCTGAAAAATTAAGTTAAGTTTTAATGAGAGCTATTGTTCCGGTTAAATAATGCATACCTCCAGCTACAGAGATGTTACATTTAGAGATTCTAAAATCTTATGTTCCAGTCTTGAAAACAATTAAAATGTCTTTTAGTCACCAATTTAAGTAATGCTTGAGAACTAAGAATTTTAAGTGTCTTCCCTGAAGCAAGAAACACAATAACAATAACAAAGGCTTATTCCCTATTGTACTCTGTGAGCTGCATTTTGCAGCAATAGCTTTTTGAGGGGAACTAACCTTCAACAACCTGAATTGCTGAAATCTGGAAGTGAAGGATGTTCTTTGGAACAGGAAAAATGCAAAGATCTAAGCATTTCATAAAATTGCTGCACAATGTGTACCGTTCATATAGTAATCTTTCATACAGTATTTTATGTTTCAAGCTTGTTTTTTTACCTCATTTCCATTTTTACCTCATCTCCCAATCAACTTGTCCCTTTAGACTTCATGTGGATTATAAAATATGCCAGAAAATTAATTCCTGGAGGATTGGGTTTAAGTGAATTCTGGATTCTCAGCAATCTCTTTTGAAGAAAGTGGAAAAAGGGCCATGAGTTGTGCGGATGTGCAGGGAGTGTGGTGCACATCCCCTTCCAGGCATGGCCCTTTCTGCCCTCTTCCACTCGTGTGTGCTTATCTTGTTCTTCTGCCTTCCTTCAATTCCCAGCCCAGGCTGCTGGCTTTACTGGGAAAGTCTCAGGCTTCCCAGTTCTCTTGTATCACTCCAATGCTTCTTTTTCTGCAGTTCCTGATTTTGGGACACATCTTAGTCTTTCAGAGAGCGATGTCTTCCTTTGTCCTGACTCTGGAAAGGGGCCTTGCTCTATGTGCAGAGCACCAGAGGGAGAGTCATCATTCCCAAACCTCCTCTGCAAAGCGAGCTTGGTCCACCGTAGGCAAAGACAGGTCCAGCACAGAGCAAATGTTTGCCATCTCCTGAGAACACCCAAGCACAACAGATATCAAGTCCTACAGTAAAATTTGTGTGTTGAATCTTTTCAAATGAATCGCTTTCATTTTTTTTTTAAGCAAAACCATGCAATTAGTCTCGAAAATAGCCAATAAAGCCATGGATGTATCAGGCTGCCTTAATTATGGGCAAATCTGCAAGCTTTGCTTCAACACATTAATGAATTCAGATTGCAGATTTATGCAGAACAAGTGGAGAAATAACATTCTTGTTGGAAGTTACATTTTAAAGTCACAGAATCACAGGATAGTCCGAGTTGGAAGGGACCCAGAAGGATCATCAAGTACCAATTGTGAAGTGAATGACCCACACAAGGATGGAACCCACCACCTTGGCATTATTAGCACCCTGCTCTGACCAGCTGAGCTAATCCCAGGGTCACAATACTTTAATAAAAGCAGCTATACTTTTTAATGACCAGTAAGTTTGCTGTAAGTGACATGTAAAGGTGGGATGCGTAGCTGAAGTACAGTCTTTGCTTAGAGTTCTGCATGCAGGTAAAAGCAGTTATCAGAATGCTACAATATTTAAACCTTCTTTCTGGAACAGGCAAGGCATATCGCTGTGCTCTGCTGCTTTGTATGTACTCATTTCCTTGGATTGCTCTGCTCTTCCCTTTGCAGTTTTCATTATCCATTGCAGAAGTCTTAATGGGAAAAAAAAAAGCATAATAAAGATCATCTTTTTGATTGCAGCTAATCATAAGCTAAAAAAGCAGAACTTCTTAATTATCTGGTAAAGCCAGCGATTCTTCAGGGACAGAGCAGGTAATTTCCTTTCTTTGTATTTTGTAAGCATATCACTATTAATCATGGAGATCATAAGCTCAGCATTCCCGAAAACGTGCTAGTTAAGTAAATGCAACTGACTTATGATGCACCTCATAAGAAATCTTCGGAGATCTGCATATGTTGCTTTGCCTGAGGAATTGTGGGCACACTCTGAATACGCTGTTGCAGTACAGCAAAGGCCTAGAATCATCAGACCTTCCTAGGGCCTGGAATAAATAGGAAGCCAATTTTCATTCTTCACAATAAGCTTTATTTATTAATTAAGTTATCTTAAAATATATTTAACATATTGCTGGTGGCTTTGTTGCTGCTGAAATATTATATCCTCATTGCTGGTTGTGGGTGGAGTTAGGGGATCCTAGGCCAGCTCGTATATGGATGTTTGATTCTGATCTAGAATGAGTATAAAGCATTTTTGCACTGGACTGACATTGCAGGCAATGGGGTTTTTAAATTAAAAAACCCCAAACAATGGTCATTTGTGTGTATGTGGGCATAAGTTGGTTATGTAATTCTGTGCTTTGCAAGTCTGAGGAATCCTGATATCAGACTCAATAATCAAAGTGATAGATGTAACACTTTGCGTGTCAATTATTTTTATGACCTTATATGCCTGCCTTAATACTTCCCTTTGCATTGTTGTGCTTTGGATTAATTCATCAGTGTAATGGTGTGACTGAAAAGGTCACAGAAGAGTACTGAGAGTGCTGAAGGTCTAAGCTGCATCACAGCTCATAGTTTATGAGTACTTGTAAGAAAAGAAAGACAGAAAATGTGACAGATGAGACTTTCCAAGTGAAAATAAGAAACAAAGTAGTTTTCCCAGCACAAATACTTGTGACAGACCTTGACAAAGTAATTGCTTTCAGTTCTGCTAGCATTAAGATTACTTGAGCATTTTGACTAACATCTTTCTCCCTATGTAATTCTTCCTGTTTTCAAAATTAGCACTTGTATCTTAACTTGAATTAGTTTATTAACAAATAAACCATATTCAGGCTAGAACTTAGGCACCAGTCTACCTACTCCTGTGAATGGCTTCTAAATTCAAATGATTCCCTCGCCATAAAATAGGTGATTATGACAGTCCATTTATGAGTTACAAAAGAGAATATGACATGATACACCTTTGTAGCCAGAGGAAGATTTTTTTTTTTTTAAATTCATAATAACTGTCTAATTGATTGGTGCAACCTTTCAATGCTCATTTTGTGCTGTGTCACATCTGGTATAATCAACTTGGTGACACTGTGAATGGTTCTGGCTTCATTTGTTAAAGGGCTTGTCAGCCAAGAGGCCCTTGAGGTGAATCTGCCTGAGACTTTCACAGGGAATTTCCTGAGGGCCAAGCAAAGTTCATTAGCACATTAAAAAATCCAAGTGACTAGAAAAGGCAGAGCGATACGAAAACTTATTTGAGGTGAACTGACACAGTGAAGGGGAAATAGCAACACGCACACTTCCTTTCCCTAGGATCCTGCTGGCTGAAATGCTGGTGCAGAAGTGGGAGTGCTCCACATCAGGCTCTTGGGAGAAGATCATGGCTTGAAATACCAGCTGGTTATTTCTGCCTGCTTGGGTGTAGCGAATGGTGTTTGCTGTGAAAAGGTCACATAAAATTTTAATCAGGACAGAAGGAAAGGCATGGGGAACAACTGTGCAGCCTGACAGGGAACCTGCCATGCTTTCCCGTGTGCCTTTCTGGAACAAGTGAGGCTTTATCAGGGACATCTTCATCCCTCAAAGCACCTGCGAGCCAGGAGGAAAAGCCTCTTGGTGGGAAATGAGCCTCCAGTACCCCCTGCTGGAGGAGGGACATGAATACTTATTGCTACTGTCCTGTAGAAAGTTTTTAGTTCATAGAAATGCTATTTCCTGTGCTAAAAAAGTGGGAAATGATCTTCTTAATTTAGTAAAAAACGTTAGACTGGTGCCTTCTGATTACTTTGTGAGACTGAAAAAGAAGTGAAGCAATTTCTTTAAAGCAGAATAAAAAGCTCTGTTCAACTACAAAAGACATCTTTTCACTTGGCCGAAGAAATTTTTTTTTTAAAAAATGGTAATTGTGGTTGCTCTGACGTACATGTCTTTGGTATCTATACCCTGAATATTTTGTTTATTTGATTGGGGGTTTTGGTGGGGTTTTAGTTGTTTGTTTTGGATTTTTTTTTGAAAGTGCTTTTCAGCTCCTGGAGGCTCACCTTTTATAAATTACTGCTATTACCCCAGGACTGTGCCTCAAGTCTGTAATGGGACGGGTAGTGGCCATGTATCTGCCCTTACCTAAGGTAAGGTGACGAAAGGCTTTGAAAATTCAGAACACCTCCTTAGTTTAGCTTCGTTAAAAAAGCTAGGTTTTCTGAACCTGCTGACCCTGTTACTCTTAGTTCATGCAGTTTTGTGTCAGAACTTGTCCTCTTAGCTAAAAATAGATCTGTCTTGTGCAACTGTGATGCAAGGCTTTGTGGTGTATTTATTTACATATACATAACAAAGGCTTTGGGAAAGAAAGAGAAGGGTGATATCACTAATTCTGACTTTTTTGTTTTTGAAATGTCTTCAATTATGGCCACAATTTTTTTTTGTATTTGAAATTACTATATGATCAAAAAAACCAAACCCATACCATATTGCTACAAAGCCCTTAAAAATCAACAAGAAGTTCCAAAAATTTGGATTGTTAACATAACCTTTTTCATTTTAATGTCATATTCACATTAAATATTTAATAAATACATTTTGTTTTGACTGCAAAATTCAGTGGTGCTTTTAGCTCTATTTTCAGTAGGGTTTTTTTTTGTGTTTGTACCTTACTGCACTAAAGGCTGTGTAAGTCTTGATGTGTTGTGTCTAAAAGTAGGTCTGAGAAGCAACCAGTGGAAGTGTAAATGAACACTAAATTGCTGGTGAACTTGGCTCAGGAACGTGGTTCATGTATTCTCCTAATTGACCTGGGTAATGCATAGCAAGGGCAGGTTTAAAATATTCAGGACTGCGTGTGAAGACACAGAAATAAATGAATGTATTGTCAATGGCAATCTTCGTTGTCAAGGAAGATAATTCTGAAATACCATCTTTCACTTTAAATCAAAGGTGCTTGGCTCATTATGCTACTAACATAGAATAACATTTTCTCTGTTAGAGGCCTTTCTGTTACTCCTATAGAAAGGGAATCTAGCTTTATTATGCAACAATAGAAAAATACTTGAGATTATATAGCTTAAAATAATTTCTATCCATAGGGCTCTGAGGAAGAAAGAATAGCAAGATATTGTTCATCACTCAAAAAAAAAAGGGGGGGGTGGAAGGGAAGGTTACTAAGACTGAAAATTAGTACTTAAAAGCAATAGATGACTGAAAAAGGCAAGACTTTTAAGAATTAAGGCTCTGTTACTGTTTTGATATAATTATGATAGTTTAAGTATTTGTTTACAGTTGCTAGTTCAAATTGATGCAAAATAAAGGGAAAATTTTTATTCAATTAAAAAACTTGACTCTTCTTTCCCAAAGAATTATTGATGCAAAGCCTCAAGGGTTCAATGTACTGTGAAAACTGAGGCGTCATCTTGCATCTGGATCTGCTACTGGAAGTTTTTCTGTTGTCAATGCTGCATTAAAGAGCATTTTAACTTGTTAGTTTTGTGAAGCTGGTGCTTCTGCAACTGTATTACACAGATTGCTTCCTTTACTGCTGAATTTTAGTTTTCCCAATGAAAGCATGGAGAATGCCAGAGCAAATGTAGTGCTGCAAAAACCAGTTCAGGATCACAAAGAATGTGTTGTTCTGTAGATGAGTTTTGTTTGAGCTCTGTTATTTTAGTTTTTACTTTGGGGACGGAGGGAGTGAAGCCTATAGTCTATTTTTTTCCATCTGATCAGTATTAGATGTATCCTAAACGTTGGTTGAGTTAGGAAGTAATGACGAGGCAGAGCCATAGGTTATGCTTTTGCTTTATACTTGAATTTGGCCTAAGTTAATTCAGATGTTTGGATGCAGTTGAAAGTCACCCAGACTATGTGGTGAAGACCTACTGATGGTGACAAGTCCTGAAGCTGTTTTGTTTGAGATCTGATGAGGTAAGAGCATGAATTCCTATAGTTGCAATATGCAGATGACACGCTATATTTATCAAACTGAAGTTTACAGGTCTTGAGCTGTTCACTTAAAATCTAAACATATTTTTAAAAAGCAAAAGGTAAATAATGCTGTGATCTGTCTCTAAGATTTATTAATACCAAATCCAGCAATTTTTACCTTTATGTGGAGCTGCAATTCAACTGCGACATCCTTCATAGCAAAAATGATTTTCCAGACATCATAAACGACATTTCCCTTCGAGCAAGCCTGTAGACGAAGAAGCACCAATACCTGTTCAGAAGCTGATTTAGAGTTAACAGGGGGACAATTTTGCTATGCTACAGTACATAAACATTCTGCACTGACAACGTTTTATAGCTGGTCACAGTGCTGATAAATATATTTTATGGAATATCTGCTTGTAATGTGCAGATGGAGACAGAAGAATTCTCCATTTCATTTTGGTTTATTTTACTTTGTCATTTTAATGGCATTTAGAATAAGCCTGATAGGCCATTAAAAACTAGCAGATATACCTAGCTCTTAGTTACACTGATGTAAATTACGGTTTGCTGTCTTTGGTAAAGTTATTCCACACTTATAGAGCAATTTGCAGATTGTAGATATGCCTTGAGGCATTCCAGAGATGTAAAAATTAGAGCAAATGAAATAAGCATGAAACCTTTCCTGCAAATTATTAGGGTTTTTTTTTTATTATTTAAAAAACCACCAACAACTAAGCATTTAATAGCCAAAACAAAACCACCACAAAACAACAGCAAAATAAAACCCTCCACATGATTCTTTTATTTGCTATGCTTTTACATCCTGAAATAAAAAAAAAATCTTCTGATTTAATAATATAAATATAATTAAGCTAAATATAATTATTGCTTTAGGCTGTTTGTATCTAAAGGGTCAAATGCTGATATTGAAATAGGGGGGTCAGTGCCTGCAGAAGGCTGACTTCCTAAATTTTCAATTCTTTTACTGATCATTCTGGCTTAAAACATCATAAACTTTGTGATCCTGCATGGGTCATTTTCAACATCTTTTCGAATGAACATCAGCACAGGGAAATATGGGACTATTTATGAAACTCTAATCCTCCTCTTGTAGTCAGTGTGAGAAGTCAGGTGAGCCCTATTTGTTATCTTGTGTTTTGTTTTGTCATTTACACCTGAATACTTCAAGAAGCTGTGAATTAAAATTCCTGAATATTATTCTGCACACTACTAGGGCACCAAGGGCAGCTTCAAATCTGTCCAAATTGTGCAAGACCTTCCCAGTTCCAGAGGGTTTTGCTGGCATGCCCAGGAAGAACCAGGGTAGGATGAGACTTGGGCGTGAAGCTTTTTCCAATCTGCCCTCTGAAGAGGACAAGGAAGGAACCTAGTAGAAAATGAGAGCTGTTCTTTGTGCTTTCCTACTGCTTATTATAGACTTTTCAGTACAAATTACCTTCTTAACAGCTGGCTTAATTTGTTTAAGTTTCCTGTAGGTTGTGGAAGAGAAAATCTTGTTCACAGGTTGGTTTACGTGGTTTGACTTTTGCAACTTCTGAAGGAGCAGAAATAGATTTGCAGATATCGGCCCTGGCTTGCTGTGGAGCTCTGGCTGGGACTGTGCTGAAGGCAAATCCCTTGCAAATCCTCATTAGTGTCAGCAGGAAGCTATTTGACAGGCCTCAGAATTACCCTATTTCAAAGTGTATGGTTTCCTTTCTCCAGACCGTACATGTCGAGCTTTGCTGCTCTGTGTCCTATAGGACACTGAAATCCACTATGGTGGGGATTTTCAGTGTCTGCTGAAATACTTTCAAGGCATCATGAGCTTGGGAAGGTGCTGTCCCAGGAGTCACAGTATGCCAGTGTCTGCTACTGGGTGTCCCTGTTTTGATGTCGTGATGTGACAGCCAAGTTTTCCTATTGCATGGGAGCTATCGTGGCTGAGCAATGCCTGAGTCAAGCTGGAAGGAAAATCACGCTATAACACTAATTGTCTGGATTCTCCTCTCACAATGCATAGTCATGAAGCTAGTAGGGGCTATAATGAAGCTTGCGACTTTAGCTTTTAGCCTTGAATCTATAGAATTGTTTTACCTACGCACACATCAGGTTTCCTGAAGAGAGAGGCAGCATAGGTGATATGCGTGCAGCACTTTAGAAGAAACAGAAGAAAAAGCATGAACGTTAGCTATCCTGCATCTGTGCTACAAGCCAAAATCTGTATTTCTTCCCTTGAAATAAACCTATTTTGCATTAACATTTTCCTGTCTCTTTTGGGCATGTCTATTTAGCCTCACAGTCTAATTTCTTACGTTTAAACAAGATTCAGAATGTACCAACATGGTTAAAAATATATTATTATGAGCTCATGAATTTGAACCCCACTCTGGATCCCACCCCAGGGTCTCGCTTACTCACAAACACTGCTGTAAGTGGGTGGTAAGGTGGATGCATGTGAATTCAGTCAGACTCATCTGAGTGCTGTTGTGCTTTATTGTGCCAGCATGAGAGACCACATAAGATGGAAATAAATCTTTGCTGATTGCGGAGCAAGAATTCAAGAGGCACATCTGAGATATCTGGCTTTGGCATTGTCCCTCCAGAGCCCTTAAAGGTGAGCTTGAAGAATGACAGTTTTTTGACTTATGTGGTAGCTGGAGCCTTTGCCTTGTTACTTCAGCTAGCAGTTATATCTTTTATACCCTCATGGACATGTCTTTGCTGTGGTGATGGTTTTCCAGAGCTGAGCGTTAACAGGGTCTCTGTATTGGCAAACACACAGAGAAGCTGTGCCCTCTTGAGCAGTGCTATCACCAGTTTTGCCTTTTTCTGCCTGTGCAGGATTTATGTGAATGTTTTGTACAAGCATTTTGTTTTCTTCTCAAAAAGAGCTGAGCCATACAGATTTCCTCACCATAAATTGTGGGAGTTGTCCATACTTTTATCAAAAGTGGAAGAACTATGGGTGGACAGTGAGGGTCTACAAGCATTTTCCCTTCTTGCAGACAGAACTGGCCAGCAGTCCAACTGGAGGTGTTACCTGGGCCAAGAAGTTAAAAGCCCCATTAATTTCAGGTCAGATAGTTGTGAGTTTTGGCAGGGAAGAGGTCAGGAACACTGGCTGTGTAAGAGCCTGGATTACCTATGGTGTGAATACAAATGTTAGTCAGCAATACCATAAGGGCACACAGGTGCTCTAAGTGGGCAAGTCCCAATAAGGCAAACAACTTGTCAGAGACATTGCCAGTTTTGCACTGGGGTCACGTTAGTATTGATTTGTAATTCAAAAATTCTGTTTCACTAATTGTATATTTATTTGTATTCCAAATCTTAGAAATAAAAGCAGGGTCCCCATCGATGTAGCAAACAATCTTTGTGACTGGGTGGGCTCGTGTTGATTTGAAATTAATGCCACTGCAGTTAACCCTGCTGAGTGTAGGGAACTGGACTTACTGCTGTATGTTGATATCTTTGTTGCTTAAGGTATAACAATGACTGCAGCACCTGCTCGTGCTGGTTATCTGGCTCTGTCACATTTTCCTTACAGTTCTTTTTCCTTCTTTTGAGAGGCTTGCAGAAATTTTTGAAAAGAACCATCGGTTCAGCTCTGCTTAAATCCCTGCAACAGTGTTTCTATTAGACATCTTGTATCGAATACAATCTCTGTATTCAAGCAGAAACAAGCATTAAATTATTGGAGAAGAATAAGTAATTTGGTTTACTTTCTTCAGTGATCAGTTATACACAGAGAATGATAAGGAAAGCAAATATTAAGACATAAACGTGTAAGCGCACTTAAAGACATGGCCTTTGAGAACCTTTATGGTACATGTGAAGACTTGGTCTGAAGAAACTCTTTTAATGACTCTTACAAACCAGGCATTGTATTTCAAAAATGTTCCTTTTAACAGAGCTGCTATTTCACTGTAGGTTTTTCTACTAGAAATGTTCTATTGCTGCTGTGTAATGATGCAATAAATTCACCCAGGAGCTTGTTACAGTTAATAACCTGTAAAGGGCAAAGGTATTTGGACAATGAACATGAAATTAGACCTGTATCATTCATTAACAGTGTAAGTTATTTCTTCCTTTGTCCTTCCAAGAAATGTCATTTTGTGGAAAAGATGACGGTCAGCTTATTTTATACATGTTTAATTTTTTACAGCCAGTGACTTCTTTGTAAATAAATAATACACTTTGCTCAGAAGACAAGCATCAGTTCTGAAAAATTATCAAAGACATTAGGATACGATGCTAATGTATTTCATGCTTCAAAAGCTACAGCTGCCAGAAATTCATAGCAATCAATCAATATTTTTCGTTTGCTGTTTTCTGTGTATTAGCAACACATCAGGGGTAATAATTATGACCCTGGCTGTCCCCACTCTTTCAGATAAATGTACTGGTTATATTGATTCACTTAATATTCCTCTGTGGCTATTTCAAAAGCAGGTACCATTTCAGAAGACAAGCAGACGCCTCGTTCCCTTTCTCTGTAGAATGCTTAATATTTTTTTCAGGCAATTTAACACATTTCTTTGTGTTTGAATAGAATTACCTTTTCTACTACTGTGATCTGTAAATTAGAAAACTGAACAATAAAGCGGCAATAGAGAAAGGCTTTGTCTTTCACAGCCTGTCAAGTCATTCTTCCATTCTTTAATAGACTGTCTGGTGATCACATTGCAAGCCCCAGTGTATTCTCTAAAAGAGAATGAGCCAGGGGAAAATGCCTTTTAGCTGAAGGAGGGTGAATTTAGATTGGACATTGGGAAGAAATTCTTCCCTGTGAGGGTGGTTAGGCCCTGGCACAGATTGCCCAAAGAAGCTGTGGATGTCCCATCCCTGGAAATGTTCAAGGCCAGGCTGGATGGGGCTTTGAGCAACCTGGACAAATGGAAGGTGTCCCTGTCCATGGCAGAGAGTTGGAATCTTCTAATCCAAACCAGCCTATGATTCTACCTCCATTTATTAGAACAAATGGTTGTACAGTTGAGGTCAGAAATATCTTTAGTAAGTTCTTGCATATAGACTGAATTATTTCAAGCCCTGAAATGCTCAAGATGCAGGGGCTTTCTAGGTCAAGGCTTATAGTGCAGGCAGGAGAACTTGTATTAAAGGACTCTGCATTATGGGCTGCCTCCATTTAAAAGAGTTAACTTTCCAATCCTCTCTCTCTTGCTTGACCTTCACCCAGAATAGACTGTAATAAAAACTATTTTTATAAGTGACAAAAAGGAAGCCCAGGCACTGCAGCTATAACAATGTAAGATTACCTGTGGATTTATGAGTAGGGGATGTTGCTGCTTTGGTTATAGTAATGACTCTCACTTGTGCTAATAAGCAGTATTGTCTCTGCCCTGTCAATGTCAAGGCAAAGTCGTGATACTCTCAGTCAGAGCTGGTTATGCACTGTGGCAATGAGCTCTGGTTTCTGTCTTTCACATTGCATAAAAAAAGGATCTATCTTGAAGAGAAAATGGAAATTACAAAATGCCTATTCATAACTTTGCCTTGTTTTTTTTTTTCCTGCTTTAAATTACTGCATATACAAGTCATTTAAAATTAGTTTCTCAGAAAATGAGCTCTCATCTCTCATGGTAAAGGAAAGCAATGAAGGCCTTGTTATCCAGAGAGCCAAGGAATAACAGACTGAATAAATATTCCCCCTCACATGAGGGGGGAGGTAGGGGGAAACTGGCTGCACAAAGCTGTTTTCTTGCATCTCCTTTTGTTTCATGCGAAATTTTGGCTGAGAGGTGCCCTGATACCTTCTGCTTATGAAAAAAAATGAGAGGAATGGAGGGCTGTGGGGATGAGGCAGTAATACCTCTCCTATTGGCTTTATGCTTGTGCAATGAAGGAGTACTAATAAGGAAAAATTGTGTCTAGAGAAAATAAAATAGCTTGTTGCAAGTTGAAACTAGGTTGTTAAAATTATGTTCTGAAATGCAATATTATTTATGTGAACTTAAATGATATCCTAATTTTGTGGTTATTGCTGTAGTAATTTCAGGCAAGATATACTTGTATGTATGTTTGTAGATTTTAAAAATGTTTCAGAGCTTTTAACAGTTGACTACTTTTGTGAGATGCAATTTTGAAAGTTGGCCTATGATACTGGTATGTGGCTGAAAGTCCAGGGTTTTTTTCCTGATACTGCAGAAGAGAGGAAAAAAGCTAGTTCACATTGCTTTAGTACTGCAGTAGTAAAAGTAGTGGAGTAATTTTTATTTTTATATAAAATCAGAGGATATCAATTTGAATGCTTTAAATAGATGTATCTCTCTATGCAGGTTTAACAACTTTCCCATAAAACCAAAGACAAAACCAGTATCCAAACCACTTACTTTCAGTTTTAGGCTACGTTGGGGCTTTGTTGGAACACAACAATTGTGTTTTAGTTAGATCTGTTGGGTATGTACACAGAGATGTGTTCAGCAGGTTTTGCTTCATATGTCTGGGTCTTTAGGTATTAATAGCATTTTCCAGAAAGATATCTAAACTTTCTCTTGCACAGAGCTTGGTGAATAATTTAATACCAATTTACTACAGCGTTGCTGTCTGTGATGATTGGTGAGTGATGCAGCAGCTGTGCCCTCACTCAGGAAATGTGAAAAGTCTCCATGTGCTCTGAGAAATGAGGAATGGCCTCTGTTTGCTCATGAAAGAACAACTTCACGGTAAAAGGTAATGGAAATAAACCCCCTTAACAGTTGTATTCAGATAGTTAACTACAATTAGAAAAGGACTCCAAACCACTACCAACGAAAGCCCCAACAGATTAACTTAATATAAAGCTAATGTGGACAGAGGAATTCCTGACTTCCGTTTCCTAACTGCCTTGAAGGTCATGCTTCTTCAGGGATAAGGTACATAAACAACAGTGTTCATTAATCTTTACAAAGTGTTAAGGAAAGTGTGAGGAAACAAAAGAAAGGCTGAGAGAAAAGAGCACACTTTATTAAACTCTTAGGAAGCTGCACTGTGTCCCTTTGTCCATAATAATGAAAGAGAGATTCTGCTTCCTTCCTGCGTACAAGATGATGAAATAGAAGTTACCTTGTTTTGTAACACCAGCTTCTAAGGGTAAAGGGTTAGCAAAAAACAAGATGCAAAGATGATTTCAAAGGATATATTGATCTTTTATTTATTAAAAAGGGGGATATTTGCAATTCATGTAAATTTCTAGTGTTCTCCCTGAGACTGCATTTATGTCTGTATGCAGGATATGTAAAGTTGAAGGCAAATAATTTTTCCAAGGCTTTTCTCTCTTTGAATTTGTGAGTTTCTGGCAGATATGCCTTCCTCAGGACTAGAGTTGAACAATAGCACTTAAAAATCTACCAGTTTCCATGCAGTCCTCAGTTACCTTGGAAGTCACAGCCCTTTATAAAAGGTGAGAATTTTGAATTGCTAAAATGTATGGGGACTAAGCGGTGCTTAGCAGTTGAGTGCACCAACCTGCCTTAAACTCATTTATTCTATCTTAATTTGCAGAGGAAAAGCTTTTTGCTTATCTGGACATTCATAATGCATGAATGGGTGTGCAATGGATCAGTTGTTCATTGAAAAGAAAAGCAGTATTTGATGTGGGTCTCTCTCTCCTTTTTAATTTTTGTTTCCTTATCTCTTTAAGATATCTTGGGGTAGGGAGAAGTAATTTTCTAATGATAAATTGTGTATTCATGTTAGTAACAGAAAAGCAACCATGCATTCTTGTGTGTTATAGATAGGAGAGCTGTGACAGGAGCAAAGGGAGTTCTTTCATCTGAGTGCTGGTAAGACTCTCAGCTATGGGACTGCTAATTTTGGTACTGCGTTTCAAGAGAGATAATGGGCCAGAGACAGCAGGGGAAATGCAGAAATAATGTCAGGTTTGAAAATCTGATTCGAATATTTAAAAGAAGAATGCTTAACCAACGGATAAAGAAGGTCAAGACTCTTCAGAATGTTGGCTGGGACTGTGATCCGTGATGTTATAGCAGCGAGTCTGGCCAAGGATCCATTCACTTGCATAGATTGCAGCAGTTAGTACTGTGGTTGTGAAGATTTTGGTCTCAGGACTGGGCTGTGCTGTACTTTAGAAAGGCTTGGGGTGCCACTTGTGTTATCCATAGTGTAGTTTGGACTGCCTGGCCAGGCATGAATGGAATTTTCTGTCTACAGGGATAATCTGTCAGACAGGAAAGTCTGGCTTATCCATCACACATGGTTTAACAAACCAGGTAGAAAAGCATGTATCAAATGTCTCAATATCTGATGTGTTTTGAGATGCGAGATGGACCAGATGATCTCTCAGGATGCTGTGTAGCTTTTCTATTATTTATAAATGCTAGATATTTTTTTCAGAGTCCTTTAAGCCGAAGGTTGTTCATACTTACGGCAGTGTTGGGGTCCCGGTATAGCTGGCTTGCATTTTCTCTCATGGACTGTCTTCTTTTATGGTTCAGATTTTCTCTCTGAAAACAATCTTAACGAGAAACTTAGTGACTGCCAGTGGTGGTTTAAAAGACAACGGAGTGAGTCTAAAGAAAGGAAGAAAATGAAAAAAACAATCAAATATTTGGAGTAGTGCTTATAGATCTATTGGTGGATTTTTATCTATTTCAGAGTGATTACATCAAAACTTCTGGGTTTTGTTTTTACTGATGCATATTTTTTTACCTCTTTGCAAAAATATTAGTAGCATTCTTTGTTCTTTGCTCTTTCGTCTTTGTACTTGCCTCTTAGCTTGGCAGGTTGTTTTTTTCCACTGGTTGGAAGAAATAGAATAAAGTGAAAAGACAGCCAAAGAGGAGGTGAAGAAAGGTAAGATAAAAGTAAAAGAAACCGTGCAGTTGTGAATTAAGAAAAAAAAATGTAATTGCCCATCGAGTAAAAATGAAGGCACTCAGAAGAAATGTGACAAAGGGCAGAGAGCAAAGACAGACATATTATCAAACAGAGAAGATGCAGTCTGTAATTCTTGCTTGATTCCACACCCGCCCATTCATTTCATATGGTGACAGAGAAGAAATATAGGCTTTTAAATAAAAAGTGCACCTCTTGTAGAGCCCCTGCACTTTAATCTAAAAGGTACAAAAGTACTGAAGTCTTCCAGTCCCCTTAAGAAAACACAGAACTGCTTTGCCTTCAGAGCACGTCTGGGGTGAGACTACTTGATTGCCCTTGTTAGTGGAAAATAGTGTGGCCATAGCTGGACTGGCCGTGCTGGTGGAGAAGGCAGATTCTGAAGATTTGCCCTGAAAATCTTCCTTGAATCCTACCTTCCCATGGCTGGGAAGTTTCCAGCACTAGCTAGATTCTACCTGCATGGTCAGGAGACTCGTTCCCCTGTGTGTGGCTATGGGGTATTCTTTCCTCTGGGACCCAGTTTGTGGGGCATAACATGTCCTGAGGTCAAGGTTGGTGTGATGCTCTTCCTGGTTAGCTGTTTAAAGGATGTATGGAAGTGACTTTCTTTTCTGGTGCAGTCCCCCTTCTATCTGTCCTAGACAGGTTGGGTTGTGGGTTTTTTTGGGTAGGACAGTTAATTTTTTGTTATATACTTGTTGGGTTTTGATTAAATGAGCCACTAACTTTGCAAAGGTCTGTTTGCCTTGCTCTTCTGAAATAATTCATTACAGTTCCTGTTGTAAGAAGTTCAGTAGTTGTCATTTTGCAGTTACTTAAGTTAAACCTCCTTGCAGCCTGATAATTTAGAAAGTGAAGAAACTTAATTCTCTGCGAACCACTTTGGACAACCAACAAAATAAAACTCAACCCCATCCCTTTACACAAGCAAAATCCTTACCATGAAGAAACAACATTTTATTCCTACAGTATTCCTACATTAATGTTTAAATTTGTGAGGAATCCTTTCAGTCTGAGTAGTTTTGACACAATTGCAAGTGTAAACAAGATATAAAAGGAATATAAGGGCTGCCAGCTTACTTGGAGGGCAGTTCTTACAGCACTTCAGTACACTGGTGACATCTTGCTAGGACTGCCATCTGCTCGACAGGAGAACACAGCTCTAAGGGTGGTCTTTCAGAAAATGTCCTTTTTGGAAGCAAAACACAAAAAACAGAGGTTTTTTTCCCCCACTGCCTTTATTATGTCAGTATTACTGATATTATTATATGTAACTATATTGCAATTTAATAATGCAGTACCAGTCATACAGGAATATACACATTATTTTACACAGTTTTATTGCTATTATCTCCATTGCTTTCTTCTGCTCTTTTATCTTGTTAATTTCTCCTCTCTTTTCCACAGTTCTCATAACAACTGGATAAACAAAAATTAGGTAAAATTTTACTCTATTTCATCTCATTTTGTCCCATGGTGCCCCATATCCATTTTCCCTTAGGCCACATCTAATAGTGGGATTTCAAATGGGCATTGTTTCAGTGAGATGTGTGCAACACTTGGTGCGTGTGTTTTAAAATAATACATCTGTTGGGGGCATACCCTCTCTCTGAAGCTGAGGTATAAAGTGGCTCTGGCTTTTGTGCACAGCTGGAAGAGCTAAGTCTCACTTTCTGTTGCTGGATCTTGGTTTGAAACTAATTATGTTCTCTTTCTTATAAAAATGAAAACAAAGAAGCAAAGCCCCCCAGACAAAGCTAAGCTGTAACCCCTCCCCCCAAATTTTACAGGAGCTGTTGGATTGAGGCAGTTGCAGGCATGCACGTATTATCAGAATAATATTGATTCTGCTTTGATTTTTATAGCCAAAAGAAATATTTAGGAATTGTAAATTTTTTTTTCAGGAGTTGATATGATTCTTAATTTTCTCAATTGATTGATATAATTAGTATATTTCTATTCACACTACTAATCCATGTAACTTGTCCCCAGTTAAGATGGCTCCTAGGCTGTATTACAGTAATATATTTTTCATAAACGAAGCAGACTTTTGTGCTAACAAAGTGCTAAAGCAGTTTTTTTTTTTTTTTTTTGTGCTAAAGCAGATTTGCTTTACAAGTTTATGACTGGTGAAACTTTCTTTTCTCAGCTAGAATGTTCCTAAAATCTCCAGTCATTTGGAAGAAAAGGGAACAATTTCTTGGAGGGAAGCTAAAATGAGTCAAGCAGTAGAAAGAGTTGTGATTTACTCTAATGTCAGTCTTATCCATTTCCACCTTGAAATTTTTGTCTTAATTATAGGTCTTCATAGAGCTAATAGCTCGCAACAGGTTGTGCAGCAGCTTTATTTGGCTACAAGTGTAGTTAAGGCTAAAATTTAACACAGCTGACATATACCCAGTTAAAATAGTATGCAGAAGTTACAGAAGAGGTTAACTTCCCTGTTAAAGTCTTTCCTGTAATGAAGCGTTTGACAGGAGCTCCAAAGGAGTTGTACATACAGGTATTAAGAGGAAGTTTAGAAAAAACCCTAAAATGGATTAACTACCTCAATTTCCTTTGAGAGGAATGAAACGTTAACCTTTTTTTAGGTGCATACAGAGTTTGCCTTATCTCCCCAGCCAATAGCTATGTGAATAAAGACTTATTTTGAGAAAGAACTTCTAAAAAACTTTTTATATTTCTCTGAGAATAACACAGCTAAATTATAGCAGTCTAAATCTTGGAGTTGTGAAATACAATTTAGTCTTGAGTGACTCTCTTTATAAGATTGAATGAATTATTTGAATATGTCCAAAATACCTGGACTTGCATTTAAAGTGCTCTGCTGTCAAAAACCAGTTATGAAGGCAATACAAACAGGCAATTATGGGAAATAATTTTCTTTTAATAAGCATTAATAGCGTTTTCCTGACTAAAGTGCCATTTGATGAAATTTTAAATATGGATTAATTGGTACAAAAATAAAGACAAAAGCAAGAGGAAACAATCAACATAAAGAAATGTATATCTGTTCTCTGTGCTAGTAATAAAAATAATTTTGAGTGTAGCCTTGCATTTTATGTGCCATCTGAACAATCTCACTGTATTTATATGCCTGTAATTTAGCCTAACTTGTATTTTCTGCACTCATTAACATGAAAAGAACCCAGTGAATGAGTACCTATTATATGTAAGATCTATGGCCTGGGGACAATTTTATTTTACTCATAAATTTTAATATCCCTACTCTACTACAGTAAAAATAATGAGCCTGTAGTGGTTTTGTCCATCATTACAGAGAACTTTTTTAAAAGCTGTAAAAAGGAATTGTGACTGATTGGAATTGACCCATGAATCTAAAACTAGGCTTTTCTCTTTTTTTTTTTTTTTTCCCATTTTGTCAAATGCAGAACAGCCTTTGGCCAGGGTCAGCTTATATCTGGCAACAAGAATGATTTTGGTTTTTTCCATTATGCATAATTTCTCAATAGTTTGTCATAAAAAGCGCTACACTATTTTTTTTCCCTTGAGCAGAAAAGCATGGTTTTAGTTTTGCTCTTAAATGAAATATTGGAATTTTTAACTTATCTTTGATAATGTATTCCATTAAAAATCATATTCTTAGAATCATTAGCAATTAGAATAATTCTTGATGGATTTTGGTGCTTTTTTTTCTTGCTAAATCACCTTAGACACCATTAAAAATCTAAATCATAATTTTCTAATGATCACTATATGTAGAAGATAATTATGGCTTTAAGGAGTATCCAGTCCACATAAATCCATGTATGCAAGTTTCAGTGGGAGTCTGCAACCACAAGAACTCAGTAGTTCAGACTCTATTGAGTGTTTGGAATCATCTGCTGGTAGTCTCTGAATGTGTTCAACACCAGATAAACAGGCAGGTAAAGCTGCTTCCCCAAGGGGAAGATGTGCTGGATAGGATGAAGCCAATCCATGAGTTCAGTTATCAGACCTGCAAAAATAGAGCTGTTTATATCAATGCTGACAACATTGCTCCCTAGTTTTGAAACTCTGTTCATGTTCTGTTTCATGTTTTTAGAAGAAATTCAGGCTCAAGCTGTAATGAACATAATTCTCAGGTTGTGGATGCAAATGCTTAATTGCACAAGTCATTAATTTTTTTACTTGTATTTCAAACGTATCAAAAAAGAGGGTTTGATGTTAGAAGACAGATCAGGACAAGCACTTTCAGAATTTTCCAAAATTAAATGTGAACTTTCTTATAAATGGCATAGAATAAATCCCTACATTACAGGTTATGTAAGTTTACCTTGCAGAACGATTGTATTTTGCCTTCTAAAAAAGCTCCCCTAATGATTCACAAGTCTTGCTTTACTATTTTATATAGACTTTCAAGATTAATATTGCCTTCCAACCTAAATTTTGGTCTCTAGGATTGTGCATGTTTCTGGTTTTTTTGTTGTATCGAATTTAAAGTATTAATTCCTTTTGCCATGTCATCAGACATCTGTCTGAGAAATGAGGATAATCCAAAACTCACATGAACCTCTGCCATTGCATCTCAGGCATTTTTGTCCTTAAAGTTCGTCCCTGTCTTCTTTTTTTCTAGTCTGCTTTTTAAAGTTGTTGCAATACTTTCTGCTCAGCAGTTCTTTGAGCAACACGTAAAGCCCAAAGAGGAAGGATAAGAGACTTCAGACTAGAAGTCTCCTGCTGAGACCATGCCCACATACACTCTAGCTTCCCGGCCTTCCTCAGGCAATTATCCTTCACTGCAACAAGTTATTTTTGAAGAATATAGTATAATTACAGTCAACCTTCCTTTTTCATTTAAATGATGAAAAATTTTTAATCTCACTGTACCTGCTCTGAAGTTGGTGTTACCTTTTGTGACTCCCAAATTCACAACCATGGTCAAATTCTGTTGCGCAGATGCTCCCACCCTTTGTCGTGGCTTTTAAGTGCCAGAGGTTTCCTTCTTGTGTTTCCCAGTGCCAGACCCCATTTAACAGTGGAAGGGGTCTTGCAGCAGCGGGCAGGCAGGCTGCTGAGGCTCTGGGACAGAGAACACTTCACAGTGTCGTGCTTTAAAAGTTTGCTCCTAAGCCTTGTACTTGTACTTGAAAAAAAGACATTGTTCTGACAGTGTCTCAGATTTTGATGTGTCTGCACTTTCCTAACCCATCTGTGCAGCACTTCTCACCCTAATTGACATGTTCCTTCCTGGTCACCCACCTACTGCTGCTGCTTTCTGTCACGACTCGTAAAACCAGCAGCTGCTGGTGCTCTTTGTTCGTGGTTTTTGTCAAGGTCAGTTTCTGTGGACAGACATTCCTGCATCTGCTCTGTCAGTGCCCAGTTTGGTGCTCAGACACCTCTTTTCTGTCTTGTTTCTTCAACAGTTTCTTTTCTGTGGAGGGAAAATAATGATCAGAATTCTGGTATAATAAGTGTTGGATCTAGCATCTACTGATGCTCTGTAAGCATCAGTCAGGACTGAAAAAACCCAATTATCTCTTTATGAGTGACAAGGGCCACTGGTTTAACATTTGAAATTATTCATTTTAATAACTAAGATGATTAGTTAATGTTACATGGGTCACATTGTGTTCTATTACATTACATCGCAAAAAATTAATAACTGACATATGATCCCCGAATGATACTAAGCTATTCTGTTTGCAAACCCTTCCCTCCACAGACTATCTCATATTTGCTAAAATATCACAGCAGTTTTCTTAATTCTCATTTCCCACTTGAAAGCAGCTTATGATTCTGATTTTACTTTGTTTTCCTGAGATGTCTATTTTTTGTCTATTTAATTTGGGTCAAATTCTTAAACTGTATTATGTATTACTGTCAGTAATTTAAAGTTTGAGGTTTTAATTGGTAGTCAAGTTTCTTTGATTTCTTTCATCTCTGCCCTTCCACGTTTAGTAAAACTTCTCCTGCAGGTGGACATGCTTAAGTTTAGAATAAAGCCCCCTCAATTATGTAAGAAAACTGAAAAAAATATTGAACTCTGTCAAAACATGATCTTAAATTTTATCTTTTTTACTGTTTTTTGGGGGCACTATACTTTATGAGTCAAACTAAATAAAGTCAAACTAAAACATTGAAAATTTTGATTTCTAAACCTTGAGCTCAAACCCATCAAAAATATTACAACCTTTATGAAACATTCTGAAAATTAAAAGGATTTATTTTTTATAAACTTCATGAGTATTTCTTTCAGCAAATTGATTGTTTTAATGAGTGTTATTAATAGTAAAAAAGCTACTAAGTTCTCAACTGAGGTTCACAGGGGTGCTTCATAAGGTGAGTCTTTTTCCAGCTAAAGCTTCCTATTTAGCCATTCAGTGGGTGCAATGATGCTTATGGGACATTGGTTTATGCTGTTTCATCATTGAGGGTGGAAAAAAACCAACCCAAAACAAACCAGAAAGAAGCCAGCCCTTCTGCTGGCTGAAGGTGATCAATAATAAATGCATCTGTGTTTTGTGTTGGAACAGTACAGACCACTGGAGCAGTCAGTATTAGGCCGTTCAGAGGCCCCAGCAGCAGCTGTGCTGTTTGTAAGGGTGCACTGTACTCTCTGCAGGGCAATCTGTTATTTCTTACAGCTGCTGGAGCTATTGTAAATTTTGTCTTTCATGTCCCGTGAAAAATCTCTAAATCAGGTATTACAAAAGTTGTAGATGGATGTCAATAAATAGCATTCATTGTATGGAATATTTGTTAAAGGTGTTATTTCTGTTTTCATACCACAATACTCCTGGTTACAATGTTAGTTCCCAGGGAGAGGTGTATGATAGGTGGTACAGCACAGAAGGAGAGCTAAGCTGAAGAGGAATTCAACTCATTTTTTCTCTTAATCCTGTTCCCCATGATTATGAGAAAGAGAATGCGACCAGGCACTGCTGCTTTCTGATGCCTTGCAATTTTCAGGGGAAAAAGTCAGGGACTATGGGCAGTCCCTGGTGAAATAAATGGTGGCAGAAGAAACAATGTTCTTCCGCTCACCACGTGTTCCTCCTCTCTGCCTCCTTACGGAAAGGGAGATACTGGGCTGGATTATGAGGTTGGTGACCAGTGGCTCGTGAGCCTTAGCTTGGAGAGGGAGGACTGAACAGGCCCCCAGCTCTGTGCATTTTGGGGTGGGAGTTTGTGCTCCCTGTGGCTCAGATGGCCAAGGGCCAGGGGTGACAGAAGGACTGCCATGCAAGTGCCAGCTTTGGGATAATTCCCTGGCAGGCCCCGGGACCTGCTCACTTTGGTAGTTCGATTGCAGGTCTTCATTTCGATGCAGTGGTTTTTGTGGTTTGCTAATTTGTAGCCAAGTACAGGAAAGTGATGGTGGGCAGAAAAGGAGTTCTAATGAGATTACACACAGTCCTTGGCATACGTTTGATTATTGATTTTTGGAAATTACTACTAAACATTAAAATATTTTCTTTTTTAAATAGACATTTGATTTCCAGAAGAAAGTTCAATAGGTCAAATACTCAGTAACAGAAAAACTTCTTGTAACATTTATAACATACTGATCTTTTTGCTGCTGTTGGCTACAGACACAATTGATCAGTGTGCTCTTTTGAGAGGATTTTAATGATACATTTGAATTATGTTGCATGACCTTCAATGCAAAACTGCAATGAAAGGCAATGCTTTTATATACTGAATATTCTTCCCTAATGACTGCTTTTACAGAGAAGTTGGCTTCTTTGTGACAAGGGTGTGCCATGCTGCTGCTGCCGCCATTCAGGCTTTTGGAATGGAGATCTTTATGTTAAATTAACAAAAGCAGTTGGAATTTACCATTTGTTTGCAGTAGGGCTAGGGTTTCTCTCTTGACATTGTAATTTTGCCCCAGCTAGTGTCACCAGTCCTTCAAGAATATTTGTTTTTCTCCAATTTCCCTCCTAAGGAGAGTGAAGTAATTGGAATTCTAGATGGTATTTCAGGTATCATTTATATCTAAAAATTGTACAAAAGATACAAGTTGTCAGATTCCTCTTGTGGACTGTTGTAGTGGTTTTATTCTTTTATCTTTGAGTATAACAAAAGTTTGTTTCCCCTCTTCGTTTTATTATCTGCTGGCAGACACACCAACATGCATCTTAAACAGTCCTTTAAGATCAGGAAGAACACTCCAACACACCCAAAGTGGATCGATGTAAGCTTTTAGTGGCTATATACAAACCAGATGTTTGGAAGTTACAGCTCTCACTTTGTCCTGGGGTGACTTTATGATGTGTATCCCCTATGCCTTCACTCAGTCTCTAACAGTGTGTAGTAAATGAGGTGTTTCTCTTTCAGCTTAATATGAGTTATGCTCACACAAAATAAGTAAAAGAGTATTAGAACGGTATAGGTGCAAATTAGCAGAGCTGTTTTTCTGCTGCAGGTTTAGTGCTATTTGAAGCTCCCAAAGAGCATTATTAAAAGCACATTAGAATAACTCTCAGGCAGCTAAATAACCTTTCACTGAAAACATTTTTGTAACTGAACCTGTGCAGGTACAAAGACTTTTAATGACAGCTTACAAGACCTTTTCATTGTTTAAATACCTTTGCTTTATGCAGCCTGAGTCATACACCTGCCCTAGTCCTTTACAACTGCTGTAATAAAAATCTCTACTATTTTATATTTTTAATGGTTTGTTTTCACTTTCTCTCCTCTTCAACTTCTTCATGTCCTTTTTTTATGGGATCTCCTCTTCCTGGCTTCTGGTATTTTAGTACACTTTTCATAAGGTAGTCATAAGACTATTTATTTTCCTGGCTCTTCAATAAAAACAAGCAGCAGCAGATTGGTCTCCTTTAGATTAATTCCATCCTTTTTAATTTCATCAGCCCTGGAAATTGACTTTAGTTCAGAATGCTTTTTTTTTTCTCTCTCTCTCTAATGCACAATTTTCAAATATTTTAAAACATGCTATTCCAGTGTCAACCTCAAAACATCATCTTTGAAATTTTTTGGGAAAGCAAAAGGGTGATAACTCATTTACCCATCCTCCAGGGGATATTAAACACTTTGCTGATTACTGGTGAGGGAGATCTCAACCCAGATCACTTTGTCAGATGAGTTTTCAAGTAGCTACAATCTGGAATGGGAAGGTTGGTTCTGTCAACATCAGAGATGTACCTGACCACCGTCATAAGTTATTTCATTCCCATAAAAAGCAAAGGCTGAATTGCCTGTTTCATGCTGCCTCTGGAAGACTGCAATCACTCAACTCCTCACGAAATTTTTGTCTGCAAAGTGATTTGCTCCCTCCCTTCTCACAGTTTAATGTAGCAGAGTAAACATCTAAGAGAGAGATTTCTCTGAGCCTTCTCCTGTGATTAAAATATTTTATTGATAAGTTGATATCAAGGCACACAAAGTCTATGAAATGATGGAGTATGTCAACAGCATAAGCTGATTAAATTGTAAAGGGAAAAACCCCAACCAGAGCCCTGCAGTGAGAGCTGTGAGTAGCTGAGGGTTTCTCTGAATGAAATGGGTTACTATCAGGGAGATACAGGCAACATTCATCTACACAAGAAGATACAGAGATGTATAGCAAGGGTGAGCCGAAGCTTTGCACCTTCAGATTTAGAGAAAAGGGATAAATGGGTGCAGTAAAAGGCCTGGAGATGTTCCATTACTTGCAGGAAATCCCATGGATTGGTGCTGCTGCATTGATACACTGAACTGGGATGTTCCTGCGGCATATCACAGGTTTGTCTTCTGACCGCGTATCCCACTTCTGCCAAGGCAAATATTTGCTGTACACAGCAAGATAAATGTGCCCCTGATTGAGTGGGTGTAATTGAAATCGATCTGAAAATGATTTGAATATGAAAATTAGCAATGTAGAATTGTAATTTATTTTTTTATTGTTTAACTCCTTTCTGAAGATCAATTATCTGACACTTTCCAAAACAAAAGCCAACTAACAAACCTGTAGCTTTTTTCTTTGTGGCTCTGAAGGTGCTTGTGCTGGTGCACAGGGCGGATGACAAGCCACAGGCTTTGTATTGAGCTGGTTTGTCACACCTCTCCACTGTTCTGAACTTTACTCAAACACGAGTAATTGTTGCAAAGGCATTATTGTTTCTTGCACAAGTTGCTCTAATTTGAACCAATTAAAATATAATTACACTATTTTATGCTTAATTAGACTCTCAAGTAGCTTCTTCAGGCTAAAGTTATTCCCCTGGCTCTGTATTTTGAGATCTCTCTTGTCTTCAATGGAAGACTCAGGTTAAACAGGAGGGCCTCTAAACTCAAGAAGTGCTGATGCTTTCAAGTTCATTAAATTACTCTTCAGGAACTTTGCTATTCCACAGTTCATTTCTTCCAGAACATTGGAACAAGAACCATATGGTGGCGATTCACTGCGTTTGCATTTCTCAGGTTGCTCTATTATTTCCTTCGTAAAGTGTTCAATCTCTCTTAAGTCCACACTGTGAATTCCTATAAGAAATGCCCTTGGAATAGAAATTTCCTCATTATCCCTTATGATAAAGGCTTGTGCCAAAAAAATAATTTAATTTCACTGCTGTCTTGTCATTATTTTTAATTCCTTACATATCCCTCATCCAAAAAGAGCTTGGAATTGCTCACATATTCACCTTGATATTAAAGCACTTAGAAATTTCAATGCATACAGAAACTAAAACCCATAATATGATGCTGACTTTTCAAATATTAATAGTTGTGAACTAACCATGGACTCCTTTCTTGTATTTTTAAAGGCAGTTTTTTCTGCGTAAAGAATTTGGAAAAAGGAAATAATTGAAAAAGTACTATGATTAGTAAAAATGAGGGGAAAAGCGCAAAATAGATGCCTATGAAATAATAAGGTTTAAGCCATTTTTATCCTCATTCCAGCGGAATTACATCTACAATTCATTTGCACCAGTACCATCAGTCACACAGGATTTGCGTGGCTTTGGTGTTAGGTACAGATGTAACCTGTGAAGTCATTTACTAGCAAGACAGTTTTCTTTAATGTTTACGCATAAAAATGGCAAACTTCATCTTCACGCTTGTAATTTACTCACAAAAGGCTTACTAAGACTATATATATACAAAGACACCAGTGTGCTTTGTTAAATGGAAGATTTTGAATTTTTTTTTTGATGTCAGGTAAAATCAGACATTTGATGTACTTTGAACTTGTGTAAGCAATCATGTGTATAAAGAAAAAGAACTCTGCTATTATATCCTAATGAATAATGAGTAGATAGTTAATATTATTTTCAGTATCTATTGCTGCTATTGTAGTGCTTTTGTGGGGAAGAAACTCAACAGTGAGTAAAATGATTCCTGGTGGTACATTAATCTTAAGCAGCCTTGCTGTCTGTGTTGTGGCAAGCTGAGAAAGGGGTTAAAAGTCTGAAATGGTTATGTAATGTTTCTCTTAGCTAATCACTAATATCTCACCTTTCTATCCACCTTTTTAAGGTGCAGGGCAAATGCCTGGTTGTATTTTCACCTGGTGTTGTTTAGGAGTGGCATTTACAGCAATGAAGAGTACTCTAGCTTTAGGGCTAGGATTTGCTGGTTTTCCCTTGAAATTACGCATAAAATAAACTAGGCAGCAGCTTAAATTTTTATACTACAAAGTATAAGCAAAAGTTATTTATTAAAAAAAAAATAGAGACTGTGGCTACTTTAGGAGTGGCAATAATGATTTTTGGTTAAGAGAGGTATGAAATGGATTATTTTATATTCTTCTCTGGCAAAGTCCTGTTCAAGTAGATAGTTATTGATGTTTAGAAAGATGAGAAAGAAACCTTCACTTTCCAATGATCAATGCATATATAAAGTCTTAAAATTATTAGTATTATTAGCATTAAAATGGAATACCTGAAATTCTGAAGAGCTCACATCTTATAAAGGAAGGTTTGCTCTCTCTCTTTGGTGTGTTGTATCAGTGGCAAAATGAACTACCATCCTTATGATTAACTGAATTGGAGATTTAAATGTATGGACTCTTAAATAGTGGCCTGAGGTTCACCCAGCTGGGCTGGCACATAAAGTAGCAGGAAATTACACCAACTCAAGCCTTTCCACAGTCTAATTCCATCTGCTGTACATTATTTAGTGTTACAAATCTCAAATTCTTGACAGAATAATGTTTTCTGAAGCAGGTTTTCTCTGCCAACTAATGCAATGTGTAATTCCACCTGTTTGAGGTCTATTCTTCAGGGTTTATATCCTCTGCAGGTGGTAGAGGGATGCTGCAATACTGCAGATGTCCAAAATCCCCTGCAGGTCCTGAATTTATATTGTAGCAGGTGCTGATGGCAACTAATGGCACCCAACTATTTATATACCCAGGTATTATATTTTCTAATTCACTGATTTTAGTTGCAGAGAAAATTGGTCTTGCTGGCTGCCTGGAGATTTGAAATCTTGAAACTTGCTCACCTGTGTTGCAATCCTGGACTTAATCAGCAGGGCTAGATATCAGAACAAAGGCTTTTAACCTACTGTACTAACCTTTTATCTTGATGGAATAATTCTGCTTGCAAATACTAGAATGATATCCATGAAAAAGTTGATATAGCGTTAGATTTTGCTTCCCTTTATTTCTGTTAGATGTCTAAAAGCTACTATCAATATACATAGCATCCCCATATGGCATTAATTCCACATGTAAGATATGGGAGTATTATTTTAATATCCCTTCAAAAATCCTGAACTTTTTTTAGTCATTGTGGGAATTATCTGCTCAGGATGGCTCCCTACATTTTCCTTTGATTCTTCATAGTACACATGGATTTTCCTCAAATGTAATTATACTCATTTCTTCATACCTTTCTGACACACTATTCCTCTACTTAATCTTATTAACGAAGTCCTAATTCTGCCTTTGACAAAGGCACTGTCACCTGTATTTTTATGTCAACTAGTGTTCTATGACCTTTCATCTGAGATTAGTGATTCCAGAAATAGAAAAATAATTTCAAAGTACTCGTGGAAGTCAGTGAAACACTCTACAGTGTTTTACTTGGGAAACATAGTTATGAATTAAAATTAAGCAAGGCAAGTATTTTTTATTTTAAACCTAGTTCAAGGAAACCATTTCTAGGAATTCTAATGAATATCTGTAGCCTATGCTAGAAAAAAACAGGGAATATTTTTACCTGCTATATTAGAGAGCCAAGACAGAAAATGAAAAGTTTCCCTGAGGAAACCTTGTGAGTTTTCAGCCCTGCACATTATAATATTACTTAGATTCTTGTTTAGCATGAGGCTGAGCCAATGCAAAGTCTTTGTTAGCTTTGCTATTGTAAAAACACTAAAAAAACAAGCAGCCTTCAAAGAAATATAACAGATACTTTTGCATAAATCAAAACGAATCAAATATTCATGACTGGTTTTTATGTGTACCTGGTAGTTTGTAAATGGAAAAGAACAAAGGAGAGCTTAAGTTGTTGGCACCTTTCTCTGCTTCCCTGCTTTCAAGCATTCACCATTCATGCATCTCATGGATGTTTAGCAATCCATTTCTAATCCCCTCTGATGAGAACAAATTGTATGCAGCACTTTTTCACCTGTTATTTTCTTGAACAGATGCTTTATCTGCAGTGCATGCACAGATCTGATTTGTTTCAGAAAGTTATGCAATTTTGTTGTACAGTTTGAGTACTTTGTCCTTTGGGGGGTATGTGTGTGCACTAATAAGTAAACAGCTTGCAACAGAAATGATGCAGCATAGCGTTATTTCAGTAAATGTCACAGTATTAAAATGAATGAGGGATAGTCAGATAAATGGGTAATGGAGAAGGAGAAGCATCTCTGAAAGTCTGGAGGGAGTATTTATACAACAGAGAGAGTCACAAGTATAAGGTTTGTGGCTAATATTCGGCTGTTCTAAATTTTTGTGCCATACTTTGAAACTTTCTTTTACATACCAAGAAATAATGTAAGCTGGTGTTTTCAGACAAGAGGCTGTGGGAGAGGGCTGTTGGGACAAACCGAACAGCATCAGTGCCCCTCCCAATAGCTAATGCTTAAATATTTAGAGCACAAAATTCAGCAAGCAAAAAAAGCAATGTCAGAAATCGGGTGCTGGAACCCCATTCTGTTGCTTCTTTCACAGGCAACAGCACAGTTTGTGACAGCAGGATTGTTACCTAGGGTATTCTCCTTATTTCTTTTGTGCAACAATTTGTACATAACCATCTAAAAAAAAAAAAAAATTAAAGACTATTTTGAATATATTTTATTTGATCAAGTTTTCACATGTAATACATGTCATGTGTTATTTTCAATGCACGTTATCTGAGTTGCAATACAGATTTGTTGTTTTTCTCTTACAATCATTTATGCAAGTCTCTTCAGTGCCAAACACCACCACTGTTGAAGGCTTGCATCACTTTTCACCTTCAGTTAGGGCATTTTTTATGCTGATGTAATATTGTTGGAATCATGTGCATCTGTCTAAGTGAACAATGAAGCAGCAGTGTTTAATAATAAAACAGTGTATTGAACAAGGCAAAACCACTTAACATACAATAAAATAGGACAAATTGCCTAAGTCAAGGTTCTTAATTCAACCTGTTGTTGCAAAAAAGGTTAGAGAATTAGTCAAACTTATTTTAATAACAGCCAAAAATTAGCACTATATTGGAGTATTCCAAGCAACTGTTTTGAGGGCTGCTGCTTGATTTTCTGGATACTCTGGAAAGCCACTTAGTACTATGGAACCTGAGAAAAGTCAACAAGGATATATCTAGAGAAGAACTCCCAGACACAAATATATGAAGTCTTTATAGCACAAGTATAGAAACTAGTATGTTATTAACATTCTCTGCATATGGTTAACTACAGGAGTTATTGCCTCACATCATGCCTGAAGGTTCTCTGTCTATAAAATGAAGTATTTATAAAACACTGAATACTGACAAAAAGGATATGAAAACTGGTGATGTTATTCTCCTATGCTACATAATCTCCATCATGCTAACAAAATGTCGTGTACCTCTCTAAATGTTGTATTTAGGCTTCTAGGACTTAGGGTCCTTCCTTTTTGATGTGCTTTGGTTTGTTGGGAGTTTTTTTGCATTTTTGTTTGTTTGTTTGTTTATTTATATTGGTTGTTTTTTCCCCCCCCTCATTATTTCCCCTCAGGAAAGCATAAAGCATGAGTGGATAAAAAAATTACAGTGGGTGCTCTAACACTTCTGAAAGGTTTTTTTCCTACAGATTCCTTCTTGGCTGGATTAGCTCCCACTTGATTAGGTGTGACACGGGAATTAGCAGATAAAACCTTTTTGATACAGGTCACAGAAATCAATGCAGAAAACCGCAATAGATCAGATGCATTCTCTGGGTAAAAATCAAGCACTGCAAAATATGCACTGATGAAAATGTGCAAGTCTTTTCAGATGAGCCCTAAGAAATACTCTTGTCACCTAATGCTTATTTTACTGTCAGGGAAGAATTGGTGAGTGCATGAGGATGGGGGCTGGGAGTGAATCAAGGCTTTCTTTGGATTTGCAGTATTTAAAGGTTTTGGAAGAGTTAATTTTAGGAGGTGTTTCTCCAAAGTAGAGAGGTATAGGTCTCTGAGAAGTCTCAGTGAATGTGAAACTACATTGAGGCCACATCAGTGCATGGGCAGTAAACACATGCAAAGGTTGTAGAGAATTGGGCTGTGGCCCTGGGCCAAGAGTTGTGGCACTAAGGAGCCTTTCCTACTAAACTTCTGGAGTTCCATGCAGGCACAGCGCTTTACTGGCCACGTCTCAGAGCCCTGGGATGGGAGCTTTGCACTGCCGAAGACCCACAGACTACCCATTGCTGTTCTACGAGAAGCTGCTGCCCTCTACCTCTGGGAAGGGGCAGTCCCTCTTCCCTCCAAAAAAAAAAAAAAGGTGTCAATTTTCTTTCTTTTGTTAAGGAGAAATTCAGATCAGTAACTATAGAAACAGACAGGCTGGTCAGGCTAGAAGTGAAAATACAATATATTACTATGAATCAATAAATCAGATACTCTAATTATGGATAACATATACTAGAAACTAACCTGAAATTTTAATATTCTGAAAGCTCATCTGGCAAATATCCTTTCTGTGTGGGGTGCTTCAGCTCCATAATGAATATCAATTGTTTGACATCAATTTACCACTGTAATCATAAACTTTTGGATCAACAAAGAGCATTGAACAGGTTCTAAAAAGAGAGCAACACATCTGTTTATATCCCTGAATTGACTCAATAGCCTACTGAAAGATAACACAAAGAAAACACCAGGGGATGGAAAAAAAACCCAGTATGATTTCTTTAATCCAAGTGGATATGCTTCATAAAACTGTCAGGAAGGGCAGCCCTGCATGCAGATGGTCTCACCTGAGCTCAGAAAGTATCTCAGATTTGTTTGTGCAGTTGCAGCAAGTCCAGAGGAGATTTTTTTCTGGCTGAAGTTACTTCAACAGAAACTGCCTTTTCTCAATGTTGTGATGCTTTGGGAGGATTTTTTTCTTCTGATCTCCACATAGCTTTAGAGCAGAGGAATATCTGATAAGTAGAATTTTTTTAGATTAAATTGGCCTGAGTCCAAATGTTGAGTGCTGAGCCTAGCAGTGGCACTTAACAAGGCACCATTTCAGAGCTATTTTCTGCCCCCCAATTCACAGTCTGGCAGGGTGACTGAAGTGTTTAACACTGATGTCTGACTATTTTCTTGAGGTATGGCAGACATTTATTTTTAGCTTTTATGAATGATTTGTTGCTAATTATCTACACACTGAAAGTACAGTCTGGGTCTAAAGAGGCAGATGACCCTTTCAACAGGCTGTGTTCACAAGACACCTTGAAGCTGGAGGAGGCAGCTATCAACTTATGCAACAGACAGCCTGAAAACTGCCACCAGATGAAAGATCAGCAACAAAAGAGGTTGTGCATCCCTGGAAGGGGTCAGTTCTTTTGATGTGGTTTAGAGGCCCACAGGAAGCAAAGGTTTCCAGATTCAGATCCTTTTCTGTAAATGCAGTGTGAGGGCAGAGGGTTGCAGAACTGCCAGCAATATCTATGAGCCTTGTGGTTGGATTTAGAAAGAAAAAAAGAGATTCTAACAGATTCAATTGTGGTAGAAGTTATACATGGTTCTGGTTTAGCCACCTTTCCTACGTCTGGTTTGCATATCTGTAAGTAAACAAGTTTGTTTCAGTCTGGCCTAAGTTGATTTCAGTGTAACTGGCTGAGTTGGGAACTCCATCCTTGCTATTGGTCCTTACATTTGGCTCCAGGGACGGCCGGTAGCCGCCTTCACTGAGCTGTGCAGACTGCTCTGGGAACTTCTCCTGCAGGTGTAGGGCTGGAGAAAATATTTTCCAGTGGTCATTGTTGACAAAGCTGCCAATTATCGTGGCCGCTGGAAGCTCAGGAGGATGCCTTGTCATGATGATCAAGAGAGGAATGATGAAATCTTTGGAATTAGTTTAGTTAAAAAAATGCAAGGATCTGGTAAGAAGAGCACATGTTGAAGTTGTCTGTATATATTTAAAACAAATAAACAACCAAACCCCTAACTGACTTCCTGAAATAGTGAATTAAACTCAAGCTCACACTGAACTGAGAGTAAAGGCAGGGTGGTAGCTGTGCATGCGTTTGGATCTATGCTTAATTTCCAGATGTACAACTGAGTTTTTTGCTTTGACTTTTAGACTATTATTTAAAGATGCTTCTGATAGCCTGGGATGTTTTACAGCTGTGATTTGATGTTAGTTCCTTGGCATACATCCACGCCTTTGAAACCAGTTAAAAGACAACATAAATGAGTGGGATAGTCCTAAAATCATATTGTGCTGATAAAACCTCCCATAAAGCCATATGGCATTTTGTCTTGGAAAGCAGAAAATTAAAGTAGAAGTGAAATCAGGTGTAGCTGGAATGAGGTTAACATCACTGTAGGCTGCTGTTACCCTTTCCAGTGTGCGGAGCCAGGAGATTTCAGGATGCTGGATTAAAAGTGGTTCGTTAGCTGCAAAACCCAAATTTTATAAGTGGAAAGTGGGACTAATATTACATCTGGCAGCTAAACTAAATAATTTAGGTTCTAGGTTATCAGCGCCAGAGATTTTATTAAGATTGATAACATGGGAGCACTGCACAACTCTGTTCAGTGGAGACTGGAAAAAGCCTGAAATCATTAGGGTGGCCATAAATAACAGACTGGAACTGTCTGTGGTCAATTGTTTGTATAGACAACTTCAATAGCTCTTCGAATCCAGCACCGACACTGCTGGCGTGATGACTGTGTTCATTAGCAGCACGTGGCCCTTTGGTTCTCCAGCAGGAGCTTGGGTGTGAGTAATGGCAAAGACAAACTGATCTTTTCTCTCAGTAAGAGATCCTCTAGATCAGTGTCTTTTCAGTTCTTTTTAGAAAGCAAAGGAGTGACCTTGTGGAAGTTGCAATAGATGCAGTTACTGTGGCTTGGTAGCTTGGGTTACAAAAGTCCTTTCTAGTTGCTGTAACTCAGAGATAAATATCTGTGCTTTGTTGTTTGGGGTTTTCTCCCCTCTGATATGTGGAGGGGAATAAAGGGGGATGTGAAAGGGAGAAATATTTAAAAATTGGCAGAACATTTTAGTTGGATGTTTTTCAATTGTACCTTTTTTTTCATGCAAAGTGACCAGGTTTGTTGTAGGTAGAGAGAATGATTTGAAAAATTTGAAAAATTTTGTTTTGATGGGAGCAGAATGGAATCCTGCGCTCCAATATTTTGTACTTTCAACCTTTATCTAGAAAAATTTATGCATAAAATGTTATGGGTCCTGGCTACTCTCTCAGCATTTAATTATAACTTATACTGGCAAATTTGATAGATGTTACCAGATTTATGTGTTTATTGAGGCAAGCTCGACTGTAAATTCCTAGTGGCTAAAGAATAAAACCATCTGACACAGCAAGCATCTGACATCTGGTGCATTGTTAAAGCTACAAAATTGTTTCTATGGTTCCAGCTTAGTAATGAATATAGTTTAATGAGCCATAGAATACTGCATTGTATAATATCAAAATGCATCTGTTTACATTTTATTTTACTATGTTACATAATAATATTTCAATTTGCTCTGTTGGAGTACATAACTATTTTCAGGTTTTCATGAAAGTAAATAAATAGTTTAAGAAGAAAGGACAAGAAATTCCTTACACTAGTAAAATCCATAGGCAGTGTAAACAATGGAAAAATTTGTCTCAACCAGAATTCTTCTACCAAAATACCAACCAGGCATTTTTCTAGTCTGTGAAATATAACACAATACCAGTCCAAGGCACGAGTTGCTCTAAGCCTTCTGTGTTCTGTGGGAAAAGTCATTTTAAGTATGAAATATGGAAATTACTGCAGTCTTTTTTTTTTTTAAACAACTGGATCTTGTCAGACAGTATTTCATTAGTGTATTACTATTACACAGCTTGTTCATATGGAAGCAAGAAAACGTTAAGTTTTAAAATGTGCTAAAAACTCACCGGTGCCTTGTCAATGTAACTACTGAGAAGCGTGTGATGAAAAAGTCTAGAAATATTCACTAAATTGTAGTGGTAAGTCTACTACTTCGATACATATATTTTGTTGCATGCATTGAAAAAACCATCACCAGGGCTCCAAATTTTGATATATCAGTTTGGTTTAGTGGAATAGCAAAAAAAAACCAAATGAAAAACCTGATGAAAGCAGTGTAACTTATTAGCTGCTTGCATGTGATGTGAATGTATATATTTGACATAAAGTTATGTCCCCAAATAATGCCTAGAACATAGCACTAATAAATGCCATAATTGGCAGTTGCAGTCAAATGTTCAAATATTGTTCAACTGGATTTCACTCTAACTTTGTTTTGGTACTTTGAATTACTTCTAGTTTCTACCAGGAGACCAACCTAAAATGCATTTTTCAAGAGCACTATGACTCTGCTGATCCCAAGATGAGATGTAAATAATCTCTGAGACAGCTTTTATTATTATTTCAATTTTTACATCAATTTTAGAAAGAGATTTTCTTTTTCTGTTGTCACACATCCCCTTGGAATACTCTTGCCTCTAGAAAATATTTCCAGTTAGAATTTACTGTTTGCTGACTGAAATTTTTCACCTATAAAATCTATAATCTGATTGTGTTATTTTTCATGAGAACATAAAATCTTTATAGGCTCAGATCTAAGTACAATGTGGCTTGAAGTGTGTATCTAGGGGAAGGCACAGGAGCAGAACACATCTGTAGTAATACTTTGCTGTAATACTCGTTCAGTAAACAATTTATTGCTGAGAGATTTCCTGAGCCAAAGGTGACCTCTAAGTTTAGTATTGTTTTGCAATTTTTTTAAACTAATGCACATGTCAGTCTCTTCCTTTACCATCTCTGTCTGGAGCAAGGAGTTCCACAGCTTATCCATGGACTCTGTGAAGAGCCATTTTTTGCAGTGTGTTTTAAAACTACACCTTGCAGGCATACCAAGATGCTTTCAGCCCAACTCTCTGGTCTGTAGTTCAGGCACTACGTGACATTTTTTGCATCAAAATACCCTTGACTTATTTCTTTTAAGTGAATTCGCACAACTACTTTCCTTAAGCAAAGTTTGGAAATTCTACTTTACTGCGCCTTCCATTCAATATTTACAAGCAAGATTTGTGATCCTGAAATTAATAGTCTCATCTAAACCATTTTGTCTTTTTATTGCCTTGGTGTTCAATTACACTGTGATCTGATCCATTTGCTCTGAAAGTGCCAGCTGCTGGGGAACTCTGATGCTTCTGGGATTCCCTGCTGTGACAGTGAGGTCTTGTTCCTACCCACTCGCAGCTGAAGCATCTGGAGTGCTAAGCAGTAAGTACAGCATCCAATCCCTCCATCCCTTGTTGTAAAACAAACAGAGAATACTCCGCCTAGAATGGTTCTTCTTCATTCCACCAAACTCAAGCAATACTGAGAACACACTCCGTGGTGAGATTTGCAAATAGAGTCAGCAAACATAAAATGTTAACACAAGCAATAATGTACTCCAGGCACAAATAGTCGTTATGTCCATGTTGGTTTTCAAGGCGATGATATCAACTTCACAGTGCTTTCAGAGAGCTGCCATAAAGGGAAACCAGCCAAATATGGCCATTTTTAATGATGAGACTCGCAAAGGATATTAGAGCACTTGAGGAAGGACTGCTCCATGTACATATTTGGAGCTCTACTCTGGGAATTCCACTGCATGAAATTGTTGCATAAATTATCTGAACTCATGAGAGTTGAGATGCTGTGAGCTTCTTTTAAGAGAAGCTGTGGCAGGGAGTGGCTTACATAGGCATATGTTTGTATTTGTATGCATGTATATATTTAGGTACTTTTAATTCCGGGTCATATGGTTGTAAAGGATTCAGTCATCTAGCATGATCATCAGTACCTGAGGTTCCCCTAAATTAGAAAAGAAAAGTAATTTCTCTCATCCTGTTGTCACTGCAGTATTTGTAATTAATTTTTGCTGGTAATTCTTTGATACTCAGCCTACACACTCTAGTTTATAACTTTAATATATTTTTGGTGCAGTAGCACAGTTTCATCCTCGAATGTTGACTTTAGACAATGCATATTTTTATTGGCTTCTCATACCTCTTTCTTCCCAATTGTGCGTGTCTGTCAGAGGCCGGAATCCTGACAGTACACCATAAAAGTGTGAGATCTACATTAGCTCTTGCTTATGTTATTGCATTCAATACAGGCTCATTCTTTCTGAAAGTGTTTGGTTCGTGCATGTGAATTCCAGCTCTTTGGATCTGCTCAGTTGTTTAGGGACTAGGAGTAGCTGTACTACATGAAGCCATGTGATGCAGAATTCTCAAACCTCTCCTGTGCTCTGATTGTTCTTTTTAAACTGAAACAAAGTTTAAAAACTGAGTTTCTTCTCTCCTTTCTCTCAATGCATTTATTATTTGGGTATGAACTTTGATGTATCGTCAAGCACTAAGGACAGCATCAGAATGAGCTGAGATCTTGGGAGTTGTCTGGGTGCCAACTTCTAGGCATAACTTACTTCCACCCCAAAGAAATGTAGATATGGTAGGAAAGGGATAAAGTTAAGTTGCTCTTTTTCTCAATAAGTACTGATTAAAGGAAGAACAAAACTTTCAATTTATGCCAGTGGTGAAGAAGTGGCCAATAGGATTTGTAAAAAATAGTTTAAAAAAATCCTACTTGTTGCTAACCCAGGCTGGTTACACAAGAGCAGACATAAAAACTGCAATAACATGGTTATGGAAGGTAGAGCTATATTAAATAATTTTTAAAAAGTTCTAAAGTTTTATTACATATGAATTTTTTCTCCTTTTATTTTTATTTCTGCAAAATGTATGCCACAGGAATCATAGTCCAGCAGGAACTTATTCTGCGGGCAAAAATATATGAAGGATAGGACCAATAAAATTCAAAACTCCATAGTAAAAAATTAACTCCTGAAAAATCATTTTTCTATTAAATATGTAGCATGTGTAGATGTCTCAGTGCCATGGTTATATAAAGGGTAAACAGGCACTTAGGAATAGTGCTGTCATTCTAACTCATACCTATAAGAACTCCACATTCTGTCATGCCATCAGGAATTTTTTATGTGCTCTGTGCACATATATATTTTTATTAATAGTTCTGATCAGTTAAAGGGTATAGGTACCTCTCTCTCCCACCACATGGCAAAATCACTGTTTTTCCTGGCGTGCTGTTTTCACCTTGCTCACTGGAAATCCTTGCAAGACACCCTTTTGGCCAGGTTAGATGTCAGGAAAAGAGGCAAAGACTTTGGCTTTCAAATCTATAACTGGGACTGGCAGATGGTGCCCTCTGTGGATTCATAGGTATATGCTTTCCTGAAGGTTAGTTCTCCTCTGAAACGCTATTGCATTTCGAGGGATTATTTTGGGGGTTCTGAATTTGTTCATTTGCTGGGGAATTCTGTGCTTTCAGGAGTAAAGAAGAAAAGCAACATTTGGTCAAGATATTAGTAAAGTTTTATGTACACTGTATACTAAAACTGTGAACAAAATAACTTCTGTAGTCAACTGGCTGAGAGCAGTCTCTTAAATGATGGTATATCTTTAGGGCAACAGGAATTTACACGGACTTTCCCACATGTGTGATGTGTCTTGAAAGAATCTAAAGTTTGGAACAGAAATATTCTCTGCTGAACATCATGTTGGGAATCACAGGTAGTGAAAGTATAAAGAGATGTCAGGAGAGATGGGGGAGGAAAAAACCAGCACAATTTTCAAGTTTGGTGATTTTTTTGAATCTAGAGTTTGAACTAACTCTGCCTACGAACTCTTCTCCCAAAGGACTTCTTTCTGTAAAATATTCAGAACTTGCTGTGTTCAGAGCAATCTATGCTGAGACATCCTCCAAGTATTTCTGTAGTGTTCTGCTGTATTAGAGGAAGGGCAGGTTGTTATTTTCTTGCTTTTTACCACCCCTCTACAATACTGTCTCATCCTCTCTGCTGAGAATCCTCCCAATACACATGGAATTGTACTGGAGTAAAGACTACTAGAAAATCAAGTACGTTTACCACCTTCACAACGTGTTCATGCCACTTGAAGGGAAAAACCACGTGTGTTGGTGCACTCCTGACTTGTTTGCTGGTATATGCTTGGGAATTACTGCAGTGGGAATAATTTTAAACTGCCTCATGTCTTAAGCTCCAGTGTTTGTTTGTTTTGTTTTTAGTTTTTGTTTTGTGTTTTTTCCCCAGTGTGCTTGCTGGCAAAAAGTGAGCAAAGAAATGGAAGCACAGAAAAATGGTCATTGATGCACAGTGACACAACAAGAGAAAGGAGAGGGAGTAATTGTGTGGGTAAACTCCAGATGCCTGGCAGAACCCAGAGCAGTCAATGGTGATGGGTTTCAGATGAAGGCAGAGGAAAATGCAGTGCATTGCCCTTCAGAATAATAGAGTGTCAACTGCTTTAAAACAAAGCTCAATCATAGCCCCATGGTGTGTCCTTTCTGGCTATTTACCTTTTGGCAGGTCATGAGCAGTTTCCATTGACTCTTCTCTGCATTGGTCGCCACGTCACTGCAGAGAAAGAGCATCCCTGCTGGCCCTGCTTGAGATGGGCTGTGTAAACCAAACCCGCCGTGCCATTTCAGAACCATCACAGCACTTTTTGGAATTTAAACCTGAGAACACGCACAGTACCAATTTCTGATTAATATTAAAGCCACTGGGCTAATTAGTGCAATGAATATGCAAATTTAATTAGGGAGGAAATGCATGCAAAAAGGTTAATCTTGATAAATATTTGACTAACTTCATAACAAAGATGGCATTTGATCAGGGAGAAATTGCCTAGAGATGCTTTCAATTGAAACAGCACAAACATTTTAAAAGAAATGGTTTGGTTGTCTGTAAGTTCTGCTCTCAAGGAAAAGCAGATGAGTACCAAGTTTAGGCCTCCTTTAAAGATAAGACTGATCAGAAATTAGTTTTAAATGCTCACAGTTTGACACTGGTTTTGAAGACTTGCACTGCTGCCCAGTTGCCAGGGGTTTTAAAGGACAGACCGTGTGCAGCCCTGTGTGACTGGACACTGAGCAGAGAGCTGTGTGATACAGAAGTAGTAAAATCAACAGAGTCTAATTATGACAGCCCGAAGCTGTTTATAATTATAATGCTTAATTAGGTGAGACACAAACAAGGAGAGAGTTCATTTGGTCAACATTCTCTGCAGTAATGTGTTCTGATGGGGAATAAAATCTCTATGCTGACCAAGTAACCAAAACAATGTTTTAAACTGTTCATAGCCTTCGGCAAAATTAAACTTTGTAACTGTGACGTTTTATGAAAGGTTTGAACAAAACCTTACCTATTTTAAAAAATTAAAATCTACCTATGAAGAGCAACTATTCTTGACAAGAATCAGATGCACTCCTTCCCAAGCCATGTTTTTCTGTTTGGAAAACTGAAAAATGTTTTTCTGAAGAAGCTGCCTGGTTATTTACCTACTTGTGTAGAGCATCTTGTAATTGTAGTCTCTTGGGTAAGCGAGGTGTTTCACAGCACTGCAGTCTGCCCTGATGGTAAATACAGGGAGCTGCAGTGCGAGTATCCCAGCCAAAATCCCATGGGGATGTGCCGGGCAGCTCTTACCCAGGGTCTCCACAGAGCTGGGAGCTCTTTGCAGAGAGCTGTGTCATTGCTCTGTGGTAGAACTGCAGAGCACTCAGTGATGAGAAGCCACAAGATGCCAATACACATCCCCAAAGCCAGAGCTTTGTTTTCTAGACTTTCGTTTGCTGAGCTGTTTGTAACCTCCTTATCACAAAAAGGTGTGCTCCACATCAGATTGGTCTCTTCAAGGCACCTCATGCCCCACAGCAGCAAATACGCAGGCAGGAGAATGAAAAAAGATTCAGGGAATAAAAAAATTCAGTAATATTTTCCCAGGAAACACCTGCAGCCTCCAGAAATTTTGTTCACTGAAGGGCATTTTGAGCCAGATGTATCTTATGTGTAATTCCTTTGGAGGTATTTTTCCATCTTTTACCTATTTTTCTCCCAACTGCATCCTTTGTCCTGTCCCAGTGGTGCCCCCCTCACCGCCAATGTGATTCTCTATTTTTGTGGTGAAAAGAACCCTTTTGCCTTGAGATGGTTTTGCTGTAGTGCAGTTTTATAGGAGAGTTTCACACAGTTCTACCAGAGACTCCCAAACATCATCTGATGTGGCACGAGCTCTGTGCACTTTATGCACACGCTGAATATTGGGTACACACTCCAGTTTTGCTGTGGTGGCAAAAATCAAGAGGTCAAGCAAGACATGAATGTGTATGTTTTGGGCTCAGAGGAAGATAAGACTTCTGCTGCAATATGGCAATTGTTAGCAGTTTTGTTCTTTTTTTTTCTTTTTTTTAATGTGGGACATCACTTAATTGTGACAGAGTGAGTTAGACGGTTTTTCTGCAAACTTTTGCCAGGTTGCTTTATTAAGAGGAACATGTGAAAATTCCCCAAAATATCTAATGAAAAATGTCACTTGAAAGTGTCTAAGTTTGAAAAAGGGGTCCTGATGCACTCACAATTAAGGAAATATTTTGCTGAAGCTGACTGATTTCAGCTAGAGAGAGAAAAAACCAAAACCAGTTTCATTAGTTCTGGACTGTAATGGTCTCTGCTCTCTGATATCAGTACTGAAAGCACAACAGTGGGTAGCATGTGAAGCAGAAATTGTAAAAGCACTGCAAAAAATATGGAAAAACGTGATATTTTTTCATTCTGGGCTTCAGTCTTTGGTAAAAAGACTGAAGTAATAAAATATTTTACTAAACTAAAAATTAATTTGATCATTTATCTCAGGTCTTAGGGAATAGCTCACTGTTGTTTGCAATTGTGCAGCCATTGCAACTGTAGATTAAGTTAATAAAAATGACTTACAGTGCTGAGTATTAATTTTTGACTAACAAGTTGTAGTGTGCGCTTCTGTGCTCCAGGGATTGTTTCTTCTTTAATGCAATTAATATTTTTATGCTGAAGGAGGCATGTTCTTACTCAAGCCATAAATTATTAAGCAACCCTAAATAAAAAATTTGAAGTATGCATGTATGAATTTCTGTGTGTTTCTTCAGGCAATTAATTTTTAATTTAACAATGTCGTATATTGGCAATAACTTTTAGTGCAGTAAGGTTGTTTTATCCATTTTATTGTCATTTAATACATCAACTGTAGGCTACGCACACAAGCAAGTGCTTTTCGAGCCAGGGTGTTGAATTGAATTATTTTATATTTCTGTACACTTTCCAGAAAATAAGCATTAAATGGAGTGATAAACCTGACTCAGAATAAATCATGTTAAAACGAGGAAGCAGAATGTATTGAAAGATTATTTAATAGAGTTCCTGAACATCAGTCTTGGAACCAATTTTGTTTAATGTTTTTAGTAATGGTTTTGGCACAAAAAGTGTAGTATTCTGTTGAAATTTACTAAAGATTCAAAGTGGAGTGGCATTGTCAACAGACAGGACAAATTGAATTGCTGGGCAGAAAGTGCAGAATGACATTGAAGGTGGAATTTTTTATTTCTTTTTTTTTTTACTATATGTTTCCCACCCTCAAAAGAGAGATTAAATTCTACAGTAAAAATCATAAAGTAATGCACTTAGGGAACAAAAAAAAATATTCCCCATTATACTAATTGGCCATCCCTTCAGGGGGGTAAATAGTATAGAGTATAATTTGATCTAGGTGTGCCCCGGTGAGGCACATCTGGGGTGCTGTGTCCAGTTCTGGGCTCCTCAGGACAAGAGAGACATGGAGCTCCTGGAGCAGGTCCAGTGGAGGCTGCAAAGTTGATGAAGGGACTGGAGCATCTCTCTTCTGAGGCAAGGCTGAGGGAGCTGGGCCTGCTCAGCCTCAAAAAGAGATGACTCAGAGGGGACCTCACCAATGTACATGAGTCTCTGCAGGGAGGGATCAGAGGAAGGACCAGGCTCTGCTCAGTGGTGCTGAGCAATAGCACAAGAGGCAACGGGCAGAAACTGATGCCCCGGAAGTTCCACCTGAACACAAGGAAGAGCTTTACTGTGCAGGACACCATGCACTGGAATAGATTGCCCAGAGAGGGTGTGGAGTCTCCCTCACTGGACAAGATGATCCACTGTGGTCCTTTCCAACCCGACCCGTTCTGTGATTCTGTATGACTGTGAGTTGCCAGTGTGGGGCAGCTGTGGGGAAGAAGGAAAATTCAGTGGCAGATTGCAGCGTACAAGATCTTTCCAGTAAAATTACCAGAGTGTCAGACCCCCATGCAAAATCCTGTTGTTCTGTAGGGGATTATATACACTCTTATATATTACTATGTAAGAAGCCAGTATTATTACAGGTGAAGACTGAATTTGATGTCAATTTTGGACATTTTATATCATAGCATTTGCTGGGTTTTTTATATTAAGTATCATGTTATATGTCATTAGAGCAGTAAAATAGCTAAAGCCCTACAATTCCTAGTTACATGTGAGAAATAGAGGTGACCTGGAGTGCTTTAACATTGGGATAAATAGTTTTTGATGCTTTCTTTAATTATTTTTCTTTCTGAAAAATCACTTAATATTTCATGACTTCAGAATCTATAAATCAAAGTATAAAATTGTAAATCATGTCACTTCAGAAAAGTCATACTTAAGAACAATTAGTCTATTCTTTGTCTAGTGGATGATAAATATGCTTTATTCCTTTGTCTTTGAGACTGATCCCTTACTAATATTAGTTTTAATATTTTAAATAATTTTCATTAAGTGTATTTTTATAACATTATATAAGAGCTTTAATTTTATTTTTAAAAGGGCAAAAAGAGCTCATTAGGAATGCAAGAATATATCTTTATATTTTGGCTATCTCAGAAAGGAATAAAGATATTCATTGTAACTATAAACATAGTTTTCATAATGTATTATTTTTAGATATAGAAAACTGGAGCATTAAGCAGTGAAATAGTCACAAGAGAGGATTTATGGACATTAACATCTGCTGTATTATTTGAGTGTTATGGAAATACACTGCCAACTGCAAATAGAAATAACTGCACGTTAATGGGAGAGATCCAGACTGAGTTTGTTTATTGATATATGAGAAGGTTTTGGTTTGTATAAAGTTGAATGCCCAGAAGTCTAAATACATCATAATTTCATATCAGTGACAGTGGCTGCAGCCCATATTGACCTCATTCATGGTTCCTCAAGCCTTGTCATAGATAACCTTCTGGAATGATTGAATTTTGTGGCTTTGTAACTTGGGACACATTGGGGTTGGTGAATATGGTGCATGGCAGGACAAGGGCAAAGACAAGGGGAAGGTCTTGCAGAGATTTAACACACGTCCAAGCATATCCTGCTTTAGAAGAGGAAGAAGAGGTGACTTGCTATGGCTTGGGGTCTGTGCCCCAAGTGAGCCCCTCTCATGTCACTGGGGCAGAAGCTGCACTGTCCAAAAACTTCCTGGGCCTCTTTCTTCTTCAGTGCCACAATATTATTCTTACTGTTAGAGGCGGAAATAGAGGAATTTTTGGTGCTTTTTTATTCTTGATAGGCCCACCATGAGTAGACAGGGAAAACTGTAACATTATTACCGTCTCATATTTTATTTCAAGCTATTGACCTATCTGACAAATATTTACATGTTTATAAATGCACTGCTTTAAAAGATTGGATTTTTCAAAGACTTTTGCTCTTCCAGACCCTTGGGCATATGTTTCTACTTTTGGATTTTCAGCTTGCTAAAATGGAAATGTTTCAGTTTAAGCCACATGATTTTATAAATAAACAAGATGTGATGGGTTCCTGAGTTAGTCATGTTCTGTTCCCCTTGGACTTGATGGAGATCTAGTCTATAAACTCAATGAAACTAGGATTTAATTAACATCACCCTCAAGGAGATGTTTTCATGTGATCAGCTACATAATGTTCTAAAATTGCCTGGTTTTCTTCATCAGCTACAAACAGAGCTAGGCACATCCATAGTGGTTCAGTGAACTAATTAATTTGCTTTCTAAGTTCACCACAAAATGGCTAAAATAATTGGGAATGGCTTAATGTATGTTGCCTTGTACTTACAGCTTTAATAACAAAAGCTTCTGTTGGGGGGGATGAAATCAGGATTTCAGTCCATATGTGTTTGTTTATTGTTAGGTAAGGGGACTCTGGGGAAGATGTTATGCAACAACTAATGCCAAATGTTCCTCATGGTCAGGCCAGGGCTTGGAATAAGTCATCTATAACCTTTGTGATTCTGTAGTGTATGAGAGATTTCTTAATGAGATGATAAGCAATAAATACTGCTAATCCAAAAAACATTATCACTCGTAGTACAGGAAAAATTATAGAAAGTAATTTTTTGCCCAGCTATCTCAGCTGGCCTAAGAGTCTTGCAGACTGCTGAATACCAGTGCCTCAGGTATCATCTATGACCAGTCTTGTGAACAGTGAGTTCAGGAAAGCTTGTCTGAAATACAAAACTATAAACCGTTTTTAAACTTTTGTTAAGATGAACTTTTGATTCTATGAAATGCACAATATTTTAAATTATTCTTACTCAAATTTTTACATTCTTGTAACCCTGTATAATGTTCAGTACTCAATAAAAGATGCTGTTTTTCTATGCCTCAAAAGTTTTTAATGATTTGTAGAAAATTGGAAGCACTGTTTGTAGTTTGAAGTTTTTTTCTTGGCTTTTAATCTAGAGATGAAGGCAGCACCAAAATTGATAGGATTTATTTTATTACTATTTTTCAATATTATCAATTGTGTCCAGTACTGTAAACCAGAAGAATCCAATCATAAGAGTACTGTGTAAACTCTAGACTTGCTCATCCAAAGGCCAGTTAAAAAAAAAATAGTATAATCAGTAGGACATGAGAGAGAACTGCAATTTTTTGCCGTGTCAGGGAAATGTAGCAAATCAGCTTAATTCTTAATGCAACGTGTGCTTAGTTGAGATCCTTCTGCAGTGAAATAATTTTTTCCAACATCTGTAAGGATTCTGCCTGCCAACTAGGATCTTTGCAACTCCAAAGCCCCACTCTTTATCAGCAATCTGAAAATACACTTAAAACATATGGGTGTTGAAGATGAGAGTATGGGCCATCTGGTCATCATATGTGTTTTTTGCATGCTTGGATTGGTATGTCAAGGGTCTCAGACCTGTTTCTGCAGGATTATTAAACAAGACAAAACCAGAGATTTCTGCAAAGCAGTGAAAGGTCTGGGGCCCCCTTTGGCATCTCTGTCTTAACCTGTAACATAAAGTGCGTGTGCTTACCCAGTGTGTCACTGTCTGCTGCTAGAAGGGTTCAGAACATGCTCTTATGGTTTTTTGGCTCTGGTGTCCCTCAAACGTGACCAGCCTGCAGGACCTGCCTGCGAGGGCATGTCACAGGTGGGGTGTAGCTGTGCTGGCACAGCCGTGGCTCTGCTGGCATGGACAAGGGGACGAAGCTGGGATCTGAGGGGGACAGTCAGGGAGCAGTGCCTGCTGCCTCTCCTCCAGCTCTGCCCTAGAAGTTTATGGCATGCACATTGTCTGCAGTCAGACTTCCATACAACCTTCGTTAATTTCTGCCTGCTCTGTGTGCCCCGTGACAATTTCATTTCTGTGGCCATGGTGTTCAATTTAGCACAGGTTTTTTGCAGTCAAAGTATTTAAAAGGGGAAGAAAAAATACCCCATTTTCTGCCTCAGGTAGGGAAAATTCTGTCTCTTGGCACTTAACACAAGACCTAAAATGTCCAACTATTATTTTCCACTGTGATGAGATGAAGTTTAGGCCTACAGTTATCTATTCTTTAATTTCTTATTTTCCCTTGCATAGAAGGTAGGAATAGATAATGTATAAGACCTCTTCCAGCAAAAAATGTTTTTATTTCAGTGCTTTACTGAAATTTTTGGTGCTATAACGAATTGCACAGTATTGTAGATCATTGAATTCTTTGTGGGAAATGCTGTCCTAACAGGAGACATGCACCTGTCAAGATCCATGTAATCATCCACATTTTCTGGTATTCATTAAACCGGAAAGTTGATCAACAGGCAGAAAATTGCTCGGAATATTAATGAGAACAGTAGAAATGTGCTGCATTCTCATGAAAAGGTTTTAAATATTTTCCATTAAAGCTGCATGACCAGTGTACAGATAAGGATGTATAATTAATCAGGAAAATATTTTACTATATTGATATGTGTCAGTAATAGAATTGTTACTTTTTAAAAAACTGGCTAACAGGAAATATGGTGCTGAAAATATTGTGTAAATTATCATTGAATATTAATATTGGGAATTTTATATAACCTTTGTGTTTGTGCCTTTTTCTTGCATGAGTAATTCCCTTTTTTAGAGGAATATGTTCTATTAAATTTTGCCAAAAAAATTACCCAACCAAAGTTAAACTCATAGTTTTTATTTTGATATAATTTTGCCTATATATGTGTCTATTTCTTCATGCTTCTGAACAACATAGATATTGTGAAGAAAAAGCTCTGAGTGTAGCTGTAGGATGAATTCCATTTCCTCTGATTTTGATCACTCATATATAGCTTTGAAAGCAAAGTCCCAGTAACTGAAGGGATCAGGGGAGTTTTCAGGCCCTTCTTTCTCCAACCTGTTGTTGAGATGCAAGTTGAGGCTGTGGTGTCAAGTCCCAGTAATCTGAACAAAGAAAAAGCAAAGATTTTTGATTGTGCAGGAACGCTTGAGATGTAATAGCCTTTGCTGTGATTGCAACCAGTCCTTGCAAATGTCTTGGCAGACTGTGAAGGTATTTTAAATTACTTGATAAGTGAACTGAACAGTTTGGTAGACATAAAGTCCTAGTTACATTCTTAAAGATCATTTCTGCAGCATTTCTTCTTTTGAGTCGTGCTGGGGGCCATACTTGTTAATATATTGCTAAAACAAAAAGAAATGCAATTGCAATAATAGCAAACTATTTTCTTTCCTCTGTGGCTGCACCTTATTGTCTGCCTTTTTTATAACTGAACGCTACCCCTCATATCAAACACTTTGAGGAGTGAAAATTACAGTTGTGCTTTATGTAAAGTGTTATCCTCATTCTGTATGTTCAGACCTGAATTACTAAAACTTTAGGGGTTTGTAGTTAGAGCATTTCTGCAAACACAGACATCATAATGTATTCTTGTGTATTTAAGTGCTTTTCAAAGGGACATGTAAGGATGAGTGAAAGGAGATGATAACAGCAAAACCTGCAGACTGAAATACTGCTTTCTGGACTGCTTTCAGGACTACACTAAATACAGAATTTTTTTCCCTCCCCCCATAATTTCAGTTTGTAATTTAGATTCATCCACTGGAGTTAAGCGTGATGCTGATTGCTAAAGTGTCTTAGCCCCCAAGCATATTGTCAGTATTAACCCTGCACCTTTAGTAACTCAAGATAGTCCTGCTTCTAAGTCTGCTTTCTCTTGTGATGTTGTACTGCCCCAGGCTAACAGCTGTGCTTAGCTAAGGTGTGGAGGAGAAATCCTCTTCACTGAGCCCAGAGGGGGGCAACAAAAATCTTTTCCATGAAGGGATTTAATTTGCCCATCTCTATCCCCTGAACATTCCCAGTAGCTTGTATTTCCTTGCTTTGAGGAAGAGAATCCCCATATCCATGCAGAAAAAGCAGTTCTCTCCTTCTCCTCTGATGTTACCTCTTTTGTCCTGGGCTACATTAGCCACGGACGAGCAGCCTCCTGAATTTTCCTGCTGTCCCTACAGGGTAGGCAGTGATCTGTTCCCCTACCCTATAACTTTTGTGCTCTTCTGTGTACCTAAACAAGAAATTCATGAGAGGATGCTTCTAGAAGCAGTAGAAAAATAACTACTTTATCAAGGGAGCGTGGTACCTTTTATAATATTTCTCTGACTGTGGCAGTCAGCTCTAACATTGGCAGTACGAGGCTATTTTTGGTTCACAGTTCTGGCTTAAAATGGTTTCAGTTCATGCCTAATGGGTAGTGAGAATATAATGGGTTTTCCAAGTTCTGCTGCAACATGAAACTTCACCTGATGTACCTTCAAGTGTAATGCCAGCACCTCATGATACCAGAGTGAGAAAACATTTCCTTGGAAAAATTGGAAGTATCCAGGGAACTGGAAGGGCTGCATAGAGACATGAAAGGCATGAATATTTGATATCCTGTTCTTTTCTTGTACCTTTCTGTATACCATCTAAAAGTTTGGCAGAGCTGGGAGTTGCCAGGTGATAGTTAAGCAGAGATCATTTAATACTTGTTCGTGCTCAAGTCTGCTCTCTTACTGCATATGGTTTCTTGTTTACAGTTGTCATCCACACAAATTATTAGATTTAACAGAATAAAAAAGAAAAGAAAAAAGGAGGAACTTACTTTCAGTTGCAAAAAAAAGTCATTTCAGTTCCATTAACGACACTAGATCAGGAACACTCTGCTGCCCATGATTGCACTTTAAAATATAAATGCCTTAAATACAGGAACATAAAGAGATACTAAACCACATCCATAACCAGAAAACAAAGGCTGAAGATGGGCATTATTTCAAATGCTTTAAGTGTTTAAAAAAAAAAAAATCATCAAAATGATGGAGTAAGGGATAAATTTGAGCTGGGTGGCCACTTCCCCCACTGGGCAAAATCTTACTGTAAAGGTTAGGTGACAGAAATTGCTTAAAATATATGTGAGAAGAAAAAAAAATTATATAAATTCATATAATTTTTTGTCATTGGGCTACAAAAGTACCAGTTTGAGTACTGGAGTTTCATTTTAAAATAGGTTTGAAAATTTTCCACTTGTCTATAAAATAGGATAAGTTTTATCCAGGGAATGATGCTTAGTGCTCATTCCTAATTACATTACTTGAGTCATTTCTCATGTTTGACATGCCTCATAATTTCAAAAGCATTGAAATGATACCAAACAGTACCCATCCGTTTGGTCAGCCACATTTAGAAATGGGAAACATCCTCATCTGATCCATCACTTGAGGAAGCTTCATGCAAGTGTCCAGCTCCATAAACAGAACATTTCAAGTACCCCAATTAATGCAACAGGTTTGATGAGAGCTTTATTTTTGTGGTTTTTTTTTCTTTTTTTTTGATCCTTTTTCTCTTATACAGCTCTGTTTTGAGTGACAGGGGAAAGGAAGAGTGAAGTCAAGAGAAGAGAAGGAAATACTTGGGGAGAAACACTGTGCTAGTTTCTCTAGGCTGGTTACAGTAGAAAATACTTTTCCAAGTGAGTTAGGATCCTTAATTCCATCTTGTAGTCTGACATGCAAGCATGGACAGTCAGAGAGAATGAAGGAGAGAGGGAGAAGGTACGGCAGAGATATTGCCTGGCTTCCAGGTTGTAGGTTATCAGTTGCTTGGTGACAAAAGAAACATTGTCCCTCATTGTCTGGGCCATCCAAAAGCAATCCATGAGGAACATAAATGGGTGGCAGTGTGTGATTAAATGTTGAAGTATCTTTAGAATGCCTGATGTGTCCTGAAACCTCAGTTTGATTTGTTGTTGCTGGTTCTTGCTCGTCAGGCTTATGAACTGAGAACCAGGAAACCAATCCACGTGTCAAGCGTTCAGTGCAGTGTTATATTGTAAACACGCTCTCATCTCTGCAGAGACCAGATAATATTAGAAGGATGATTGATGCCTCTGGCATACAGAGAGGAAAATTAGAGATGGTAAGAGTTGTCTTTACAAAGAATTCATCTGTTAGACGGGCTTTTTGTTTGGTTGTTCTAAATGGGCACACCTCAAGGGAAATTAAAAAGATTAGTAAAGTTCCTCAAGAGAGCAAGGCACGTCTGCATAGCAAATACTTTAATCATTACAGTGACCCCCTTCCATTGTAGACGACTTAAGCTGAAGTCCCTGCTCACATAACTTAGATCCAGGATGCCCATCTGGGCCTTGTTCTACCTTTTGTAACTTCTGTCATTTTCTACACATTGTTCCAGCTGGGAGTTTTGGAGGCTGAAGGAAATCTTTAAAAGTTTTCACAAAAAATAACTCTTTTTTCTGCTCAGCTTAATATCAAGGACCATTTGGGTTGTCTGATGTGCATGTAAAATTCACATAAGTGCGGAAATAAATTTCCTCTGTAAACAAGTTCCTGCTGAGAACTAATACCAAAAAGTGGATTTTCTTTCTTGTAGCTAATCTTCTCTGCATGGTTCAATCTGAGGTATTTAATTTCTGTTGGATGTGATGTAATTAGTTTTCATGTGTTGCATTGCTTTCTGTTACCAGTCTTACAACACATATGACATACTGTAGTATAAGCCTTGTGTAACATTATAGAGAACAATATTGGAACACAGGACATACTCTTTAATAAGTTCAAAAATGCATTTAATAAAATCCATTCATGTCACCCCAGGACAGCCATAAAAACCATTGGTGTTTGGATGTGGAAGAAGATGGATAAAGAAGTATTACTGAAATTGTTCCTTCAGGCAGTAACAAATGTTTTGGTTGAGCCGTAATCATTCTTATCAATCACTACTTGAAAGAAGGTTGAGCAGGGACACCTGACATCTACTTTCACACCTGTCTCACTGTGGGAAAAAATCACTAATTAATATAAACTCAGTTATTTGCAGTTAGGATGCTTCTTCCATTTCAAATCAGCACAGTTACATATATATTGTAAAAGTGAATGAGGTGATAAAATTTGCATTTGTTTTCTTTGCTGTCCTATTTTTTCTTTATTTTGCACCAGCTGCATTGAAATTGGAGCCATTGTACTTAATTTACTCAGGCACTGAGTAACAGACCAGACTTACTCATCTTCTCCTTCAGTAGGATTTGGAACCACCAGTGTATAAGTCTTGAGCTGGTGGTGCCTGGGAGCCTATGTGTGCTGACTGTGGCATTAGCTTTCTGAGCAGGAAGAATTTACACCCAGGCCAGCTTCTGTATTTAATGGTTTCATCTGTGCATCTCTGCAGCACAAAACTGCCTTTTGTAACCAACAGATTCTCCCCACTCTTATGGGTGACTGTGACTGGGCTCACCACGTATGGAAAAATGCAGACTGTGGTGGGTAACGGTTCAGAGCCCGCATTTGTATAGGTAAAGTGGAGCTTTTCTAGCCAGGAGTCAGTGCTCTTCCTGGAATTAAAAAGGTAGTGTTCGAAGAGGTTTAACTCTGCCAGCATTAGATGCTTTCTGATATGAATTAAATCAATAAGGTGGTTATTAAATCACTCTACTATAAAGACGATTAGTCTGATTAAAGTTGCTGTACTTTGGGTCACACCAGAACAGATTATATTCAGCTTCCATTAAATAAAAACTGGATGTAAAATTTTTAGAAATTACCAGGGCTTTGGAGGAAAAGTCATAGCCATAGTTGAATAAATAAGAGAAATATGGTTTTATGTGACTATTCTGGAGTAAAATTGTGAGTGCTGTTGAATTAGTATTGAATTCCAGGACGCATCCTTTGTTTGAAGGTTTCGGGAGAAATGTTTTGGAAAAAAAACAAGGGAGAAAATAACCTCCTGCGGGAAGTCCTGAATTAGAAGTAAAACAAGCACACACAAACTGAGGGTGGAAACCAGGTTCTTGCACACTGCACAATTGTATTGACTAAATCCTTGCAACAAATTACCCTGGCTTTCCCAGTTCTCCTGAGGTCTTCCCTATAGGTAACACAGCTCTTGGCAATAGATAACTTTCAAAGATTAGTAGCAATTCAAGCAAGCAAATATTATGCAAATAAAACAACACCCCCCTTGTACCTATTTTTACTTTACAGCTGATTATTTTACAGCTTTATTTAGTTTTAAGATTCAATGTGCAATAGAATTTGAAGAGGAAAATATTAAGCACTCCCTCAAGAAAAGCCTGTCATTTTTTGGGCCAAGTGACAGCTCAGGTTTCTGGTCATGTGTTAGGTCTGGGAATCAGCAGCCATTTACAGCAGATGCAAAGGCTGGAAGTTGGATCACTAGGGAAACAATTAATTGACATTTGTATGATTATATTTCAGCTAAGTCAAAGCTAGTATTTCAGGCTGTCTTAAAACTTGGAACGACGTTGATGCATTGTGTTGTATTTTTTTCCCTTTGGAAACATATTTTTAGCAATTAATAAGCTTTTGAAATCTCATTTCTCTCAATCCTAAATACTGTGGCAGAAATTGTGCTGCTTCAGTGAGCATGGAATATTGTCCTTTGGGGAAAGTGGACTTAGAACTTGTGTTTCCTAAGTGACAAGTGGAATGAGATTTCAAAACAAAACTTTGATAAGTTTCCAACTGTTTCCATGTTTCTTTATGTGTAATTTGCTTGCTCTTCCAAAGAGACTACTTGTCTTTTCTAAAGCTCTTGTGTTGGAAGAATCCAGACTGGTGTGAACAGCAAAAGTAGAAAAATACTTCTTCAAACTCAGATGATAATTCTGACAGCAGTAGTTGTCAGATAGCCTCTGTTTTGACAGCTGAAAAATGAACCCAAATCAGGAGAGGACTTTGAGATTCACTCTGTCTGACAGTGACTGAGCTGACTTGGGCTAGTGGGCTGTAGCTGCTGTGGAATGATATGCTCTAGTTCACATATGAGCTTGCAAGTTGTGAATTTTTTATTTTATTTTTTTGTTTTTTGAAAGTTGATAACTGTTAAGCATCTTTGGATTCCCTCTGAGCACAGAAATAAGAGGGGTTGGAAGGCATTTTTTTTATACAGCATGTGCTGGACTTATGTGAAGGGAGATGAGTGAGCCCTTTAGTAGTGCACAGACTGTGCAGTATCAAGTGCTGGATACAGAAGTTAAATCCCAGTCTTATCTCAGTCTCAGTTTGTTTTCTCTAATGTGTTCAGACTGCAAAGAAAGTAAGCTCTAGCCAGAGCTCCAGCTGAGCAAAATGTTTGCAGTGAGCCAACATCTTCTGCTCTTGAGGTTTTTGGAACCACAGCTCTTGTGAGCTTCAAACTTTGTTCTCTCAAAGCACATAAATTTCAGCTTAAGTTTTCCAGCAGACTTCCTAAATCACCTCTTTGCCTGCAGAGCCCCATTTATCCTCTGGTGCTCTCTGACTGCATTTCTGTGGCTTGGTGGGCTGCCACTTCTGAGCTTTCAAATAGCACTGGGTAACTATTTGGAGACATTGCTTGATATAGTCTATAAACCTCCTTCTAAAACATCTTGTAGGGAGGTGGAACCAGGAGGTGGACCAATATTTCAGGGAGGCCATCTGGGATATGGAGGCAGCCCACAATATCAAATCTTGTACATATTGATTCCAAGTAAAAAGAAATGAAATACAAACAGCCCAACATGCTGTGCAGCCAGGAAACATCAGTAAAAAAAAAAGTTAGTGCAGAAGGTTCTGCTTATGAACTCAACTCAGAGCAGTGGATAACTGATTTTTTTAAATTTTACTTCTTAATGAGTTGATAATAAAAACCTTAAGTATCTGTAGGTTTTACTTGGGTTTAATTTTCATCATATTTTTGCAACTTGGATCATAACCTCCCTATTTTAGAAAGTTTGTAAATGTTTCCAATGTCCAACACGTCATAGTCTCAAAAATCAGATCTAATTTTCTTTTCTACCTGCCTCAGTCTCATACTGGTTACATTGCCATGATGCCTGTGGCTCTCACTATAAATATACGCATGTAGCAAAGCATCTGGTCTCATACCTAATTTTAACTATTCACTTCACCTGTTCAAGTGCCTTGTTTCATTTGGACAGGGAGGGGTTTGCACTGTACACACAGGAAATGAAAAGTGGACATTTCTCTGTGCACTTTCCCACTATCTATGTATGAGATTGCAATGTCTGAAATTAAACTGACCTCCATCAGTGTTGCTACAGCTTTATGAAGCAGAAAGAAAGAGGATTGAATAAAAACAAAGAAGTGGTAGGTGAAAGGAAATATTTCTAGTGAATGTGGTCTGTTTAGTTCTGTGACACAGTGCCCTGTGATTTTGTGCAGGCCTTGGCTATTAAATGAAACAAAAACAGCAAATGAAGCACAAGAAAACAAAATAAAAACTTGAGCTGTTGGTAGTATAATAGAGGACTGAAAAATCACTGACTCAGTGCATGAGCTGTGCAGCCTGAGGTTTGGTGTTTGCGTGTGACCTGTGCCTGACAGAGTTTGTGGGAGCTGCCTTTGGAACAGGAGAGCTGGGACAGGGTCTGACCGCAGCTCCAGTGATGAGTCTGGGAAGCAGAGGAGGCCCTGAGTTCTCCCCAAGGTTTTGTGTGTGTATCCTCCTTTCTCCAGGAGAGCTTGAGGGTGGACACTGTCTTGTACTCAGCTGCTGAGGAATTTGCTTTGCTTTTAGGAATCAATGACATCAATAATGTCTGTTGGTAAAGAAACCAACTGGACCGTGTTCTATCAAAATTTGAGATTTCTTCAGCACAGTGTATCCTCAGCTCTGAGAAAACTCCTTTTTATTCATGGTTTACTGGATCATGAAGCAAGTATTTTTTTTTGTGTTTTCTTTAGTAGTGGGATTTTTCTTGTCCTTGGAGTAGTTTTTAAGAATATTGACATGGAATGTGAAACATCTGAAAAGCAGTATGTTAAAAATAATTGTGATCGCTTGAAGAACTTAAATTATGATAATCAGCTGGCAGGCAGAATTTAATTTGGGGGATAACTGTATATAATTAAAATACAGTACTAATGGGAATTGACCTCTTCATATACTATTACATCTGTAGAGTTTAGTAAATTATCAGGTAAAAGAGTACTGCTACCCCTTTCTCTGTTAAATGAAAATCTGACCTACTTTTTTATAAAAAAAAGAAGTGTTTTCATTAAGTTCTAAAAATGGCTATGTTATGAAAGTAAATGAAAAATAACTTTTATCTAAAGAAGGTTTAAGATTTAGTAATTTCTTATAAACACTGAAATTCAATTAATACTTGCAAAAACAAGAAAATCCCCATTTGAGCAGAAAGGTTTTGCTTGTGTTTAGAATGAGAAAATATCAGAATGTGATGTACAGAAGAAAGGTCTAAAGAAAGGAGGTGATAAATTCTTTTTTTAATCAATTGTCAGACAAAGAAAAATCCTACATTATTCAGTCAGTAGCTGAAATAAATTTTGAATGGAATAAATAAACATTGCAATGACATACCAAATTTGCAGCAATATTTCTGGCAAACATGATAGTGTCTGTGTGTGACGTTGCATTCAAAATGTGAGGGGCAGGGTTCAGTTGCAAGGGGAAAAAAGCAAGTTCATTAAAAAGGGCTATCTTGTCACAGGTGACATTAATTATCTCTGCCACAGTTTTCAGAAGAGTGGTAAGAGAGTAGCTCACAAAATCAGACATGCACTGGACTTAATTATTTCCTTTCTCCTTTTTGGTGTTGTCAACTCCTCAAATTTGGGCAGCCTGCGCCGTGTCCTGCTGTTCCTCCCAGCCCCAGCCGCTGCTGCCTTGGCCTCCCCTGGTCCTTGTCCCTGCCAATGCCTCTGGGGGTTGTGGTCTTCCAACACAGAGATGGGAGGGAAAGGATCTCACTGATTGTCTTAATGCCTGGTCCACGTCAAGGGTGCAGGAAGTGTTTGTTAGGGGTAGGGGTACCATGTCCCAAAGCAGGGCAAGGTAACCTCAGCAACGGGCACTCTGAGCTCTTTGGGGTGGGCTGGGTGGGGTGAGGAGTTCTGCCTCTGTGTTGGGTCACAGGTCGTACAATTCTCCAAGGAAACTGCTGGCTGAAAGAGCTCTGCTCTTAACAAACTGCTTATGTGCATAATAAAAGAAATTCTAATGTAGATTTGAAAGGGCAAATTTCTTGCCCTTCTGCTGCAACATCTGTCTGTGCAATAGTGAACGTTACTAGAAACCTTGATATTCCTACATCTTGGCAATCCAACTCCAAAATTTTTTCACTGCCAGGGCAACATAAATATTGAGTATAATAAGCATTGTTGTACTTACTGTCTTCTGATCCCTGGAATGACTGCTGTGGTGCTGAGAGTCTGACACATGGCTGAGTCCAAGACATCCTTTTTTATAATTAAGATTTATGTTTTATTGTTTATTTTACAAATTGGAGTTTTTTCTTCTCAATTCTATCTCCAAATTCTCAAAATTTCCCTTTCAGGAAATATTCTTCCCGTTTATTAATTTCCTTCAGTAAATGCACTGGCAGAGGCACTGTAAAAATAGTCCCAACATCATCTTCTGTAAATGCACTACATTTCTGAACATTAGTTTATTAGAAGGACTGCAAATTATAGGTCCTATTCCATCCAAACTACTCTTATTGTTTTGTTTATTAAATTTGAAATTTTTTTTTTTCATAGAATTCAAAACTGTCTTTTGCATAGCCAATACCAACAGAATACATCTGCACAAATCTTCAGGGCTGTCGACATCAAGTGCCTTTAAACTGAGCTCGGTCTTTCGGGAGTTGATTCTAGACGAGAACAGTGGGATGTGATTCTGAGTATCTGATTTCTGCTCTACACACTGCCACTGGCAAATAAGTTATCTTGGATAGACCATTTTAGGCATTATGTAAAGGCAAAGCTTTTCAGCAGCATCAAGGCAAACTTGAAGAGATTTTAAAAGGTTCAATTGAGACTAAATGACATTGGAAGAACCAAGTGAAAAGATAGACCAGCAAATGTAAAGCAAGATAACAGCTTGTTTGGTTTTTTTAATTATTATTTTAGCTCATGAAAGCAACAAGGTTTTATTTCTTTTTGATAAAGTACTTGAATAAGTTCTTAGGGGAATGAGAATTTCACATTATCCTTGTATTATTACTCTTTTCTAAAAAATAAAAAGTTTCAACAGAGCACTAACATCAGAATGCATTCGGAATACACTTCTGATAATTCCGTAACTGAACCTGGTAATCTCTAACATGGCAAAACAAAAACCCCTTGAAATTTGGTATATGAATTTAAAGGTTTTCCAGTTATTAAAAAACAAAAGGCAAACCTTGTGACGCAATGCTGGCATCTAAGGGAAGGACAATAGGTCATAAAATAAATCATCCTGACTTTGGAGTTTGAAGATTTCCATTTTTCCTCTAAATATCTCACATATCTTAGGAGAGATGTACTGTGCCTCTGCCTTTGGGAAGTTAATAAAACTGAATGTTCAGATCTGGCAGAGAAAAGGAGATTCTGAACTGTGTTGTTTATAACCAGCCACGTGAAGATGATGCATCTTTGCATCTTGAGCTCCATTTGTCTCTGTCCTGCCTGTGAACTCTGTTCATGAGTTTTTTTCATCCTGAATAGGAGTCTAGGGTAGTTGATAACAACAAAGTGTGTTAATATTTGGAAAGTTGAAATTATGAAGTATATTAGATTTTTTTCTATGTACAGTCAAGTTGTCATACACTGATTATTCCACTGAAGAATGTTTACTTTTACAGTTGTTTTCTTCTATTGTTCCACCTGTGTTTTCCTAAAACTGCTTAAATCTCCATCAGAACAATAGACATGCAGAAACCTGGCCACAATCATGTATGGGTCAGTAAGAACTGGGCTGGGAGTTTCCTTGCTATGTGGGGCTCTATTTTGTTGTTGTCTCGAGGTACAGGCTATGCCTTTCTTGCTTTATAACAAAAACAGCTGGTTAGTAGTTGATAATTAAATCTCAGGTATAATCCCTTGTGAATTACATCTAAATCTATTTATTTTCCTTGGAAGTTTGTAGTGAGTTGGTACATCCTGATGGTCTGGCCTAAAGTGTTTTTTTTTTTTTTTTCTAAAATTGCTTCTCTAAGTTATATCACAAAAGAAGAAAGAAAAATATTTGAAAGACGTTTGGGTCATACCTACAGGTTTGAAATTATGAAGGAAATACTTATCCACAGGATAAAAATTATGAAGTTATCTAGATGACGTTTTAAGAAAAGTCATCCTTACAGTAAAAAAAAAAAAATTGAATTTGTCTAATGGTATTTAAAATTAACCAATACATTAGAAACTCTTTAAATAGGTAGGTGCAATTTAATGTCAAACTTTTGACTGGAGCATTTAAATTTAAATGCAATCCATGAAGCGATAAATACATCACTAATTAACATTAATGTAACATGATTACAAAATAAACATTTGATTAGTACATTTAAATTTCAGTGTAATAAACTGCTGAACTAATTAGTAAATAAAGTCCTGTTAGTGCCAACCTTTGGATGACACATTTATGTGCTGCACATGGGGAAGGTGTTTATAGTTAAAGCACACAACAAACCTCTATCCTTAGCAGTGCATATGGAGCCTAATCGCTTAGTAAATAAACAAAACCTTTGCAAATCACTTTCCAGCCCTCACTCACATATTCTTTTGATGCAAGTTTAGTAACAGCTTCAGAAGACACATGGCTTGGTAAATGTTGCAGACGCACATGGAAGCTGAGAGAAAGTGACTACCCCAGATTCCTGCCTGCCACCTGAAAGACCAGAGCTAAACACAAAATCCTTACCTGGTTAGTTGGGTGATCATCCAAGTCAGCTCATCAATGTGCATTGGGGGAAGCCTTTGGCTGTCACCAAAAAGCAAAGTACCAGTTTGATGCCTGCATTACTGTCTATGATGGTGGTTCTTGAACTTGACTGATAAGTTTTTGAGTGGCCTAAAACTATGAAGCCTGGATGAGCAACACTGAGCTCCTGTCTTAGACAAATGGTGCTGAAACCAGTCTCAAAGAGCACTGGTTATTCTTGGAAACCCAAGGTGGATGCCATGTTTGTTTAAGTTCCAATGAATTTCATTTTTTTAATAGCCTTTTGTTGTTTTGCAATTTGTGTGGAAACTGTCTGGGGTTATAGAGAAGGACAGTCCCAGCTCTGTAAGAAATGTTCAGTTACTGATTATGCAATGAAAGGAAGACGAAAAATTCACGCCAGAGAAACAGTGACTACTAGTGCAAATATTTTAAAACCCTTTCACTGGACACTGAGTAATGAACCCAGTGTCTTCCTATTAATGCACAATTTAACACATTTTATTTTTTGGTTTTCCTTCACCAAAGAAGCATATGAAATGTCTGTAATAGACTTTTCATTTTAACCCCATTTTTCTCCAAGACTCAGGCCCTAGGTCATCAGTTGAGAAAATGGTTGTTTTCTTGGTATTTGGAAGTTCTCAAGACAATGCAGAGATGTTTTCCTTGAAGATCCAAACTAATCTTGCTTTGCAATTGCTGCTATTGCAGAAAGGAGTAGTGCTTTAAAAAACAATCATAATTATACTTCTGCACAGTATTTTCTAAGATTTTCAACCCACTTTTTTCTAAAACATAAGCTCCACAGAGCAAACCTAGGACTGAGCAGACAAAGGCATTTTGCACTTCAGGCCTGCATTGACTGTCTGCTCAAAACATCTCAGGAATGGCTCATATATCTTTCAAAACATAAAAAGCTTTCTTGGAAAGCTCTCTTACTCATTGTAAAGATTTCTTTATTTCTTTTGGCATAAAAGGCATTCAGAAACTGTAAAAGAAGTCTTTGCTGTAGTCATTATTCCTCACTAGCTCCTAGCACAGAATACATTAATTCCTTGTTACAAGGCAAACTTGTTTGAGCCTTTAATCTTTGCAATAAGATTTTAATCAGTTAAGAGTAGCAGCTAATTTAATAGGGGAGAGCAATTCTTCCAAACAGCTTATCTGGGTTCCCAGTGTCATTTGCAGTATAAAGTGTAGCTATAAATAAATTAAAGCTCTCTTCAGTGGAAAGTCAGTCCCAAGGGACATCATCTTTGTTGCAATGAAGTCTGATCTATTCTATAGTGACTTAAAAGCTGTAGCAGGAAATATATATTTAGCTGGTATCAAGGATAATTACAGCAGCATTGTTTTCCAGTCTAGTAATGTCTGGGATTGCTGCAGTTATTTACATTGCACAAGGGTATAACTTGTGGGTGTAAGGTTTTACATGTTAGCTGTAATGGGCTTTATAATAACGGCAAACACCATCATGTGTTTAGAAAACAAAGTCTCTTATTTGAAAAAAAACATAAATTTGAGTGATGGATGGTAATTTTCACTTTAAATGTATTCAGGACTGACAGTGCTTCAAACGTGTATGATGTGGTGCTAACAGCCCATGGCCAATGGAATCCACAGGGTCCAGCTGTCCATTCCTGAATGGCAGTTTCATTCCCCCAGTGAAATACTCTTCTGTAGGTACGATTTTTGCAATCATTCTTCAGACCAGGGCTAAATGTCCTGCGAGTCTCCCTCTTCCTTCTCCACTCCCATGTTTAGTAAAATCATTCAAATATTTCCCTTCCTCATCTGAAATTCCTCCCTGATTTGGAAACGTCAGTAACCATCTTGGTGTTTGCACATTTTTGCATCTGGAAATACAAAAAATTTAATTTCACAGTTATTCTAATGTGATTAAGATTCCTTGGCAGGTAAAACTCTACCTTCTTGGGGATTGGATAGAAGCAGAATCTTAAATATGTGCCTTTTGAGAATTTTATTCTTCTTTCCTAATGCAAATTTTATGTTGGAGTCATAAAATAAAGAGAGAGATCACTACAGAATACCACTCTCCTGCTTGTGGAGAGAATGTCTGGATTTTCTTCAACTTTCCAGTAGGGTGTACACTATTTTGAGCTTGTAATTTGTTGTGTAAAAACAAAGAAAGCGTAGAGAGAAAATGGTTTAAAACCCAAAGGAGGTGCTTTAATAGATACAAACAAAATGTCTGTTGTACCCATTGGTTAAAAACAATGTAAAAATCAGGAGCTGGTGAGCAACTCACAGTACAGATGACATCTGAAATGCTGGTGTTTTCTTGTGATCAAAGACTGATGGAGTCACCTTTTCTGCAGTCAGAGAGGGACTTAGTGTTATGGTAATGTCAGAAGCTGGATCATGTGTGGCTTAATAACAAGAAAAAAATATTGATTCCTTAGTTCCTATGGGAAAGAGAGACACATTGATCTTCCAGAGAAGACACCAACTGTAATTTGCTTTTTTCATTGCATGGCAATATTAATAAATTTTAATATTTTTAAGAAAAATAGTTTTCATAGAAGAGCATATTTTGCTTCCCACTGGTAAGGTTTGCAGTTGCTGAAAATGCAGTTCTATTGAGAGGGACCCTTTTGACTGGATTTTCATTTTTAAATGTAAATGTTCTGGCAAAATTCTACTAAAGTACAGTTCAAGGAAAGCAGGAGAGGAAACAAAATAAAAATGTAGATTCAATGCATGTAGTGGAGTGATTTATATTCACAGTTTGGGATTTCTCATTCCAATTTGCTGAAAAGTATGTATGTGCTTGTTACTGAATATGTTCATTACTGCAGTATCCCTTCTTTGGGCACACTTATGACATATATTTTTAAAAACAATTTTATAGGTTCAGGAAAAGGTATTTGGATACTACCTTAAAAGAAAAATGCAAAATTCATGCCCATGTTTAATTCTAATGCTATGTTATATCGAAGGGATCCAAATGCTTTGAGCATTCAGTACCATACAGTATTAAAAAATGCAGCAAGCCTATTTTAGAAATAAACTGCAACATTTTCTTAGTAACTTTACATTTATGTATCTGAAGCAGAAACAAAGAAAATCTGTTGATTATTTAAGCATGCAGAATAATATGAAGTATTACAGCTCACCGCAGAGGTCTGTATGTTGTGAGTGAAATTAAACAAGATTATTAAATCACACGGATACATTATAAATTGATTTATAAACAAGGACTATTCAGTGGTATTACAGGATGAGTAATTTTTAAGTTTTGTTTGCTTAAAGTATATTGGTAAATTTAGATGTGAAAATATACCTGCAAATAAAGGAAACTTGGCATGCAAAATTCTGGCAGGAACCATCTTACATAAACAGAAGGTAGAAGCATGGAACTCTGAAAGTTTAGCGTGTTCAAGCATCACTGTGGCTTCAAATGTTACTGGTAAAAGGCAGTTTTTAACACAATTTGAAGCGGTTATTTACTTGATTCCTTCACTGGCCAGAAGGTAACTCTATCTTACTGAACTGAATGAAAAAAGATCCCAATTTTAGTAATGCTGGGTTTCTTCCTTTCATACTTAGGGTGTGTAGCTAGCAGACTCTCCTCATCCAGCACAGCTTCTGCAAGTAGAAATCCTACATGTTTAAAAGCCAAACAGTGGTAATGGATATGTTGTTCATGACAAGAAAATGCATGGGATGGCTGATGTTCAAGGGTGCATACTTGGGTCTCATCCTATAACCTATCACTTTTATGTTTATCTAGTTTTGCTAATGTGACCATGCCAATTAATTTTTCAGGTATTTATTTATGTATGCCTTATGCCCATGCTGTATTAGGACACAGGTGTTTTATTAACATTTTCTTCTTGATGCAGCCAGTCCAGATCACTTGAGCAGACTCCTAAAGGGTGAAAAGTTATGTTTTGAAACACAGCAACTGTTAATTCGCACACTAACTCCTGGTTGATGACTTAGGCTGCTTTTCCTTTATCATCTTTTGAAGACTCTTGCTTAAAGGTCAAGACCAGTGGATGTGGCAAATTAAGTTAAAGACAAACATGGGCCCTCTGTAAGGGGGCATTACCGTGCCTGATATATCTGCTGTGTTACTTGGAGAAAATAATTTTCTTTCTGCATGCTGGAAGATGATTCTGTCTGTTCTTACTGGTATTTTTGTGTTCTTCTGAACATAATTTCTGGTTAAAGAAATAAGAATCAATGTATAAATTTAGAGAAAGTATTTGCATTATCTGTAGTTTGGTCATTAAAGCTTACCTGTGTTTTTCTGAGCCTTTACAAAATGAAAGTCTCCCTTCAACATGCAATATTGAAATCTTGTAATAGTACTTCCGACATCAAGATCCTTCAGACTTCAAGTCCCACTTAGACATAATTTTTTTTCAGTTATGCTCAAAACACAGCTGAATATTTGTCTAAAAATCTCCAGTACTTATATTTTGAGCAAATGATAAACTTATCCAAACCTGGGAAATCAATAGAGCTAGATGAAATATTTTTTCTTCATCCCTCCTTTAGCATTATACAAGAAAGCAAGTGATACATCTTTATTTTATTTTATTTTTTTTTAACATGAAAAAAGGCGCTGATGATGGTGCTGAAAACACCTACAAAGAACATGATCTGAGTCACTCTAGTGACATTTCTCCAAACTGTTCTTCACTCTAAAGTGGAAGGAAGGTATCTGTGTCATGTTGACATTTTCTATGAACTAATTACATTTAAATTTAAAAGACAGTACAGATTACATCCTGGTATGATGAAATGAAGCACACTTAGATGGAAACTTTAATGTAGTTTTTTTCTGAAATACAGTGTTCAAAAAGTAGTATGTAACAAGAGGTTCTTCACAAGTCCAAAAAACAGAATAAAAGAAAACAGTTGGAATTTTAAAACTGCTTTTAAAATGTTCTCACAGATCACAAAAAGAGCAGCCGTGGATTTGGTCAGTCTTGGGTTAACTGGCACTAACTAAAGAGCAGTTCTTGAGGGCAGAACACAACAACACTTCAATAAAAGCTAAACCTGCTATTGAGTGTCTGTATCCTATTGCCAGAGATGAGATAATGACCCAGAACACAGTATTTTCCAGTTAAAGAAACCAAAGTTCTTTACAAACTTGAGTGAACTGGCAATCAATGCCATTATGGAGAGATTTCACTGCAAGAGTTGGTCTGTGAGTGTTCCTGCCCCTACACAGGATATTTGTGAGCTTGGCCTCAGGAAGTAAATGGAGTAAGGGATGATCAAAGTTATGAGTTGCTGTTTCTGAGTAACCTGCAGTAGTGGGTTGAATTTGGGCTGTTTTCTCTTTTAGATTTCTTTCCAGAGCGGCAAAATAATTTTTGTCCTTACTTCATTTCCTAGATGCTGAACAGGAAAAAGGTCCAAACAAACAACAAATTCACAGTCTTATTTCTTCTGTTTACTTCCTAACTTTTCCCTTATCATAACTCCTTTTTTAACTTGCTTTAAATAGTCTTGACATGCGTGCCTCTCCCTCAGCTGCCCAGCCAATCCTTCAGGTGCAGTTACTGCAGAGCAGTTGCAGCGCTGGGGTGATGGCACAGTTCTGTTAGCACATTTTAGCTTTTGGCAGTTTTCACTGCCAGGTTCTCCTTCTTTGGCTGCAATTAACCTCAGGTTTGTGGTGTGCTGGCAGTAACTCAATCAGCTTGTTGGCATAAATTAATTACCAATGTAGAGACTTCTTTCAAGGTTATCTCCTCAAAGGCCTGTCTCAGCTTTTTTTTTTTTTTTTGCCATACAGCTTTGGGACATGCCTAAATTCAAAATCCAGCTGTATCTGCAGTACTTTGTCACAAAGGGATAGGCATCATCTCTCATCCTCCTTGCTCCATCTTGCTCTTCTCTGACTTCAGTGAGCCTTGTGACTCCCAAGGACACGTGGAAGAAGGTTACCCTTCAGGGCCAAGCACTGAGTTAGTGAAGAAGGATGAAGTAGCTGCTGGGCATGAAGAGTTCATGTGAACAGGGCAGAGGGAATGTGCAAGAAAGAGGAGGATTAACACCATCACTCAGTAGCTTTTCTGCTTGTAGCTGTGGATGGGCAGTCTCTACAACGTGTACAGCCGGAGAAAGAAGCTGTGCCAAGACTGTGACTCATGTACATGGCTTCATAAATCAAATCAAAAGATGCTTGAGATGATGGCAGCCAGGTCTCACTGCTTCTAGCAGCACATTTTCCTTTTTGTTGTACCTTTTATGAATAGTCCCCTCCATCAATATATTGAATTCTTACATCAAGTAACCATCTCCCAAGTAGCCACAAGGGAAAAATATGCCTAGGATGGAAATGGTGAGTTAGCTGCAGACTAGATGCTGTGATACATATACATATATATTTTTCTTTTTACCTCTGCAATTTCACTGATGGTATCTAAAGTCTACAACTGACATACTTGCAGCTCAAATGAAAACAACCTCAGCAGATGATTTTTTTAACATTCAGTAAACCCCAACTAATTAGATGTTTAGAATCTGAGGGATTACTCAGGTACTGATTTAGAAACCTCCCAGATGGCAACATTTGCATGTATTAGTGCAGGTAAAGTGGCTACAACTTCAGCTCCATGTTGTTGCCATTAGTTTTGCCTGAGACAGTTTGAAATAATTAGATTAAAATCCAGTAGCTAAGGGGAAAAAAAGCAAATACAAACCATTGAGAAAGTTTATTTATGACAGAAGAGCACATAGTAAAACTTGAGTAGTCTTCATCACTTACTATCCGAGCTGAAGTTTCATTTATTTTTATGCTTTTATTACTAAATGAAACATAATAACAATTCATCTCTATGAGAAGGTTTGTTAAGTAAAGCAATAAAAAGAATTGATTAGTTGTTATTTTTGTATCCTGATCTGCTTTTTAAATTTTTCCTCACAAAATTCTTCTGAACTCTCCATTAGTGCTGTTTACGTCTTGTAATTTATATCTTGCTATTGAGGTAAGTAATTTATACATATAGACTTCCAGTATTTGGTGATACTCAGATTTATGTATCACTTGAGTGGAGTATTGATCCTTCTATCTCTTTATTTTATAGCCTAGTTGTTTAAGACATAAAAATGGGTGCAACACAATTTTCTGTAGTTAAGTGTAAACTAAATAGTATTTCTTAGTGGTCAACTATTCTTGGATTTTAAGGAATAGGTAAATAGAGATATATATTTTGCATATGGATTTGCCAGCAAATTGAATCAAGAGAGATAAAAATTGAAGTGATTATTATTTTCCACTTTATACTCATACATAAATTCATACCCGTGCTTTTGAATTTCCGTACAACAACTTAAAATATTTATACATTTTTAGGGTTGAACAAACTTTGATAATTTTGAAGATTTATATTCATATTCTAGTATTCTCAAAACCAGTATCTTTTAAGTTGGTTAATTATTCTCAAAAAGTGAACATATGCCTATATTCTTAAGCTAGGGCTTCTTCTACCCTTATGAAGAGTATTAGTTGAGGGGAAAATAAGACTAATTTCTGCATAATTAAAAATAAAAAGGAATTTTAAAATGAGTAAAGTCAAGTAAGGAAAAGGTTTTGTTGTCTTTGCACACAAAGTGGAAAACATTGCAGCGCCTGCACGTTTATCAAATCATTCATCTGAGTTTGGCCCTTGCTGCAGAGCTGACACCTGCAGCACTGGGAAAGTAAGCAGTGGATGGGCTTATTTGATATAAATTCAGAAGAATACTCTATGATAGCACAATATATCAAACAAAATAGGAATGAAGACAAAGGGTGGCCCTTTGAAAATACCTATGAATACATTGATCATATCTTCAAAGACAGTTTCAAACCAAACCCCTTCCCTTTTTTTCCAGGTAACCTTCCTTTATTTTTGTTGTGTGTAAGCCATTTTGTTAATTATTTTTTAGTCTACCTGTCATATCTTGATTAAACTTACGTGGAAAGCTTGTGGAAGCACTTGTAATGTCAGTGAGATTTTAAGTCAAACTGTTCAATCACATCTCTTCAAGAGATGCTGCTTTGTTAAAAGGGTAAATTGTGTGTCCATCTAGGTGACTGTACTGGGCTCAGAGGAGGTTCCTCTCAAAAGAAGATCATTATTTCCAAGAGCAAACTATAGTTGGTAAGGGCCAAAGCTGTACTTCAAGTGTTTTTCCACTCTTGCTTTCCTTTGTGTATAAAATAAAAAAGCAAACTCTCTGCTCTCCCTCTGTTGGGGCTGGGGATCTTGACGGGTTATTCTGTACCAGTTTGTCATGTGGAATAGCTTTTCATGCTGGTTCTGCACAGGAACAGAGAGTGAAATATTCAGCAGAGCTCTGCAGCTCAGTGGTAAGGAGAGTGTTCCCCTAGAAACAGAATTAGAGAAAGAAATCACAGCCAGGAGTACTGAGAAAACACAGTTTTCATGGAAATTCTACACATTAAGGGAAATTAGTGTTTAGCAACACAGTATACCCCTTAGGTTAAGGGGATAAGTAATACAAAATAAAGATGCCGTCAATAGAAATGTTATTAAAGTAATGGAGCTAAATTGAGCAGGGTCCTGGAAAATGCACATCACTACTTTGTTATATTCTACTTTGAGAGGTTCAGCTTCTTTTGTGGCATCTGACTGGGCAGAGAAAATTGGACCCTGACATTCCTGGTGTTTTCAGCCCTCCTTCACAGAGAGGAGGTAAGAATTGTTGCTCTCAAGTCACCAATCAGCTATCCCTGACAGAGGTCTGCTTTCTGTCCATTTTAGCTTTGTGTCAGCATCCAGTTCCTCTCTGCACCCTGAAGGATGGCAGCGCAGAAGCTGGACTGTTGACCAGGCCTCTCAAAAGAGATTTGATCTCTTCCCTGATCACATCACCCCAAGACAAGCTAGCACATTGTCACCGAGCTCCACAGAAACATGCCAGACACCTGAAAAGAGAATGTATTCAAGTCTGCCTGAAACAGCAGCCAGTGAGCTCATAAATACACTGCTGAGGTGTCATCTTTCAGGAAGGAGTTTGGAATCGTTGACAGCTGCATGTCAGTGTGCTGGCTTATGAATATGTAAAGAAAAGGCCAGATTCATACAGCCTGACTATGACCCAAATTCAGTGCCTTCTGTTCCCTGCTGCCCCAAACCAGTTAGAAAGAAAGTGAGGTGGTAGTTATACTGTGTATTAAATGCACAACTAATACTGTAAGTTTATGCTTAATGTAGGTGATGCTATTCCAGCTCACTGATCACAAGGAAATGTTGAAATAGCTGTGTACGTCTTTAAAGAATGTCCACAAACGTTTGAACTTAAAAAATTAGAAGACACTAGGGGGGCACACAAAGCAATGACCAACAGTTTATAACGATTGCAAGAATAGGGACTGTCTGCCTTTTGTAAAGATCACACTACCTGTGTATAAACCTAGCTGAATCCAGCTGGAAGATGAGAAGGTAAACCCCAAGGATGAGGCAAGCGGCTTCCAGTACTTGCATATACACATGTGGGTGCTCAGCAGAGAAATGGTTTGGGCTCTGTTTACGGGATGTGTGTGATACCACAGGAGTGCAGGCGTGGAGGTGTTGCAGACTGTCTGCTTGTGAGGTGATTTTGAGTCTGAGCTTGGCTCCCTGGAGCATCCTTTTCAGTGCCCTTTGCTTCAGCTGCATGGGCTGTATTAACATCAACACTCTGCAGGGCTGCTCACTGCCCTCCAAGAACAGATTGAGGTTTGTTGGAAGGAAAAATCCATAATGTAGTCAAAGAAAGACATGAAAGAAAGAACATGTCATACCAAAGATGAATTGAGTACTACTTATGACTAATACGTCTCAACTTAAGGTTTTATCAGGTTTTGTTTAAATCACTTGTTATTGATCCATAAATTATTGTTATCTTATCCTTTATATAACTGACCAGCTTTATAAAGATTTAAGGTTTGAGGTGGTTTATGTATGATAAAAGTTTGGAGCATTTTGAGAAATCTCAGAGTATATGTAATGCTTTGTTTTATTTTCCACAGTATTATAATTCAATTCTTCTGGATGCCTGTGTCACTTTGCAGTACTTTCAAGTACAGCTTGACCCAGTATGTTTTTGTGGCATACAAGAAAGTGAACAGAATTTTAAAAACTAAAAAAAAGAAGCCTTTAACAGTATGTTATTAAGGTAGTACTTCAGCTGGGATGGCCTTGATTTTGAAAACAAGATACTTAAAAAGGTAGCTTTCTCTTCTGTTAAGTGTTTCTTGTTTTTCCCATAACAATGCTTTAATTCGGAATTCTTTTTGAGGGCTCACTCTTGCTGTGCATTATTCTTGCTCTACCTAAACAGCCTTACCTTGAGACAGTTATTGGCAGCAGTACAAATTATCTGGCTGCTGTAATGATCCATTAGAAGAAGAGTATGAGAAACCAGTGCAAATTAGCAATAAAAAACACTAAAGGTATAGATCACTGGCAACAATTTAGGAATAATACCTCTGCCTGAAGCAAATTCTGGTGATTCACTGGTAATTTGCTAGAAGCCTTTTAACTTGGTTCTCATTTGTAAAGTTAATAGTAGGTTATTTTGCATTGTGATTGAAAGACCTGAAATCTTAGTTATTATTTAAGACTATTGATTTCTCCAAATGGAAATTCACCCATATATTAAAGATCTTCCTGTCATAAATGATAAAAGCAATAATAAGAATATTGTTTCCACATATTTTAAAATGCTGCTCTGGCGTAGACCCTATCTTTGCTTGGGCACGAGATTTGCCTGCTGATTGGCAAATAAAGTAAATTGTCAGTTTAGGCAGCTGCTTTTGTGATAAACATAAGATCCAGAAAGTTTTTTACAGTGAAGAATAACTGTTGTGATTCAAAGGGCTTATGGGATTTCTGCAATCAGGGCTAACAAAGGAGGCAGCTGCCTGGAATGGCTGCTTGGGGCACCAACATGTGGGATCCAATCTGGGCATGCAGCTGACTTCTGTGCTGCTGCTGAAGAAGTCCCTGAGGGTAAGAGGAGGTTTTCTCTGTACAGTTTTTACCATACAGCCACTGCCTCTCTCACTCTTTGCTGGGTACCACAGAACCCAAAGCTCTGGGGCTGATTCCTGGCTAATTATCCCACGATGGGGTGGCATCCTTCATTCCCACAGCTGGGATGGACCAATCCTGGCCCTGAGCATTAGCCTATAATGACCCAGAGCCTTGGGTTGACTCTGGCCGGATCATGCTCTGTATCTTTGTGGACGGTATATAGGGGTGCTGGCACCAGTATAACCCAGCCTGCCACAGCACTGGGAGAACTGGAAGTCAGAGGCTTTTCCCCAGCTCTGATGGGCACAATGCAATTTAAAAGTAAAATACTATACTGCCCATGAGAGGAATACCTGTCCTTTTGGATCCTCACACAGCTCTTCAAGCTTAATCAGAAGAACCATGGGATATGGATTTTAACATAAGTATTTTACAGAAAGTCAAGCAAATATAACAGGCAGGGCATAATTTTTATGCAAATATATATTAAACCTTTAGTACTAATCTAATGATATTGTGTTGTATGCAATGAAAGAGGGATATCTTGTTTCATTTTAGACAGGAATTTTTGGCTTTGTACTGATTTTCTTTTTTTTAGTTCACTTCCAAAAACTCATGTCCTGTGTGTGGCTTCTGAGGCTTTTTTGCCACGTGGGTGTGTAAAGGTGGGAACACACATAGGTAAGATGCCACTGTGAGGAGTGGCACACTTGGTGCACAGGAGGGGCTGCAGAGGACAGAGTCTCCTTAAGCAAAAGCAGAGGGACGCTGGATCACACCAAAGAGAACTGTACAACTGGCTGGGTCCTGAGCTTGCTTCTTTCCAAAGGCTACAGAAATAAAATAATATAAATGGTTGGAGGAAAAGCGCAGAGCTGTTTTCAGAGGTCAAATCTACTATGCCAGCTGCTTTCTTTAATTCTGCCCATTACTCACCGGTAAAACCAGTTGTAGTTGATTGCAGTGTAGTAGCACAATAAAGTTTATTTGTGGTTCAAAAGAAGGCTTATAATACTTAACATTTAAAAAATATATCTCCATGACATTTGTCCTTTTCTTTTGATTTGCATTTGCTAGAGTTATAGGCATGCACTTCCCTTTAGAGGTCATTGAATAGCCTGTGTGTGTTTTTCCTAAATGGCATTAAAGGCACACTGGGAATTTAATCAACTTCCTTCTGAAATTCACTTTGAATTCTTTTTCCACGGGAAGTCATAGAGCTCAGTTTGTTGTGTGTGCAGTGTAATTCACCTAAAAGTACTTCACTGAACTGAAGGCCTCCTGGTGTAGAAAAGAAACCTTTCCATAATGAGGCATTTTTGAAGAAATAGCATTTCAGGCTCCATTCCTGGTTAGACCCTGCTGTATGCTCAAAAAAATACTTTGCAGGATTTTGCCTTCTTACAGAATGATAATTGACAGTGGAATTTCTTGCACTGGCATCCAGTCAGTTGACAGAAAGATGCCAGCTGCTCTGAGTTATGCTCATATGTCTTTACTCTTGATGTCCTTATTTTGGTCCTTGCTAGTAGAAAATTTTCAGATGTATTTGTTAATACTTTGGAGGAAATCCTGGCTTCAGTGAGGCCAAGACTTTACTCCTAATTGCAAGATGGCAAATAAGGAGAATGTTTGTTTGCTTTTGTTTCAAATGTTTTGTCTCTAATAGGCACGTGTTTATACTGTTTTAAAATCTGTCCATCGCTGTCAACATTATGAATGAGAGAAGTCTATACAACAGAACACAGCAGTGTTGAGGACTTTTTTGTCTTGGGATCAGAAGATACTTTTCAGCGTTAACAGATCTTGAGAGACCATCATCTTCTTTGCTGTGAGAAATAAAGTGTTATATAAGTGCTAAAGCTGAATATGGAAATTACTATTAACATCAGGAATGGGGCACAAAAGTGAGTCAGTGTCTTGGAGGATACTGCACACACTCTTGACACCTCAGCTCCTATAGTCTGTTTAGTCTGTGGTCTGTATGGCACAGGTTTGTGACAGACGTTTTACTGAATGAGGAAAAACACAAGTAGTGGGTTATTTGATTTTAGTCATTTTTCAAAGAAAAGAGATACAAATTTTTCAAAGAATAATTGTGTGTCTTCAGTCTGTTTAAATGAGTATCTCTGCCCTTTATATTGGAAAATAAAATTAGAAAACCCATTTAACGTGCAGCAAAAATTGCAGCAATTTTTCCATCACTGATGATTTTTAGATTGCAAAAGAAGTTATGTGGGTTTATTTTTCATGCTTTCATCTTATGCATGGAATTCTCTTTACAGGCAAATTTCTTGTCATATTTTAATTTCAAATATGGGCTTTGTGCAGCCTATTATTTAAAAACTTTAGGAATATAGAAGCTCTTTCTTTTTTTTTTTTCCCTTCCTTTTTCTAAAATAAGAAAGTTATTTGATAAGTAGTTTAAATGTGCAGTCTTCTGAGGTAATGCTTCTTAGTGTCTGTGGTTTCTTTTAAGTAAATGTTCCATTGCCAGATGATGTTTCTATAACACAAAGGGAAAGTGTAATATTCACCCTAGACATCCAAGATTCAGGAAAATTTACCAAACCTAGGAAGAAGATAAAATCTCTGAAATCAATTTATAATACTTACCTTTGTGTCTTGCAATGTTTTTCCCACTGAAAGTGGCTTCTTAAGCATCACAGATGGTATCAGAAAAAAAAAAAATTATGGGGATCTGGTCTGAGACTCAGGAGACCTGGATTTTAATTCTGTTCGTCATCTGTTTGCCATAGGCAAGTTACTTTGCCTCCAGTTATGTCACCTGAGACCTCTGTGTCTGAGTGTGATACAGATAACTCAGTAATAACTGCTGTATTGATTTAACACTGATCCATCCATTGTGCATCCATCACTGGTCCTGTAACAATGTTCTGTTTGCATGTCTAAGCTTCACTGCTGATGGAAGTTAAAAGCCTGATACTTCTGAGTAGAAGACCCATCACTCCCTACACGAACTTAGTTTGTGATGGGGTTTTGTCTGGTGGTTGTGGGGTTTTGTACTTGCATTTTTGTAGCAGACCACAGGCTCTCAGATTTGGCTCCACTCCAGCAACCTGAAAGCTTTAATCACTCCTTTGGAGAGTGTGTGTTTCTAAACAGACGATTTCAGCAGATGCCAGAGAAATAAATCTTCTCGAGATGAAAAGACATTCTTTTTGTGTCTCCTCTTTAAGTGGACTTGTTTGTGAAAGGTAGTGGCGAGGAGCTAGAACTGGAGGCTGAAATTCTTTGGGTTTTAGACTGGTGAAACAGGTAGCAGCTGTTCAGACTGATAGGCAGCTTCTCCTCCAACACTGACCTGCAGCACCTGGCAGGCCAGGGATGGTCTGCAGCTCCTCCTCCCCCCAGGGAGACCTCTGCTTAGCAAGGACACAGATTAGCAGCAGGAGGGTTGGAGCTTTCAGAACAGGCGTTATAACGGGGCCGATGCAAAGCCCGAACAGCTCACAGCAACAACTTCTATTCACCGCCTTCTGACTTAAATTGAGGCTGGCAACTGGCGTGAGGGTCTGGGCTCCAGTCAAGCAGATGGTGCTGAGTGTTGCTTGTACATTACCCTGTAGCTCACACATGTGGAGCTGGGTGAAAAGACGAGCAGATAAAATGATGCTGGGTAATAATCTCTTGTCTACCTGTTAACTTCAGTGGGACAGGCTCAGAAAGGCCTTCTAGTCTCTGTGCAACCTGAATTAAAATGTAACCTTCCCTGCTCTCTTGGCCATGAACATGACCCCATTCACTGCATTTATGCTGAATGGTCATTATTTTCGTCATTAAAAGACCAGCAAAATTTTATCGATAATTTTTAGACATTTTTACAAAATTTGCATAAAAAATAGAAGTTTTTCAGTCAGTACTGGTCCATCAAGGAGAATAAGGACCCAGAAATTTTTATTTTTATAATTTTCAGGGATTCCTAAGGCCTTTTTTCTTGGCATCAGTGTTTCGCCTTTGGTCTGTACCCTCTGGTAGAGGAAGCCCCTGGTGAAACTCACCTAACTTCCCCTCCTGCTAGGAAAGCCCTGATATTTCCCTGGAGATCAATGCTGCTTTTTGGATATCCATATCTGCTCCAGTCTGAATCCAGGTTTCTCAGAACATGAGAGTCAGGAGGACTGACAAAGGGAAGCAATCCTCCCTTAATGGGAAAATGCTGGGTCTCCCAGCAAAAATACCAGTCTCTGATTCTGTAATGACTTATGCATGTGATTAAACTTAAGCATATGAAATATCCTGCTGTAGCCTCTTAAGAGTAACCCTTTGCATAATTAAAACTTAGGAAAACATCATTATTTTTTCTTGGAGAGGATGATTTAAAATCTCTGTCACTGTGATTAAAATTGCTAATTTTGTCTTGTAAGGGCAACTGGTGATTGAGATGAAAAAAGATGGTTAGAATATTATTATTGTTCTCATTTTTCACATTAGTGGTTTCCAGGCTCTCAGAATGTAGCCACACACAATTAGTATTCACACAACTGCAGGATGGGAACGAGTAGCAGAGGCTAAAGTGGCAGGGGGAGAAAGAGAACTCAATGTTTTTTCCAACATAGATGAAGCAAATTTCCCTTCCATCTGCTTGAGAAGGTGCCGAGATTTCCTGGCCATATTCCTGCTACCTTTGCCACCAACAGCCTCTTCCTATGGGTAGTGCTAAAGGTGGAGAAGTTTCCGTGTGGCTGAGCACCAACTGGGAAATCACATGTGGTACGTGCAGGGCCAAGAACAAGAGGCTGAAACAGGAAGCTCCTTTAAAGAACAAAGACCTAAATTGATAATTCTTTATGAAAAGCAAACTCAGCAAATAGGTTATCATCAGTAGTGATGTGAACTGTGATCAGGTTATGGTGCTCTTTCCAGGACAATAGTGACATTTTCATTTTTCTCCTTCAAAATATTACCATGAATGTAGCTGCTGAATTATATCTCTGTATTTAGTATTTTGCTGTCTTTTTTTTACTACAGTGGACACATTTCAGATAGTTTCCTACCTTATATAAAGTAGCTTTTGTTCTGATATAAATGAAGATTCATCAATTTTAAGAGAATCGTTAAAAGCAGTCTTGTATTTCCCAAGATTTGAGGAAATGTTTCTTTTCTGGTGTCTAATTTTCAGTGCTTGCCTCTTAATTTGCACACATAATTGACAACTCATTAACGACTTGGCAGGAAATCTGAAAAACAACTGAGAAAAACAACTTGACTACAACAGGGGGAACAAAATATCTGCTTCTCAGTTGTGCTGATAATCTCCAATCAGATTTAAAATGAGGTTGGAAAATAAGTAAAAATTATACAGGAAGAAAAGATTATGCTTGCATAGACAGCTCCTGAAAGCTTTCACCAGGCTGTGTGGGGCAGCTTGTTTGAAGTATGTGGATGCTCGTGGCTCCATGGAGGTCTGTGCTGGGAGTTCTCTGGTCCTTCTGGGCTGACACTGCCAAGGCAGGGCAAAGACACTTTGCTTTAAACATTTGATATGCCTTTTCTTGGATTTTACTGCAAATTTTGCTGAATTAGTTAACACTATTGGTTTTATCTGGGTATTTGAGCTACAGGATAAAAACTTTTTTTTATTCTTTAATTAAGTGCTGGGCTTGGGGAAGCCTTCTTTTGGAAGTTCGAAAAGTGGTGCCCCATAATGATGGCAAGACCTGTATCAACAGAGCCTGTGGCTGGTTCTGCTTCCAAATCCACTGGGTTCTCTTCTTAAGTAGAAGTTGTTTGAGATTTAAGCTGGTCACTAGAAGAGAAAGAAAACACTTTGTCCAGAAAGAAAAGATACCAGGGTAGCTTTCTGAAAACAAGTTACGATCTTTGTGTAAAGAACCACGTTAACACTTCATATCTGGCCTCATGTCAACATTCTCACAAACTGTTTGTCTGACATAAGGAATAGAGGGGTAACATTCGAGAACATGAAGAGAAAAAATCCACAAAGTCCCTTCTAATTTGGTAAAGAGCCTAATTACTGATAGTTTGAGGAGCTGCAACTCTAGTCAGGGTGTTATTTCAGGAATACAACACGCATACAAAACTCTGGATCTGGGACATTTGGTTCAGATCACCAGAGTGTAATGGTGAGGCAAATACTTGAACACAAAATTGGAATTGGGGAAAGGTACTTTTTCTCTTTCCTTTTTTTTTTTTTTTGGAAGTGTTCTAGCAATTAAATACTGTTCTTGAGATAATTTATTTCCTTGGGAATCAAATTAAGATTGTAGCTGCATGTGGTTTTAGCCATGGCAAATGGATAAAACTGTAGTTAATGATTTTATCAATATTTTATGACCTTGTTCTTTAATGTGTAATTGGTGATCCACCAGGCACTGAGTAAAGCCGTTCCCATAAGTAAATATTTTGAGAAATCCAAAAGCCTATGCAGAATAAAAAAATACTACTTGGAAACATAACTATTGACAGTATTTCTCCTCTTGGAGTATCAATATTGTTTGGTTTTGTGTGGTATTTGAAATAATTAAAAAAATTCTAAAGAAACGGAAGTAGTCAGGAAAAAAGCTACTTTCCATGTAGAAGTGATTTTTGAGAAGAAGGCAAAGGTAAAAAAAAGGCATGGTTCAGAGTGTAGTGATGTGATTCAGGAAGTAATTAAAACAGGGTAATGGTACTGCAGTAATAGAACATAAATTGCGTAGTGTGCCCAATATAAATATTTCTATGTTGCAACTCGTAGTTGAGGATACAACCTTTAGTCTTCAAACTATGTGTGCACACATCATCTGAAGCTACCACCATTGTTCAGCGCTGTTTATGCGCACGAAGTACACTTTGTTTCTGTACGTGTGACACGCCTGGCTCGCTTTGTACACCCGGTGTTGAAGGCTGGGCACATGATGTGTTCAGTAAACTGTTTAGATCCAAACCACACCACCAGGAGTCAAACGTGTGCCACGCTGGGCTCAGGAAAGGAGATACCTGCTGCCCACAGGTGACTCCTTTGCCAGCAGTAGAGGTGCACTCTCAAGGCCAGGGTTCAAACAAAAATTGTGGCGGAGACTTCCAGTGTTTCCTCTCTCTATTTTGGTGGCTGAGTAAACAAAGAATTTGCTGCTTCCAAAGCTGTCAGTAAAATAGTTTTGAATTTCTCATTTGTAGATATTTGCTAAGCAAAGACCAAACAGATCTTCACACAATTCTGTTTTTTACAGGAAAGTCTGGGCCTGTTTTGGTTACTTTACTTTGTATTCTATGCTCTTTTCTCTACTGCTCTCTGGGTGAGTAGCAGTTTCTTTGTTATTTTTGGTTTTCAGTCTTGCATTATTCACAAACTTCTGTTTTGAATCCCAAAAGAGAGAAAAACTTCATCATGCATTCAAATCCACACATATATTATAAGAACATCCGCTGGTGATGAGCGTCATTGGCAGCTTTCACAAGCTAACATTAATTATGCACATAACGAAAAAGCACCATGACTGGGAATCATCATTTCTAATAAAAACACTGACTTCTAGTCATGGATCATTTTATTGCTCCTTGGGGCTATAAATCACTCATGTCACTAAGATATATGCTTTTCCTCTTTTTGCTTTATTCTTTATAGAGCGTTCCTGCTGGTGTGGTGAGGGGACAAAGAGGAAAGCGTCTCGCTTTGTCCTTTTGAATAAACATCTCAGCCATCCACAGTGAGATGCCAGGGCAGATTCCATGTCTGTGGGGGAGCACAGAAGAGTAAAAGCTGAGGCTGGGTGCCATGAACCCAGCAAGGCTCAGGAACAAGGCAAAGTCAGGGGTAGATTCTGTGCGGTTGCTGTGCTCCACCATCTCATGGTGAATCTTTACTTAGGGGAGAGTTACATCTTCTGCATTTAAGGCTCATATTCCTTTCTTTCTCTTCTTAGGTAAACAGGACAGAAAAAGGTGTAGAAGCTTTTCCAAAGCAAGGGGTTGGTATTTCAGATAGGTGGTTAGGTACAAGGTTAATCACCTGGTGACTGAGAGCCTTGTTCTATTGTGTGAGTCAATAAAACTTTTCCCTTGGTTTTTGTGATCCTTAACTTTGTAATGTATTTTATTCCAAAAAAGGACCTCATTTAATGAATCACGTGTGCAGTGAGACAATGGGTAGAGAGAGAGAAAGAAATTATAAATTCCTTCCAGAATATCAGTCAGGTTCTTTTTCTGTATGTTTCTTGTCTAATATTGTTTCCTTACTTTCCTATGAATTTTTAGATTGGGCATATGGACAAGTTGTTAAAGTATTTCTCAACTTGTCAAAAAGGGGAATGCTGAAAATCCTGTTTATTTTTTAGTCACACAGCCTTTGGGAAAATGTTTCAGAAATGCTGTTGCATGCAAATTAAAACCAAAAGCGATACTGGGGCCATTGATGTGCAAAGTGATGTAGGTGCTGGTCACAAACACAGCACAGACCTTAACTAAGAGTATGAAACAAGGAAATTAAAATTGTTTGGCAGCTGAAGAAATGGGACATAAAACACCTGGTAACACGTCGTGGATTCTGCCTGGTCAGAACTGTGCTGCCTGAATCTTGTTTTAATTGTACTGGTTGAGTCAAAACATTTAATTTCAACTGAAATTATATTTATTTCAATTTCCTTAAAAGACCGTCTTTAGATAAAAAAGGTAATTTCCTTCAAGATGGGCTGAGCTGATATAATTTGTTCTTTGTTTCAGCCACCAAACTGAAAATTTGCCACCTTATTTCAAGCTTTTTTTCTTCCTCCTCTCAGTGACGGCAAGGTCATTTCTGTCTACTTTTATGTTTGCCATCTCTTGTAGTCTGCTTGGCATTTGGATCTGCCAACACTTTGGAATTTTAGATGTACATGAACAGAGGAAGCCAGGTAAGGAGAGTGAGTCAAGATTATATCTCCTGCTTGAAAGCTCTTGTCAATATTAAAATACATTTGAGAGCAGTGGAATTTCCTTTGGAAGCAGCTAACACTTTTATAAAGAATTTCTGAAATACTGAAGAAATGTCAACTTGTCTTGCAAGTTATTTTTAAAGCAATTTTCTCGATTCTTCTACGGTGGCTACACACAAAATGGAAGGGTGTATAGATCCAGTGCTAGGATTGGCAGATGATAGTGAGCCCATATATAAAGATTTGCCTGGTAGTATCTGAAAAGAGTGTGTCAAAGTTTTGTGCTACATCATCTGCAATACAAAGATTTCAGGGTTGTATATGGAATTCTTATACTCTGTTCAAAAAGCAAGCTATTTGAGAACTGTGTCAGGTTCTTAAATAGAATGTTATATCATATATCTTGTTAATATAGGGACAGCGGAATCTGTGGTTTATAATTTTTTTACGCTTCTTGGTTTCCGTTAGTACCTCCCTTTTCTCAGTGCTTGCTGCCTGTTTAGGGTGTGCCAGTGTGGAAAAAGAAGCAACTGGTGAAACATGGAGTTTCTAGAACAACCATTTTGCTGTGAACAGCAAAAAAAGATTTTAGTCAGGAGTATGAAAGGGTAGAGTAAAACTTTTCAAAGTATTTTCTAAGAATAAGAGGTAACATGTCAGGTTTCTTACTTCCTCTTCTAAGGCTGGGAGCTTCCATTTGCCATCTGAAACTTTTTCCTGAAACAGTTTTATAAGATCTGCAAGCCCTCTTATGCAATGTGTGTTGATATGATGCATGGTTAGAGAAGCTGCTTATTTTAACTTCACATTTCTCAAGTGTGAAGACACCAGATCAGGACCACAATTTTGTTTTAGCTTCCAGACAGATTAACACATATTAATATGAGTATGCCTTGCATTATAGCACTTTTCAAGCTGTGAACACACATTAAATGACTTTGACTGAAGCAATTGTAAGAGTGGTGCAATGAACAGTTCATTCCACAAATATATTTCTTATTACAAGCAGAGCTGAGGGTTCATGAGAACGTTGCCTGTTTAAAAATCAGAGCTTGGAAACAAATTGAATCAATTTTAATTATTAAAAAAAAAAAGTGAAAACTTTCAGAGTTTGTAAGCCCTAGGGTAGCTTAATTAAAACTGAAGAGAAATTAAAATTATCAGAATTTAGGGCAACAGGAAAAGAAATGATAGGTAGGAGCTTTCAGGCTATAATGAGAAAAGAAATAACTTTAGGTCACTTGGTAATTGTACAGTAAAACTTCTCCAATATGCTGGCTCAAGTTATCAACTGACCTAAATCTCTTCAAACCAGTTAGACTTTAGCCTAAAATAAAGCATTTATGTATGGATAGTTCTACAGTAAAGTGAATCTACATCAACTATTTATCATGTTAATGAAAATAAACTATTCATAATTTACCATAAACTTGCAGATTAAACTGCTTTTAGGTTACAAACGAACCCATAATATAAACTCAAACTGGTTTCAGTACGAATGTTGCAAATGTGATTTCTTTCAGTCTGTAATATTCCTGACAAGTGGGGCCCACTTTTGAAAGAGTCCTTTGCAGTCCATTTGATCAGGAAGATATGTTTCAACAACTCTGAGAATCAAAGGTTCTCTGTTGCTATGACATATTCTGTGTACCATCACTTCCTGACATTGATGCCTCATTTTATCCTGCAAAACTTAATGCATCTTCTCGAATCAAGAGTTCAGAGTACTATTTGTATTTGTTTATTGGTTTTGCAAACATTGGTGTAAGGAGATTCCTGCAGGACAGTGGCAGGTGTCAGGAGTGACACCGCGGCAAAACGGGCCAAGCACTCTGGCAAGACATAATGTTTTGCTGGTGAAGTTCTTTGAGAAAATGACTGATCTCCTTTGCTGCTGAGGCGTTTGCTTTCCTGGAATCCATGGTGTGTCATGGTCTGCATGTGCATTTTTCTGATTTTAGACGCCAAAGTGCAAGGTGTCATTAGAATATTTTATCTGCCACAAGGTCCATGCAAATGTTCTTCAATATCCACCTAGACTTGAACATCGTGATTCATTCTTTTGCCATGTCTTTTACACTGTTCGTATTTATTATGCTAATACTTAGAGGCTAGTAAAGACTGGATTTTTGTTACTTAGTTTTGTTAGCATCAGATAAGAAGAAAAGGCTGAAACTCTTTGTTTTCAAGACGTCATCTTGATTTTTATGATTAGAAAATAAATTCATTATAGCCATGTGTACTCAATGAAAAGCCAAACAGCAGTAGCAAATCCAGGCACTTCATAGCATGTCATCAAGCTATTATTCAAAGTTTGAATCCAAAGGCTTGAAAAAACACGGTATCAGATGACAGATGGCAGTTCATTCTTGGATCTGTTTGAGTTAACACAGCAGTAATAAGTAATTTCTGTAATAAAATCATAGCCAATAGATAATTCTGTCTACTGCAGATGACAATTCAGTGTACAATAGCAGCTTAATATTGCATGAAGAAATTTTTCTAATGTAATTTTTATCACTCAGAACTCTCAGAGAACTTAAGCACATGGTTCTATCTACCCTTTCTACTCTTCTTCTTTAGCTCTCTACCCCTCTTAAAGAATGGTGAGTTGATCTTTGACCTTTCAGAATAAGGAAGATTTATCTAAAATGTCTAGATAATGTGATAAAATTTCCTTTTTTACTTATTTTTAGAAAATAAAAGGAGTGGTGTAGAGAAAACAACTGCTGAAAACTTCACACGTGATTGCTGTGCCTTTGCAGACTACCCTGTGTTAATTAGTTATGATTAAAGATGGTGTGTTGCATATCTTTATCCTAAACTTATAGTTATGTTGTGTGACAGATGAATGAACACTGCTGTCTCTGATTTTACACTAAAACATGAGAATTATTCAACTCGAAGAAGTAATTCAGGGACAAGGCTGGTGTATTTTCTGGGATTTTCTCTTGTGGCAGTATTGCAGAAATATCCAGGAAAATTTCTCAGTGTGGAGCTTGTGGTACATCAGAGGGAGATGGCTGTAGGTAACACCAGGTGGGTGTAGATTCAGGCAAGCCTTGATGGGGCAGATGGACAAGAAATTGCAAGAAATGAGCCTGGCCACTGGTACAAGGGTAGAGAACAGCTTTGTACCGCCCTACACACCACTCTGCCATGGTACCTGTAACTGGGACTAACACCTCAAAAGTTTCCAAAACAGAATAGCTTCCAGACCAGCCTCGATCTTGGAAGAGTGCAAAATGGTTTTCAGCTACTCCTTTCCCTGGGCTGTGAATTCTGTCCTTCTCCAGGCACTGCCACAGTCCCAGGCTCTGGATCCCTGGGTGGCTGAGCCGAGCAGAGCACGGCTTCTGGCTTTTGATGTCTCAGGGACCAGTTGGGGGGTTTCATTGCTATTTCTTTGAATCTATGGCATGGTTTTTGCCATTGTTTGTTTGTTTGGGTTTGGTTTTCTTTTTTAGCTTCTTAAATGGATTTATAGGGCAGAATCAGGTGTTTCATCATTTATTCACAGCAAAAAAGACTGCGATATTATTTTTGCCTGCTCTCACTCAGTAATAGCTCCTCTCTAAGCTGAGGAAAAAAGGCAGTTCAGATGCCATTACCATTTTGTTGAGTCTTCATTAAGAGTGCAGTTGTGATCTGGATTTTCTTGCCTGTCATATGTATTCCCTGGTAACCTCCTGGTTCTTAATTACCCCAAGGTATTTCAGGCCTATCTTTTTTAGACAAGTGCACAGCTGTGTATTTTCTGGGGGATTAGTATTCGAGCCCTAGCCTGAGCATTATTTAGATTATAAAGTATAAATTTAGAGGTGTCAGGCTTATGTATTTTTCATAAGGGATGTGCAGTGGTTGGTAGGTACCAGGAGTTTCCAAGGAATTAATCTGCTGCACAATGGCAGGTCTGATTGTGTGAATCATCCATGTACATTCAGTTCAGATTCAGGCATTTTATAGTACCCTGCTTACAGTTTTAAACACTCAGTATTCATATTCTTCACATATGAAATATTCAAATATTGTGAGGACCATTTGGGAAAAAAAAAAGGATTTAAAATACAAATGTGTTTGCGTGAACAAATTTGCCTGTCAGTATCTGGATTAGCAAACACTTCAGTTCTGATATAAGCTATTCAAAAAGGCCTCGTATCTCACATGATGTACTTTCTGTTGTTACCTCTAAAAAGATTTCATTCAAAATACACGTGTCCAAAAATAAAAAAAATAGCTGTCCTGTGGATTAATTTGCATAAAGCTATAACCAACATGTTCAGCAAAATGCTTGAAATGGAGCCTCTCTGTTGGTTTCAGGAAACCTACCTTCTCTGTGCTATTCTAGCAAGGAAAATATTGTATAAAACATTATCATTCTAAATTTTAGAACAAAAAATTAAATATTGCAGAAGTGTGATAAAACTACTGAATCTCTATTTTCCTTTATAAAAAAGGATCACTTTCCTTTGAAAAAAAGAATTGTATTTTAAAAATGTCCCCAAACACTGTTTTTGTTTACAGAGATGTAAAGTGACCGCTAAAGTTACGTTTAACTAACAAAGAATCTGAATTCTTTTTTAAAACTAGCAAAGAATATTAATACGGTGTTGGTAAAAAACTCCTAAAAACTTACTTTTTAATGCCATGAGAGGAGATACTGTTTCCTTCATGAAGCAGGACATGCAGCTTTATCTTGCCCCAGTATTTGTACACACCAGACCCTCATGTCACACTGGTGCCAGTGCGGCGGAGTCCCGCAGAGAAGAGTGACAGCATCCCAACCAACAGCCAAGGAAAGGCCTGTAGTGCTGGTCCATGGTCACAGGCGCTTTGCCAGCCCTGGGAGCAGGGTGGGGAGCAGTGCTTGAGGATGGTGCAAGGAAGGAGAGCCCCAGCCCTGTCTGGGTGGGAGATGTGGCACTTGGAGCAGGGTGGGGGTGGCCCTCATCACTGACACAGCCTTGCTGCCATCCTCTGGTGCAGCACTGCAGCGGGCACCTCTGCATGGCACTGATGCACCAGGGGTGCGTCTCCAGTCAAGAGAGACCTGTTTTTATCTCTTTCTGATTGAGAAAAATGCTCAGGATTTTTTGCCTCAGTTGTGCCCTTGGATGTCCAGTGGTGCTTCAGTGACTTGGCATGTGAACAAACTCATTGAGATCCCCTGCCAGCTGGATAAATAATAACACAATATTTGTTAAATATTATTAAATATTATTGGTAATTTTTTATCTCCAACTTTTTGGTCTTTATCTCAGTCCTCGTATGAATGGGACAAAGGACCAACAGTCTGATGAGTCCTCACCTCTTCCTTTTGATTCCTAACAGAGAGAAAAAATGTCTCAAAAGGATACTGTTTCTCTTACAGATAAAAATCTGTGTTTAGACTCTCAGGTCTCTGAGAGTTCCAGGTTGCTTAATCGTGTGAATGCAAGACTCTGCTGCTGAGCTTTTGTTCTCTGTCCGTAGCTGGTGCCTTTATTTAATTGCTGTGAACAGCTTCAGTTTGATGACAAGATATGTAATGAGGCATCCAGCTCTCTGTGCATCTCTGCACACAGGAGCCTCAAGAAGGGAACAAACAACACTACATCTTAATAGGAGATTTATAATTAGCCTAGTCATACACCTATCTGTGGGTATTTTCAATGTTTTTTTAAATGACAATATACTCCGCATTCTCCTTTTCATCTAAATTTAAAATATTTTCTATCTTACCAAGAGTATATTAAATACTAAGGCGCTGTGCAAACTGAGATGTGTGAAAATCTCATGATAAAAAATAAAAATTTATACTTGGCAAACTCTCGACTGCTACACCTTCTTTCATGTAGGGTACCTCTTCCTTGTATTTCTTAAAAATACAATCTTTACATGTTTTGCAATTAGTATTTTCCATAAATTTTATTATCTATTTGGAGTTTTTTAATATTTTTTCTGCCTGAAAAATTCTGGCTGAATATAGACGAGTGTCCAGTGAAATAACATCAACACACATTTATAGAAGACTCTTTTGTAAAAATATCATGTTTTAAAAAATTTTAAGTAAAATGTCTGAATATTTCCATCTCTGAATTCTTCTAGCTCTAAAATGGTAGATGGAAAGGGAAATACGTAGCGAGAAGATCTTAATTCCTTTCCCCTTTAGGCTTGAGAAGTCATGTCAGAGATGCAACATATTAGTCTTAGCTGAAAATTTTAAATTTTTCGAGGGGAATTAAGTGCCTACCTAGCTTGGAGAGTATTTGCTTTAATATCTTTGATTGTTGGCTGTTATTTTGTAAAGTGATGACAATGAATACCCTCCTTTCCTCCTGCCCTCTTCAGATTATAAATTCTTGATGCAGAAACAGACTGAACATCATTCCAGGGTTCTGTGGACTGCCAAATTGCAAATAATAGTAATGATTTTACCTTAATAAAGTTAGTGTTGGAGTTTTTTTCTGCTTAGCATGCACTACTATAACTTTATTCTTCATAAATGAAAATAAGCAGACTTTGTTTAGTCTACTGCCAGAAAGAAATTAAATCATTGTTAGACACTCTTTGCCTGTTTTTACTTATTGCAGGTTCAAAAATTTTCTTCCTTAAAGCCAATTTCAAAATATTCTTCATTTTTATTGCTCTCTCTTTTTGCCACCTAGAGACTGTCTGTTTTATGTTCTAGAAATAATTTATTTCTTTTATCTTTTCTTTTTTAGTGTTGTGTTCTTGTGAAGAATTAAAATATCTTGCATAATTAAGATCTGTATGCAGTGCAAAGTAGAATTGATTAGCCAACAACAAAACTCTGTTTCTTTTAGTTTGGGTTACTGCAGCTGCTCTAATTGTTAAAGGCAAAATTATAAAAAAAAGGAAGAGAAGAGAACACCATAATCAGTCTTATAGCTACCAGAATAGTAAGAGGGTTTAATTGCCTTGGCTGGCTGTATCACTAATGAGTACAGTTTCATTAAAAGTTCCATGGCTTGTCTAATTATAGCTGGAAACTTGCATTTCTCTCTTTTGCAAAGGAGTGCATTTCCTTGGTGCACTTCTCTGGTGAAAACCGCGTGGCAGAGCCAAGGCTGTTGTACTTGGGAGTCCTCAGGAGGTCAGAGCACAAGTCCCACCCCTGCGACTCTGACATGGTGGACATTTCACGCTGACTATGGCAAAACACACCCTCCACCCATTTTAATGAGCAGGACTTTGCTCAACAATGCACACTTTATTGCACAGTTTGCAAGAGTTTCAGATTTGGGAATCAATTCTAGATTAAGGGAGGACTTAGTGTCTACCTTAAAAGTTGGAGGTCTTTGATTTTGGTTTTCTTTTCTTTTTCTCATTTTGTACTCATCCTCTGCAAAATGTCAGAATTCAGCAGGTCTGCACACGTAAAATAATTCTTGGATTTTGTCTTTTAACTCTTTTTGGATGAAGGAAATAGCAAATTTAGAAAAGATACAGCTTATCAAACTGTACGGATGTATTGCCCCAAAATAAACTGAAAATAAAAGCAAATATATTGGAGAGGAGATCTTAGTATGCCGGGAGTAAGCAAAAGAATCATCCAATCATTCCGAAACTAGTTTATCATTAGACAGAACTAAGGAGACTAATTAAAACACGAATCCTTTTTGATCCTGTCTTAAAACATTGATTTGCTCCCTCATCCTCCCAGATAAGGTCCTTCTTTTTTTTTCCTTCCATGTGACTAAGTGGACTTATGAAATGGATAGGGGACTTTTTTTCAAATGATAATTTTAGCAACAAGGTGTCTGGCATAGCTGCATTTGTGAGAAAAAACAATGATATGGGTAAGATTTCGACAAAATCTCTAGGCAAATTGAGTGTTTCCTGCCATTACTCCCGCTGTTCCCCACAGCTGCCTGCCATCATCAGCAAGTGTGTAAATCTGCCTTGAGTGGCAGCTTCTAAAGCTGAGGCACTTAAAGAGGAAATGATATTGGGCATTATTGAGAATCTTAGAATGGGTTAAGAGAGCCTTGAACTGTCTGTGCTCACCCACGGTGTGCCGTGGCCGGGTGCTGTCACAGCCTTGGCCCATGCTGGCAAAGCCTGCATACTCCTGAAACACTGAGTCCCACGGGACAGGGAGGAGGGTGGCTCTCTGTGAGCAGCAGTTCTCCTCATGTCCAGCTACTTCCATGGAGATGCCAAAGCCTTGTTTGCAGGACTTTTCTATGTTGCTGGTGGCTGAAGGTCTTTGGGGAGCCAGGAAGGGAGCTCTCGAGGAGGTGGGGCTGGAGGCAAGAGGGGCTGTTTAGCAGCAGATCCAGGCTGATGATGAGTGAGACTGCAGAGGAGCAAGATGGTTAAGCCATGGATTTACCAGGAGTCTGGCACTTATGCAATATGTCTATTGCTATTAAAAATTCAAATTCAGGATGTGGTCCACGTCCTGCTTCTCCTGTGCATCCCAGGGTGCTGGCAATGACCATATCCAGTAGGAGATCCCAGGCTGTGCTTCTTTCTGTCTTGCAATACATCTGTCTTTGATTCCATTACATTTTACTCCACAGCTAACTGTAGCCCCCGAGGGCTGCTTCACTCATCTTTGTGTTAAGATTCAGAATCGTAAGCCTTTAAATTTGATAGATCATTTTCTTTTATGTTAAGTTAAAAGGGCTGTAAGGAGCACACAGTGATAATTTCTTGAAAAGACTATTAACAATGAGGTTAATGACAGTGATACATCTCAGCTGTGATTCAACCTGGCAAAATAATTAGTACTTTCAGAAACACACATGGTCTTTTTTTTTTTTCCACATGAAAGAATTAAATACATAACTTTTATTGCAGTCTTGTGGGCTCATAGTTTTCCTTTAGTCTTTATGACAAAGGTTAAGATTTTGCCATTTCAAAGTTTTATGTATGGATTCCCCACTCACAAGCTCTACTGGTAGTGACCAGCATTTCCTCTGGTGTCACAAGCAACACAACAGAAGGCACAACTGTGTTAACCCCGCTTTTACAGCGAGTCCAACATCATCTTAACACCATGCTCCTCATATCAGCTGTTGCCAAACCAGGAAAAATATGTTTGAGGTTCAGAGGCACCATGGGCAAGAAGAGTTAATGGAATTAGTGCTCATAATCATTTTTTCCTGTCATGCCAAGACATTTGTAGCTATAACTGAAGATGTTCTTTGTAACCATTCCTGGCTTTGCTAAAGATCTCTTATACCCTTTATTTGAAATTTAAGCTGCATATTTAGGATCTAAGAGTATTTTGGTAAATTTGTTCTTGTTTAGTAAGAGGTTTAAATTATATTTGTGAAACAGTGCAACTAGTGTCGAGTTTGTTCCTTTCTAGTGGGGAAGGCATGTAGAGGCAAAAGCAGCTGGCATTCAGTAATAAGTTTTCTGATGTATGAAAATTGTATCCATATCTCACATTAAAAAGTGGAGTAAGTTAATTTTCCAAGTAAAATGCATTTATGTATATAACACACTTCTGTATGATGAATGCATTAAATTCACCAAAGCATGAATTTTTGTTCAAGGGACGTAGCATTTTCACTGCGTTTGAGCATATCTTCGAGTTGTTTTGACATTAATAGTGACATGTTTAATAGATAAGAGGTGCATCATTTGTGACAGTTTCACTGCAGATGAGCTTTTGAAGAATTAATTTCTCCTTCCTTACACATGTTCACCCTCCCAAGCCATATGGTCTGTGTTCCTCAAGATGTTTTACATTAGATCAGCCCACTAAGTGCATCAAAACTTGAGTTATCCCAGAAATGAGAGACAGGCTAGAGACTGAAGTACACAGCCAATTTTTTTTTCTCCTGAGAAGTTTTTGCCTCCTGATTACATCATGCCCTCAGCTAGTGTGGTAGATGCAAGTAATAAACTAATATTCCAGTGGTAATTTACTGCATTGCAAAATATCTCCCTATTATCTGGGAAGCACTCAGTTTCTGTTACCTACTGTAAATGCAGGATGCTGATCCCTGTGAAGTCTTGAATTGATAAGAAAGTTTAAGAACATAGGGAGGTTTTCTTCTTGTTGTTGCTGACATTGAGGTGAAACGAGTGTCCAAAATTGAATTATTTTCAGTTTTGGGGCCCCAGCCTGCACATAATACATTTTCGTAGACTTTTGAGGTTTCTATTTCAGTGCAGAGAGGGCTGACATGTACTTTTTTAGTATGTGAGATACATCAGTGTAAAAAATCAAACGTAAGGAAGGTATCATCTCTGTATTTGGATGTCTTACCTTTCCTGCTTATACTTCATTTTATGTTGCTGATTAAAGTGGTGGAATGTTATCTGTGAAGTCCATACTTTCAATATGAAAAATCTACAAATTTGCAATATCTAGCAAGAGCCTTAAAACGTAGGCTTTTTGTTCTAGAGCTGTCCATTTCACTGTCTTTCCTTTGTGTGTGTCTGCAATATTTCCATCACCAACTTTTCACCTTGTAAGGCTATGGCTGCAATCCACAGAAATGCCATGAGGCTGTTGCAAAATTTGGACATTCTCTGTGGCTGTCTCCAAGTGCAACAATTTCTAACACATGCTCCAAGGCCAAGTGGTTGGATTACTTAATTTTGTATGTCAGGTATTCCTTGCTCCTCCCCAGAATAGTCTGACATTTTAAAACCAGCAAATGGTCAAGAATGGCTTCACATTCCTTTTCCATGCACATGGGCAGAGGTGATTTGGCAAATCCTTTGTGCAAGGGCCACCTTCTTGTTACCTGTTTCAGCTTTTAGACTCTTTCAGTCTCCCATTACAGGTGAGATGAACTTCCGAGAACAACCCAGTTTCCCCCTCATGGCCATGTGCTGTGCACCCTCCCTGTCTCTGTATGCGCTGGCTGCTGTCCCTGCATTCAGAGCCAGCTGCTTTGGCCTCAGCCTGAGCATCTCTTGTGCACTCTCCCTCTTGTTTTGGAGCCCAGCTATCAGTGAGAGCACTGGGTTTCTTCCTCTCTGCACACACAGGGGAGAAGAGAACCGCCACAAGCGCGGCTGGTATTCCAACAAGCAACTTTGTGAAGGTTCTCATACCTACTGCTGCCTTGACATCTCTTGCTGACCCCTGCAGCAGAGGAGAGGAGGTTGACCAATGTGTCTAGGAGTACAAGAAAGCTTCTATTAGACCTGTGAAATTTCTGCATTAAGCACAGGATGGCAACCATTATCTCTTGATGTTTTTCATATTTTTTCTGGTTTGCATCCACTGGGTGCAATCCCAAAAAAATTATTATCCAACATTTCCCTCCCAAAGCCTTTTACATTTCCCCCCACCTTATCTGGCCATAACCACACTTGTCAGAGTAATGCCATCGCTTGAAATACTCTTGGCTTGGAATGGTGATAATACAGACACCAGCAATCTTTCTGTGTGAGCCAAAGCTTCCAAGTGTTCCTTTCAGAAGTTCTCCCTTGTACTGTTTAAAAGGACTGTGCGATTGCATTTTCACATCATAGGAATTCTAATTATATCTTCTTTATTATCTTGATACACGTACTGAGATATATTTTCCTTAAGCAAGCTGCAGGACGGTGTGTTCAATTAGCCACCACGAGTGTATTTCATTAAAGAAGCCAGATCTTTCTGTAGTGAAGGGGGTTTGGTGTGGAAGGGACTCCACCTTAGTATTCAAGTGTTATTCCTCATCTTTTCTGTTTTTTCCCCCAGAATACACCATGCACAGGCAGTTCATTTTAAGTGCTGTATACAATACCTGCTATTCTCGCTTGCTTAACCTCAAGACAGAAAGAAAACTGTGCTGTTGAGTAAGAATAATCTCAGTTGCATGATCTCTTCTCTAATGCCTATTTGTCTATTTTATGGCAGTGTGAAGGATTGTGTTTGGGGGGTGGGTTTGGTTTGGTTGTTTGGTTTTTTTTTTGCATTTTACTTTTAGTCCAGATGACTTCCAGCCTGTTATCAAACAATGATATTATGTAGCTATTGTAAGGCTTAATCTGATTTGATTGACAGTTTTACAACCACAGCAGGGAGTGATAAGACATATCCTTTGTGTGGGTTTAGATGTTTATATTTTCTCAAAAAAGAATCTTTTATTGAAGATTTCTATAAAACTTTAGGTGTTACGTTGTTGTTGCTGGTGCTTTTTGGGGGTGTTTTTCTGTTGTTTCGTTGGTGTTTTTTTTCCTTATAAGAATTCTGTATCCCAATAACAATGATGCAGTTAACACATTCTGGGACATGCTGTCCTTGATAGCAGTGGCTGTAACACCTGAACTACAGGACAGGTGGGTTTCCTGTCCTGCTGGATGGGTGCTGTACCCCGTTTGTTCAGATGGGAAACCCTACTGGAAATGACTATGGGCTGCTGCCCACCCTGAATTTTCTCTCCTAGTGTCCTAGTGTGGTGTCAGTGTCTGCCAATGGGTGTGGAGAGAAACAGGGAAAAAAGGAGTCTTGTCCTGGAGAGTTTCCATTATTATAGGAAGGATTTGGCCACAAAATGCACCCAGACTGCTCCAGAATCTGGTAAACTGGATATAACCATTCAGATTCAAGTGTGAGCTTGAGTTTATGATTTTGATCTCTTTGCAGGATCAGAATCAAGGTAAGACAGCCCTGCTGGTAGTGGAAAGGAAAGGTGCAGATTTCAGGCAGAGACAGCAAAAGGTAGCAGACTACCCAAGGATCCTGCCGGCAATGTGCTTGCAGAGGAACCTGGGAGAAAACCGTGAGGCTACTTCTCTGACAGCCACAGAAGACAATACCCTCAGGTGGTATAAACTGAAGGTTTTCCATCAAAAAAGGTTCTGAAGATGAGTCAAGCACTGCCTGACAGAAAGATTACTTTTTAAAGGCCATTCTGTGCAGAAGCAGATGGCTTGTTCCACTCCTACATTTTGCCTCGTGCAAGTGAGAAGGTCTAAATATGGCCTAAACTGCTGCTACTATTAAACTTCACAGATAATCATTCCTACCTCTTGCAGACACTTCTGTCAAATTTAGATTAACATCTTTCCTTCAGCGTAGGTGAGGGCACTCCCGAATTGTACTGACAAGCAGGGCATTTTACATAACACACAGAACTCGGCAATTTTGTGTTTGTTTTCCTATCCAAGTGACTCTCTATGACAATGTGTGAAGTATGTACAGATGGCAAGAACAGTTGTGTTATCAAGTTTGTTTCCTCTGCCAATGCTTACTGAAAAATAATTCCAGCTCCCCATGTAAAAGTATAAATAAATGATGAAACAAAATATCTTCTCCTTCTACTGGCAGAGTAGGCACTGCAAAGTTTTTTCCCAGAGCAGTTATACACTATTAAATGGGACAAGAAATCTTCTGAAGATGATTGTATTTCTCATGCATATACCTTTCAAAGTACATCATCTGTTTAGACCCTATTTTTTTTTTTAATATTAGTTAGGTGTCCGGTTATATTTGTTGTTAGTTATTTGCATAGCTTGTAAGCTGATGGAGATACAAAAAATGAGATTATAAATGAAGGGAGACTTTGTTTCACTGCACATCTGGATCTAACCATGGGTTCTGAGGACACCTGGCATGCCAAAACCAGCTAGAAAACCTTGGTTTTTTGCAGTTATCCAGGAAATATTTTGGTTTTGCACAGCTGAGAATGCATAGTTTGTATTGAAGAAATTGAAAAGCCCAGATGCAAGAAACTTTCCAAATTAGTTGAAAACCCTAACCCCTTTCCATCAAAAGCAAGAGGTTTGACTATGATTTGAGTTTGCTTTCTAATGAAAAATGAAATAGATACGTCAAATAAAGAAATTTGATGATGCAGCCATAGTGAAGTGTTTTCAAAAGAAAAAGGAAAATGAAAAAACATACGAGTCTAGAAGGTCAAAGCCATGAAATATTTTTCTTACAGAAGAAAGGAAAACAACATTTCCAGATTCTTCTCTTTTTCTGAATACTATTCCTTGAAAAGAAAATGCTGTTTCTTGCATTTTTTAATGGTTGAGGAGTTGTCAGTACTGTTGCATAGGTTTTGTTTGGGTGGAATTGCTTTTTGTTAGTATTTTCACATTCAAAGCATCACTGCTGAAAAATGCTTTTCAGAAAGATGAAGGTAGAGAATAAAAAAATATGTACAAGGAAGCAAGTAAAAAACTTTTTTGTGGTGTTGCATTAAATGCATAAAATAAATTCTAAATTCCTTCATTTGTAGTGCTCTTTGCTTTTACCTCCTTCAATTTACAAAATGTTCATTTTCTTTATATTCAAGATGATATTCATCAGTTCTTTTGTGAATGCAATGAAACATTTCTTTTAAATTCTGTATATACCGACAAGCACTGAAAAATTAATGGTTATTGTGAGGTATTGAATAGGAGAGATGAAAATTTTCAACTTCTGTGGTGATATTCAAGTGGGATTCAGTAAACATCTGCAGCATTTTTCAAGAAATTCATAAAACAAGAGTATTTCATTTATTTAAAACACGATGAAAGTGAAACCTTTGTCTGATATAGATAAATAAAAAATATAAATAAGTGAATTAAAAATTGTTTCTTAACAATTAACATTGATATAGTTGAAAAAAATAATTCAGTTAATCTAGGAGAGTCCATTGAGTTATTCATTGACACACTGCTAGCTCCACTTTAACATATTTTATTTTTGACATTTGCATGTCTTTGACCTTTGGCCAGTTTAAATGCTTGAGATAAGATCCTTCCAGTCAGCTGATGCAATAAAAATAGAGATGCAGGATGTCATCACCTTGTCAAGCCCTGAAGCCATCTCCAAGAGGTCAGTCATTCACTTCTAGTTCCTGGTGGAAAATTCTCTCCCGAGACTTTTGCTGTCAGCGGAGGGATCAGGAGGTGACTGAGGTGTGAGGGGATAGAGGTGACACGTGTGCACTGCTGCTCCAGACAGAGAATAGGGACAGCTTTGTGCACTAGGGAAACTTTCTCACCCTAGCAAATTTTATACTGGTTTCATGACTGATTTGCAGTTTAATCCCTGAGTGGGCTGCATAGTGGGGGGCCCTGAACTGCTGGCCAGAGTAGCCTGTCTGTGGAGGGAACCCTATAGTGAACCTTCTTGCTGTCAGCAGAGAATTGGGTCCTTCAGACCACATTTAAGAGCATTCAAGATGGTATAGCATGTGCTGTTCAAATGTGGATTCTGATTTCCCTTAGCCCTCAGAGTAACATTAAATAAACGTATTTCCTTTGTAACTTTTAACTACTGCAAAATTTAAATTTTGATCTTACACTTTTTCTGATAGTTACACATGCCTGAAAGATACTTAAGTAGTGTAAATCAAGTGAATATCATTGGAGAAAATCTCTGTCTGAAATATTAATTCTACAAGTCAAAATTGGAAGAGAGAGAATCTGAGATGACTGGTACAAAGCAGAGCTTTCCTTTTCTCATGTACAGGTACATTCCAGAAGAAGGAGTTCCAATTCTAGTTAAAACCACCAGTGGCAATAATTTGAAAAGCTGTTCATGATAATGCATTTCCTGGCAATTGCCCATCGTGCCCCTTACATATAGATACAGTAAGGTTGTGTTAGTTTGGTCTCCTAGAGGGAGAAAAAACCCACTGATCAAACAAACATCAGGGACTATGAATAGGCAATATTGGTGTTTGGTCTTTTGTAAGAATTTTATAAAGATCTTTACATTTGAGACAAAGTGAAACCGTGAGACTGCCTACAGGGATTTTGTTTTCATTTACAACGAGTAGCTCATAGGAAAGAGCTGCTAAATTAAGTCAAACAAGGACCATTTTCCCAGAATGTACAAATATGCACACAAACCTGGTATCTCTCCCCTGCAGCAGGGACCAGTGTGTGTTTTCTGTTGCTTTTCATGAAAGAGTAAACTGACCCCTTCCTCCTAAGGATTGTTTTAAATACCTCCTTTGATCTAGTGAGTAACCATGCACTCTATAACACTTGAGTGGATTTTTGCAATTGCTTGGAATTTAACTAACTTGTTTTTGTCCAGTGGGAATTAGAAGACTGACTTTTAAGGTAGCAGAGCTAAGTCGCCGCTGGATGTTTTTGATATTTCCAATTTATATTCTCATATTTTATAGCTAAAAATAGGATGTGAATCCTGAGTGTACGTAACGCGCATGTGCTGGAGTTGATTTGCAACATTTAGTATCCCTGCAAAGAACTACAAGCAGTGAAAATAGGATTTGTAATCCAATGTACCTAACTTTTACCCCAGAATAAACACCAAAAAGCAATTTGTTTGTGCTAACAGCATGCATTGACTTTAGCTGAATCGGTGCAGCAAATGTGAAATTGTTCATGAAGTAAAACTCCTAGATTTGCCCCTCTCCAGGCTAATTTTCTCCCTATGCGAAAACAGAAATGACATTTTATAGAGGCCATGTAAATATTCCATCCAGTTCTCTTTTGAGGTGTTTTTTTTTATTTCCCAGCATCACTGTTGATATGTTCTACTCACTTTTTGTTCTCTCATTAGGAGAGATGAACTTTACAGCTAGTTCTTAGCTGTTCTTACCCCTAATTGCAGCAACTTGATTATATTTTTAGAGGTTTTAAGTCGACAAATCCTCTATTTTTGATGGAATTTCTCTTCCTCGCCTCGTACGCACTTGAGATCCCACACTACTGATAATACCAGAGACCTTCTGAGGTTTCTTCCAGCCTGTGTTAACCTGTGATTTTTAAGTCCTACCTATATAAAAAACAAACATAAATAAATTTACTCATGTAATTGGAATTGTCATACTTGTGGGGGAAAAAATAAAGAAAATGTTTACTGAACATTACATTTAATGTGAGTTCTGAGTTTGCACTTTAGAAGGGTGAAAGGAATGTAGTTACCAAACCACAGACAAGAATTCAAGCTGATAGTGCTTTTCTAGATTCTGCACTTGCTTGTTAGACTACACTCCTAGGTTTCATAGGAAACACACACTAATGGGATTTTTGTTCCATCATTTTCCGTAATTGATGATAAAGGATAAAGAATTTCAGATATGTTTTCATGATATTCCTGTTTTTCATTATGATATATTTGTGTTTAGACTTTTGATATTAGCTAGTATTTAAGCGTTACTTTTTGCCCAGATGTAATAAAGAGGAAGGTAAGTCATTACAGCAGAGTAATTTTGGCAAATAGTTTAAAAGACAGTTAAATAAGCAGCAAAATAATTAAATTTGCTATGTAAGCTTTATATTATGGAGGAAAATATAAATTCTTCCAAAGTTAAACAACAAATTCTACTATAATGCAACAGACTTACTTTTTGCTCAAATTAGAAAATTAATCTTGATGAAGAGTCAAAAATTCCAAAGGCTCCAGATATGTAAATGGGTACAAGAAGTTAATATAAAATAGAAACGGTTGAAGAACTGCTTGTTATACAAACTTGTGGTAATGAAATCAAAATGTTATCTGCATTGTAACACAATTCTCTTCCAGCAGGATAAGCAGACTCCTAAAGAATCTTGTTCAGTCAGTTGGTCAATGTGCTTGTATTTTCTTTAGAGAAAAACAAATAAACAGTTTGGCGTATGCTCGGAAATCGAACAGCTAAAAATAATTGAAAGTGCTCCATACCTGTGGGTGTATTCTCCTCGCAGAAGTTCTTACTTAAACTACTTTCCATTTCCTATTTCCTCCTTTGGCAGCATACTCTGAAATGTCCCTTGTCCCTCCAGACCACTGTGTTGTAATTCACTGTGTCACTGCCTATCCTTGTTTTCCTGGGAAGAGGCAGGTTGGGCACCTTTGTCTGGGGGCAGGGGCAGTGCAGCTGCAGTGGGCTCGGGGCTGGCTGGGTCCCAGCCCTTCAGCAGCCTGGCTGGGGCTGCCCCGGGGCGGGGCGAGGGGACAGCTTTGGCCTGACCTTCTGAGGGGTCGTGGAGGGAGTCCCTGGATATGGGGCCACCTGCAACATTAAGTATTATTGTCCTGGTTGAGGCAGAAAGCTGGCACTTCTGTGCCAGTGTGTGAGGCGAGGGCATCAGATGTCTAGGACAAGAAAGGTTTTCCAAACAAATTTGATGTGGCTTTATTTTGGAGGTTAAGGACATTCTGATGTAGGTGATATTTTTTCTGTGCAATTCCATCTGTGCAGATAGATAAATAGATGTAAATAATAAAAAATATTATTAAATAAAGCTATTTATTATATCAATGTATAATAAAGTGTATTAGCTTAGCATCTGGAAACAACTATACATAAGTAATGCAAGAAGGCAGCCTAGGCTATTTACTAGAGAGAACGAACCTTTCTTAGGGTAACCATTTCAGTTTACTTTAGTTGTTATTGTTAATTGCTTGTAAATGTCTTGGCATCATGTGTTGAGCATTGCGCCATATTTTAATCTCTTCCTTACTTCATTTTTATCTTTAAAAACAATCTCTTATCACTTAAAAAAAATTCAGTCGGTTTCTATTGAACTGGGCAGGAGCTATAGAAGTTATTGCTTCTGCATTAACTCTGCAATGATGAGACATCTTGGTATGATGCACATTAAACTTAAAAATTTATGTTTAATATGGATTAAATAGCTTGTGGAAGGTTAAATAAAATACAGCTAGGAAAAACAAAAGTGATGGGGGTTTGTCTTAAAGAAAAACGGAAACTAAATCCTGTCTAAATTATGAATATTTGAATTGATGAACACCTTAAAATGTCCTCCTATTCACCGTTATATTGTTTTAGTTAGGGGAGATGCAGAGAACCCTGCAAAGCAATGATAATTACTTGAGATTAAACACTACCACCAGAGAATTGAAACAAAGGCTGATTTAGCAGATCGAACCCACCAGCCTCTATTGTAGAAAACAATGCAGTCCTCTGTCTTTGTCTTAGAGCTCACTTTTCTTGCAAGCAGATTAGACAATTCCTTCTCACAGCCTTTCAATTCTAATCACATCCATTTTCCATTTCTCCCTTTTCATGTGCTCTTTCTGAGAAAACTGACTGTAAATGATCTGACTTTACCCCAGCTCTTGGCTTGCTTTCCCTTCCCCCCTCACAACTCTGCCTTTTATCTCTTGGCCCTGGATGTAGAAGTTTCTTGCCTGCACAGTGTCTGATCTTATCCTCACCAATACCCCAGTGACCTTCACTTAATTCTTCTCCAGATCTCTCCTGTGTCCCTGACTTTCCCTCCCTTATCATTCTTCTGAAGCTCTCTGTTTTTTGGGTTTTTTTTGCCGCTATCAGCACAATGAGGATGCTGTTCAGTAAAACCTCATGGCCCATGTAAGTATCCAAAATTCATCTTTTGTTACTAAGCTTCTCCAACATTCCCATTACCGTTTGTCTGGAGATAGTGAACTCAGTTCCTGCGTCCACTGAAACCTCTAAAGAGAAGAACTAGTTACAAAGCTTCATTCATGCAGATTCAACTGGTTTTCTGGCTGCTTTTCTCCTTTTACATTTCACCTCCGGCAGAGGTTTCTCAGAGGACAGTCACCTGCTGTCCTTACCTGGGCTGGCAGACCCGCTGTTGTAGGTTTTTAATCTGCCCACATGCAGTCAGTGTTCATTCAGTACAGTCACCCAGGGCTCTTCTTCATAACCATCAGATCATCATTTACACTATTTCCCTTTTAGTTGTTAAGAAACCCTTGCTGTGTGTTGCATTTTAGGCCACATAGTGCATATCACCCTTCATCTTCTCTGATTGGCGGTATCCAGGCCCTCTACACGTTCCATCTCCAGTGCCGAAACAAATCTACTGCATCTGTCCATGGGTGTGGCAAATACTGAATTCTTTGCTTGTATTTGATTTCAGTGCCACTTTCCTCTACCAAGATTTTTCTACTGTCTTGTTCCAGCCAGTTCCTGTTAGCCCCTCTCTGTGGAAACATTTCCTCTCAAGAAAAATGATTTTCCACAGTGCTGCCATGTGCCTTCTCAGCTGCTTTTGAACTATCAACTCTCATTTTGTTAGCCCAGGTTATTAGCTTTCATTCCTTTTTAAAACACACAAACACATTTTTCCTCTTTCCTCCTCACAAACACGTTTTCATCCTCATATTCTTGGAATATTAACATGCAAAATATGTCATTAATTCCTTTCAGATACTACTGTAAAGCTACATGTTTTTACTGTCCTGGTAAAAATAGTTTTGACAGTGCTAAAGGCAGAAGTGTGCCAAGGCTGCTTCTTGTCACTAACCAGTTTTTGTCTTTGTGGGTTTTTTCAGTGTTTCTTTTAAGTTGGACTGAAAGCTGTTTAAAACAATCTCCTTTTTTCCTTTTTTTTTTTTATGAACTGATTAACAGCAGAAGTTTGTGGGTTTTTTTGCACTTGGAAAGTGAACTCTTTGTGGTAGAATTCTTTTCAATCGTCTTGCAAGATCACCATCTCCTTACTCCCTCCCTCACTTTTTCCTTATAAGCTAGAGCTTAACTTTCATATCTGCATTTCTCATTAAGATCTGACTGTTCCCATGAGATTCTCAGAATCTTTCTATTTCTGATAGATTAGAGATCTAGCAGATGCAATTATAAAGCAGATGATAATAAACTGTTTGATGTCAAAGCCTTTGAAATTGTTTTATTTCCAGCCATCCTTACATTCAGTTTCTTAGTCCCTTTTTCTAAAGTGCATTTTCTTGAAGTGAGGATATTTTCTTGTCACTGTAAGGCAGATACCCAGAAGTTGAACATAATGTGTTTATCTTTCTCTGAGTTTCAGCAGGCTGTCAGTTTAAAAAAATCAAATTTGAAGTCTGTAATTTCTCGGAGGTCTTTAATTTTGTTTTTAGCAGTCTACTTCATTTCTAATTTCCATTATTATTTCCCTCTAGTGATGCCTCCACAGACCTACAAAAGCAGAATATAAGAGATGAGTTGAATAAGGAAGATCTCCAGTGTCTTTGGAAAAACAAGCATAATTCTCTCTCCAACAGCCCCAAACAAACTGTAACACACTGTTTAGCTATGATTAGGTATAGCTTCACAATATTTCTTTCTGTGTGAAAGAAAACAGCTAAAAAAGAACTATAAGCAGTTTGGATTAATCATAGTACAGTTTTTATGCCTGTAAAGACAAACATGCCAATTTTCTGCTGTTTCTTAGGTCTCATTTCTGGTATGTTTTAAGAAGTTAGTACTGTGTACCATATCCTAGAAAGAAAGGTATGGGGAAGCTCTGGCTGCTTTATTCTAGTTATCTGAAGTTAATTTTTCTCTCTTTATGAGGAGAAAAAGCCCTGATGCCTGGTCTTCAGCAAATAGGGTTTGTAACCTTGGAATTGTAAAGAGTTCATTCCAGCATAAACTGATATTGAAAGACAGCCCATGGGATGAAGTTTCAGGATTACGTTTTTTTTACCACAGAGGTTTCAGAATATGCAATATCTGTGCTTTGGTTTTAATAGAGAAAGAGAACACTCTGGCAAAATTATAACAAAAAATCCATTATTTCCTTGCACCCTCAGAAGGCACATTCAACTGCTAACTGGTCTTAAAGCCACTGATTTGGATGCTTCCCCAAAAGAATTTGCTAGGTCCAGCCAGGGCTGCACACATCCCAGCTTGCAAGACAGTTTGGGCCTCATGCCTCCATTCTCACAGCTCTGCACTTTCAGCTATTGGGTAAAAGAGGGAGAATAAAAATGTCTATGCACGAACCTCATTTAAAAACGGTTCCAGACTGTGTAAGGATGCTGTATTTTTCTGCCTTGAGCTTGAGCCAAAAATCAATGACAGCATCAGAATTTCCTAACAATGTTTATTTTGCCCCAGATATCAACTAGCTTTTCTCTTAGGTTGCACAAGTGGTGAGTTCAGTCCCATATCTTACAACTCATGTTCAGCTTAGAAGACTATTAATTCTGTTTCAGAAAGGTTTTTGTGCCCAAAAGGTATTTCTTCCACTGCATGACATCTATGAGCCTAACTAAGATTAAACCTCTGCCCCCAAACTTTGCCTAACCTGAGGCACGTACCCTTAGGGCACCACGGCCATGATGACAGTCCTGATAGTTTGGCAAAGTGCTGTATATGGAGCGTGTGATTAACAGATGTGACTTCACCAAAACCCAAAGCATGTATGAGTGAAGTGCTCTCACTCTTGCAGACACTGCTGTAATAAATAGTTTCAAGTCAGTTGCGGAGAACCCAGTCCAGTGCTCTGTCTGCAGAGCAGGTTTTCTACGCCAGCTCAAAAATTTGGCTGTATGAGTCAGTGCTTCGCAATGCCTTGTCAGGGAAAAGCTCTCAGAACATGCATGTACTAACAAAGATGTCAAGTTCAGAAGAAAGACTTTGTGCAGCCCATGATCTGAATGAGTTGAGTATGTATGAATATAAATAATTCAGGTAGGAATAGTTTTCTAACATTTTTGAGATCCGCGAGACCTCTTGGAATATCTCACAATCTACATAAAGGCTTATAGCAGTGGAAAAGTATGTAAAAGTATGTTTCTTGACCAAATTATCTTAAATGTACTTTCCAAAAGTAGGTTGTTGTCCATTTTGTGGCTATGAAACTTGCTTTTTTGTGTGCTTATTAGGAATTTATTTGCATGTATGTGTTATATGATCCACAGAACAATATCTCAAATACTGATTATGTGAAATAAACTAATTTATATTTTTTATTCCTGGCTTAAAAAATGCTCCCTCATTCACCTTTCCCTCAAGTTGTGACATTAATTAATTCTGTAAAGGCTTGTCGTATCAGTTTCGTTTTAAATGGGGTGTATATAATTTCTTTAACAGGGCAAAAACTGTTACTTGTGAAAATTATTTTAATATAAGTTGGCTGAGCTGCAGATTGAATGATTTAACATGTCCATTAAAATCTACTCTAAGTGCAAGATTTACTTTTGGGTGATTTCGTTGACCTAAGAGGATTTTATGTCTAATTTGGCTTCTCTGGGGTTTTGACACTATTGCCAGAGCTCTTAAAATATGAAAAATAGGCTGGACTTCTGATACCCCTTTTAATTAAATTCAGCAACATCCATGGTACGATGAGACTGTTAATACAGGCCCAGAACATGAAGACCTGGGGCTGTATCTCCAGCAACTCAATCTGCAGCCTTTTTTCTGTTCGCTGGGGACACAGATCTTTCCTCTCAAAGGATATGGCTTCAAGAGCTCTGGCTCCTGATGCTGTCTGGGCCACCACAGACAGTTCAGTCTTCTGTACTTCCTATTTATATCGATTTTGCCACAGCCAAATGCTAAAATATCAACATCTGTTATCACTTCTTCTTACTCATGATTTTGACCTCTCCTTTTGAGAACAAAAAGATTCAGATGATTTGGGGGCTTTGTTGAAACAACTCTATGCTTAGAGTGAAAAATACATCACAACACTGGAGACACATTTCGTTTAATAGCTCCTGAGGGCATCAGCTTGCTTGTTTGTTTATTTATGTGCCTCTTGAAAGGCACAGTGGCCTGATTCAGAAGGATGAGGAGGAGGCTGACAGACACACAATGTCCTCTGCCCTGCCTTGCAACTGAGTGTACTGCAGTGTATCAGGATAAGTGAGCAGGATGTGAATCTTTGCGTGTTCTGTATTGGGAGCAGAGCTGTACGTGGGAATTTATTCCAAAATTCCTGATAAGCCAACTTAAAATATTCCATGTGCAGACTATATATGAAATAGTTGTACAAACCCCTGTGTTTCACTGGTCCATCATCCAGCTTTCCTCACCTGGTGGGACTCAGCTGCTGCCTGTGTTGGATACCACAAAAGGGTTTTCTGCACTGGTCTCATTTGCAAATGCTGAGCAGTTGCCTGAAGGAGATGCAAGCTTTTGAAAGCCACCCAAAAGAAAACAGTAGGGCCACAGCAGAGTTCAAACAAGCCAGCAGGCTTTTCCAGCCTCATGCTGATGGTACCAGTTGGTAACATATACTGGATGATGGCATGGCTATGGAGACTTTAAAGAGAACCATAAATTTTCTAGTATTTTTATAATCAGCTCTGTAAGAAGCAGCATGTTGTCATGTTGTATCACGAAGAGAGATTTCAGCTGCTTGTTGGGTAAATGCTGCTGTTTTACACACAAGCCCAGCAGAGTGAAATATGCCCTTTTCCAAAGGCTTGTGCTCAGATGAAATTCTGAGGTTTGTGTGAAAATCCTTTAATTGGCCAGGTGTTTTAGTTACTAGCAGTTCAAGCCAGAAACTTTTACACTTGACTGTTCAGGTATGAAGTTTTTGGAATAGATGGAACTTCATTTTAAATGCAGTCTAGCTTTTTTTTTCATTCAGAATATGTTGGAATTGACACAAGGTGCTTATATTTGAATAACAACTATCCTAAAAAGCTTTTTCTTCAAATGAGGGCAGACTTTTCAACTGTTTACTTTTCTTACATAACTCTTGGCTTTGGTTGGTTATTTTTCTTTTAGTGTAGCTGTACCTATTTATGGCTGGATGTGTTCTGAAGAAATAAGTGGTCAGATATCGTGGTTTCAAGTGTGGTCTTATTCAGTGAAAGACATAGTGGTGGTAGTGTGACTATCAAATTTAAATCCCTGGACTGATTCTCAGAGAACTTTCTGGTGTATAGATTCTTTCTCAGTGGGGAGGAAATAAAAGCAATGCTATTATTTCTAATTCCTAGAAGTTAGACGAAGTATTTTGTAATTAAGATTTTTTTATTGCACTTATGTTGTGGCATTAATGGTGAAAAATGAGGGGAAAAGTCCCTTCTTTATCAAAATATCAGGAGAATCATCTATCTTATGGCAAAATAATTTCCTTTCCCAGGTGAATATAAGAAACCAATGTAATTTTACTATATTACTTTTATTTTACCTTTGTTGATTTAAGTTCTGATAATGTGGTTTCCGTATTTATTCAAATACTGAATAATGTTTATTGACTGGCAAATTTCATTCTGCTCCCCTGCAGTATTTCTAAGGATGAAATGAAGTGGTGAAATTTGGATTCAGCCTTGCTTAATGCTGTGGGTTTGTCTTTGCTCATATTTTTCAATGCGAGTTTCTGGTTCAATTGTTGTCCTTAGGAAAGTATTATTTAAATTCTTATTTTAAAAGTGATAGGTAGAAGGTGTTTTGTTACCAGCTTTATGGACATGAAATGCAGTAGCTTGGGAGTAGAACATAGCTATAGTTGTATGTATAGCCCTACACTGAAATTCTTTTCAAAACAGGTCTTTTGAAAACACTGAAAGATACACTAATTGAAATAGCGTTTCAGAGAGTTTTGGCTAAACAGATCAGTTTAGTGATTCCAATTAAATCTACATCTGTCCACACATGGGATTGTAGTTATACTAATTTTAAAAGTTATATAAGCAGCTGCTCGATTCAAATGCACAGATAAAATTTAAAATCCGTGTTTGTTTATTCTTCTGTTACAAATCATATTGTGATTATGACACATTTGATGTTACTCAGGCAAAGCCTAATTGAAATTTTTTTGAGAAGTTCTTTCTGCATTTTTCATGGTGGCTAGGTACATAAGAGATGGTATTGGGTATTTTTTTGCATTGCTGATACCTTTTATGTGGCAATGAATTGTAAATCAGTTGTTCAGTTTGTCATCTACTTGTCTTCTTATTGTAAAACAGAGATTGAAAGAAGAACCTATATAAAAAAACCCATGAAATTGTAAGTGATTTACTTGGTTTTACAGTTTGGGAGAGTATCTATCTGTAATGCTAGTGTGCATGGTTTCCAATACAGAATGGATTTAGGATTGATCTTGTTTATTATTTCAGAGTAATAACACTGCTTCTTGTAGCAAAATAAGTAGAGCAATTAATCATCTGAGACAAGGTAGGGCTACCCCATCACCCATATATCATCTATGGGTTGTTCTAAAATTAATTTAAAGTACTGTCATATGGCTCATAAATTTAGTGGTAAAATTATTGAGAAGTGGGGAATTACTGAACAAACAATTTTAAAGAGCAGTGACTATCTTTTGTACTCTTTCTGATCCTGAAAGCAGAAGGATCTCTCTTCACTATTGATCTTCCCTCCCTACAGTGAGGGTACTCAAGCTGCCTTGGCTGCTACAAAAAACCCTGCCAAACTCTGTCTCTCATGGTTCATGTACTGTGAGACCCTAAAAGTTGCCCTTTCTTTTCCTTTAGCCCATATATTGAAGGGACTTATGTATCACGAAAAGTGGCACTTGATGCAAGAAACTGTTTGGTTTCTCATCTAGACTGTCAAGATACCTAAACTGGAACTGTTCAGAAAATATTCTGGTTAAAAAAATATTTTTGCAGGATAATGTTCACTGGTGAAACAGAAGTTTTGCACAGTACTCAAAAACTTCTTGGTTTACTCTGACCTCCATAATGGAGCTGTGGTTTAATTCAACTTGACACCTTTCTTGATTAACTGTGTTGAGGAGGTGGTGTCTGATGCTGCAAAATCTTTGAGTGCACACCTTATGTTAAGTTGCCAGCCCTCACACTTGTGAATATGATCAGTTGTGCTTTTTCATTGAGTGGATTCAATTTTCACCCAGCACAAAGCCTGACTCCATAGCCGTGATCACAGGACATGTTGAGCCAACGTTCACCACATGCTTCTTATTTATTTGCAGCAAAACCACTGCAATGGGAATTATTCATATCTGGAAAACCAAAGGCATTCTTGTTTCAGACATTGGGTAAGGGCAGCACAAAGATTTCTTTTCAAGGATTAGATGAAGATTAGTGTTTTAAGCCCAGAGCAGGTCTCTTCCTGTGTAGTATTTGGAAGTGTCTTGTTTTCACACTCATGCTGAGGGGAGATATTTTTTTCATATGTAACAGTGGTTTTCAACATGGGAAAATAATTTCCCATTCAGCTTTATATTCTGCTCCTGGTAGGACTGTATGTGTTTGGGATTCTGCCACAAAAGTTCCTATTGCATTCTGTGACCTTCAGGTTCTGGGATACATAAAAGAATATTTAAATAAATTGTTATGGAGTTTGATGCATCCATTTCTACATGGAAATCATGTTTTGTAAAGAAACATCTCTGTAGAAATTGATCTTTTAAGATTGTGTGATAAGTGTTCAAAGAAAAAAATACTTTTTGGGAAACAGTAGGCTGCTTTACTAAATCTCATTTAGACAGTATTAGGTTTTCTTTGTGCTTTGATAAAATACCATAAACTTTTATATCTTCAAGTTATGACCTTGCCCTCTCTACAGAGTCAATTGCACCTGTCAAACGGTACCCTCAATAACATGAGCATGAAAAAAGGATAAGCAGCAATACCTGTCTAGCCCTAACTCTTCTTGCAATCAATGGACATGTTTATAGTTTTATTCAGCAGCAGACCTGTTTTAATAAAAACATATTTCAGATACCAATAAAACTGGGTATTTGGTGGAATTTGAAAGAAGAGTAATGGAATTGAAAATTTGTCTAGCAGCATCTAGCAAATCTTTGATACATACATAAATGTCTGCCATTTACATCCTTGTCTTATTCAAATCTAGATTTATCTTATTTGCAGCCTAATATAGCAGTCCGCCAACACTAGCTTGGTAACCTGAGCTAATTTGATTCTTCCATCTGCTTTCAGATAAGGAAACACATCTAAATATTTTCTCACAGCATATAGAGAATCTGATCATCTCTCTAAAGATTAATTTCCATCATCAATAGCCAAAATGCTTTATTGGTAGGGAGTTCTCATTCATATCAAAAAGTTCTTTAATAGCTTTTAATGGACACAGTTTAATGGACATTGTTCCACTCCATCTGATTGTACAGAAACCTTTCCAATAGCAGGGGAAAGCAGGCAGATGGTTTTGGACTCTGAGAACACTTTAGAAACTGAAATGTTACCCACTAATTTGTCTCTAAAAGCTACATCCAAGGCAACTTCTGGAATAATTTAGGACTGCGGAATGAAGTTGTATATTTTGAAATTGCCAAGGATATAGTTAATAACAGTGCAAAGTTCTTTATTCAATTCTTCTCTGTCTCATTTCTTACTGCCTTTGCTCTATTTTAAGCAAACCTGCTCTTAAGTCCCTTGTTTTGAATACATTGAGCTGAAATATTGCCTCAGCCTTATTGTTTGTCTCATGAGACTTGATGAAATAAACCACAAAACTATGTGTGGATGCCACAAGAAAATATCAACAGACTTCATGTTTTCTTTTGCTTATGTTATTTCTAGTGTGTAAATTGCACTGCTGAGCTTTAGAATGAGAACAGGCTTAGTGAACGGGGATATGCAAATATGGGTGTCTTGCAAAGTACCTTGTTGGATGACTGACTTAAACCTATGGAGTCATAAGCCTGTAAACTTTTCATAAAGACTGCTGAAGGAAATTTAAACATGAGCCAAACCAATGCATTTTGCAAGGAATTTGTGATCATACGGACTAACTGTATAACCATCTAGCACTAACTCCTCTTGCAATCAATGGATATGTTTACAGATTTATTCAGCAGCAGACCTGCTTTAATCAAAAAGATTAATAGAATCTGAAAACTAGCTCTTTAGATACCAAAGGTAATTATAAAACCCTGAAATCTTTCCTCTGCAACTAATATTGTTAAATCGTAAGAAAATGATAAATTATTTTCATTTTTAGAAAGATAACAAGCTTTTAAAATATTTGAATTGTTATCTCAGTCCAGACCTTTCACCAAAGCCCCTTGCCTGCTGCTGATGCAGAGTCTGGACACATTACTTCTAATGCTGGAGTTCTGCCTACAAAAAAGATGCCAAATTTAAAGTAATCTTTGAAGTCCAGTGATGAAACCGATACTGCTTTGGATAAAATTACCATTTAAAAGAGAATAGTAATAGACTCTGAAATGAGTAAGTTCTGCCAAATGAGTTGTGTCTTGGATGCATGTATTTCAACAGTTACCATTATTGTTTTAGATGAAGCAAACTAATAAGACAAATGTCAGAGAAGCCCTTTAATTATGATATATTGACATATATAATTATCTTTAAATTTTTTTAAAATACAAGCTCATCTAAATGAAGATCAGGTAAATGAAAAGAAATGTCAACCTCAGCCTGTAATTTGCTAGCTTAAAATTGAAGAACAGAAGCCACTTTCATGCACCTTGAGCCCCCATGTCAGAAAGCAGCCCATGCTTCCAGCACAGCCCATTGAATGAAAAATAATTCATCCTGAAGATTCAACACTCTTCTCTCTTCTCCCCTCTGTATTTTGGTAGATTAACAATTCAGGTGGAAAAAATGCTCTTGGTGGATTAAGGACCCCTGGAGATAGTACAGGAATCCAGAATTTGTGCTACAAGCTTTTTATCCCTTTTTATCCCTTAGGTGTTTTTCTCTATGTATAATAGATTATGCAAGAACCATTTAACCTGTAAAGCATCAAAACCCTTTGGACTCCACTGTGTTCAGTTAACTGGGGTTGATTTAATTTGGTAACATTTCTGTTCTTTTAAAATGGCTGTGTTTTCTTCTTCATCCCCAGTTAAAGGTAGACTTTTGTAATCCAATAGGATTTGAAACAGGTTATGTCTATTTCATGTTACATTCTATCAAGTGGTCCTTTACCCTAATTACTAAATTATGCATTAAAACAGTACAGGGACAAAAATTTAATACCATACGACATTTATATTTACCTGCATTTATTCCACTCTTAAAAATAATGAAAAATGATATATTAATTGTACAAATGAAAAATCAGTGAAACAAAATATTATTCACTGTATTTAAATATTTCATTGCACTATCCAGGACAGTGAATACATTAAGCTGTGTACTGTGGCTTGCATAGTATTATAAACCAGAACTCCATTTCCTAAACCTTAAAAATTTCTTGGCCAATATAATATTTCATTGGGGAAAATGATTAAATAGGTCACCTTGAAGAAAACCTAGATTTAAATGTGTTGCTTTAGCTATGACACTGGGTAAGACCATTAACTGTGCACTTCTCCTGAGATTATGAAGTACCTAGGACTCTCCAGGTTTATTCACTGACTGCTTCTTTGTTGTTCCTTCAGGAAGACAGCTACCTCTTCTACTTCGTATTTCTCCAATTCCTTGCCATTTTGGTAACCTGTTCCTTGTATTGTTTATGCAAATCCTAAAGCAAGTATCTGTCCTGTTGCTGATTTTTTGCCCTTGCTTCAAAGCCTCAGGGAATTTCAGCTTACTTCCATGAATAGTCTTAAAGAAAAGTTAAGATGAAATATTTGTGTGATCACTGAAAATGATTTCCAAGTTATATGCCCAACTATAACATCTATAGTTGTGCTGAGTTTAGTTCAAATAGCACACTGTAATTTACAACCAGTAGAAAGGGTCAGGAAGATTTTGCTAAGGAGTGAATGACAAACAAGTTATCATCAACATGGATAAAGTTTCTGTTCCATGGACTGATGTCTCATGTTTAAGCCATGAGGCCTTGTTTACAGATATTTGCTCTATGCACAGGCAGTAGAAGGCTGTGAAATCTGAATTCTGCCTTAAGCCATTTCCAGCGTTGTTACCAGTATTTTCTAAAGAGAGGAAAATATTGCCATCTGTTGTCAGGAGGGAGATTAGAGTCTTTGTAGGGCCGGTCAAAGCCCCATTTGGTGGTAGCAAGTTGGGCATTGGGAAGGAATTTACATTCTTGGAGAAAGATCTGCCACACATCTTGTTGGAAAACTCGTGTCTTCAAGGTGTTAAAACCACCTTTATATTATATCTCAAAAATTGTCTTAACAGAACGTGTTGGTCATTGAACTCATGGTAAGAAATCATTTCCTTTGGAACAGAAAACCAGCAGGAGGAAGAGAAAAGATATGCTTTATACAAATAAATACCAGAAAGAACAAAGCAATTTTGTTTTCATAGAGTCATGCTGTATCTGATACTATTGGAAATCTCAGAATAAATTTAAGTAAGTAAATTTATAAAAGTCACTTAGAAAACGAAGTAAATTTAGTTTTATTTGAACAGGTTTTAGGATATACTGCAGTGGAAAAAATGTGATTAATTCTTGTTTGTTTATACCAGGAGATTATATTTTTATTTTTCTTACAGACCTAAATAGCTGAAATATTTTTATTGTAGGGTATAATATTGATTTTAAAGCTTGAAGTGCACAATGAGAGGCAAATACTTCAACGAAAAGGCTGTCCAGATCTGATGTGGTACATGTCAGTTCATTAAGCATATGAAAGTTTAAATTCAAGCAAAGGGTCATGGTTTGCAGCAGCCAGTCTTAGCCCACACAAGTCTTCAGTGTAGGCAAGATGGTAATTGCTTGAGTGAAAGAAATGTTGTAATTTTATAAGAACAATTTAACTTCAATTTATTATTGTTAGAGATTACATCTATTATTCCAGATTAGTCACAAAATTATCAATATTGAAATCAGGGCAACTTGCCCTTTTTGTGCTATTTGATCGCTAGGCTGCATCACTCTTTACCTGAGTAGGCACACAAGCACCTTTTCTCTAGTAAAATCTATTTTCCAAGGGTATCTTAAGGGTTGTATATGAAAGTACATGAAAGTGAGAGGACACCTAATGCAGTTGTTGGTGTGCGTTGAAAATTAGACATCTCTTTTAATCACTGAATGCCCTGAATCTGCACCTACTTTCCTCTGTACTGGCAGATTGTAGTGCCTTTTTTCCCTGCCCAGCACTTTCTGGGAAGCAAGAAAATAAAATTGTAGGATACTGTGCAATTCTACTGGGATGGGAATCATAGAGAACTCAAGTAGGAGATTTCTGAAAAAGATATTTCCGAAAACTCATGGCTACCTCACTGTTTGTTCAGGGCATTTCTGGACTGGGTACTCATTGTTCAGCGGCAGAAATTTCTGCTTTCTGTGCGTCTTGAACAGCAATTGGAATCATCTGTAGGAGAGGAGTGGAGTAGGAAGCCCGACACTGGCAGTGGTGGTGTCAATTTTGCTACAATGTCAATCCTGCTCACTTTCGTGCTTGTCAGAGAAGTGAAAAATCGCTGAGAAACAGCTCTGAGATAACTCCCTTGTGGATGGCAAGTCCCTGGTAAGCGTGCAGAGTCACTGCAGAAGTGTTGCTGTCCCACTTTTGCCATTGGGATAGTTTGGTTCCCCTTTGCAGCTTGCAAATGTGAAGCCTCTCTTTGGAGGTCTGTTTCTCCATCCCATTTTTAGAAATAATCCTTCAGAGACCTCTTTTTATCTAGATCTCCTCTGTCCTTCAGATGAGTCTTGCATTCAAAAAATTCTTCCCTTCTCTGGACCTGAGGTTTGTCAGATTTCCTCTGCCTGTGGGTACAGCCAGCCACGACAGAAGCCACAACGGGAGGTATAAGTCTGTCACATCACTTGAATTTGGAAGGTTGTTAGATCTCAGAAACTTTTATGATGTATTTTCTGTGGGAGAATATTTTTTTTTCCTGTTGTAAAAGGCTCATTCTTGCAAATTCCATAACTTGAAGTGCAGTTTTTCATACTGGACCTGTACTGATACTGGAAATGTATCAAAAAAGAACAGTAAAGGACTTGGATGACCTAGAATTAATCTCTGTTAAAGCCAGATTGGGCCAGATGGTGATCAAGCTGTCCAAGTGGTTTGGATAGCACTGTTCTGTGTGGATGTGCATTGTACTTGAATTATCCTTCGGACATGGGTTGAGGTGGATAAGGTTAGCAGTACAAATGCATCTCTCTAGTTTGTGATTGTAACAGGCTGGTAAAAAGTGGCGATATCCTAAGGGGAATACATAGTAAAATGTAATTGTTTTTACTTGGAATTTAATTAGTCTCAGATTATCCTTCTTGTTTTATAGATAACATTTTGATTAGATAGAAGATTGATTTTGCATGGAATACTTCCTGGCTCCTAACAAAGTTGTGCTCCAAGTGCTATTGTTTAAAGTTTTGGGGAAAGTAGCGTTCAGTTTTCCCATACTAATTGCAATGTCCTATTCAAATGCTTAGATAAAATACAGCCCTCAGACGAGACTGAGTATCATTGCCATATCTTTAACTCCGTGTGGAATAGAAAGGAATGGTCACAGCCTTTCGTTTTCCTCCACATACACTGAAAGTAACAGACATGAGCTGTAGAAGAACACAATTTTATTTGCTTTACAAATGAACAAACAGAAACTTGTGCAGGATTAATTGTAAGTCAAATGCATAGAAACTTGTGTGTTATTACTCATCCTTTTCCAAAATTATCATATAACTTCACTGGGAAATAGAAATAAGAAGGCAGCAGACAATGCACCCTGCAGCCATATTAGTAATCCCAGTTTTCTAGCCTCAAATTGTATTCACTCATAGACTTACAGCAGTTTTTGAATAATAATTTTGAACTACTTTTTTTCCCCTCATTACTGTATTATGATGAGTATATTTCTGTTTACAGAATGAGTCAGATTTTTTTTCATACTCTGAATTTTTGCTTGCCTTATCAACAGACTTGACAAATGAAGCTGATAAAAAGAAATTTTTGGTCTGAATTAGGACAGATTGTATCCATACATGAGACCTTTCAAGCTAAAATACTACATTTTTTTATATTAATATGTGCACTAACAAAGGTAAAGGTTAAGGTTGCAGATAGAGGGGGATCTCTTTTACCAACTCCAAAGTCTTTGCACAGTTAAAAAAATTCTTTGAGTAATGAATACACAATGTAATGTCCTTCCTGAGGCTTGTTTTCATGTGGAATAAGGTGTGTAACCCCAACTCTACTAGCTTAGTCTTGTCTGCAGATTTTCAACCTCTTATTGAGTTCCACGCAGTGACAAGAAAGGGCAGGTACCACATGGATAATAACATCCAGATTATGGATACCAGATGTGCAATACCTGTATTCTGCTATTAAATAAAATTGCCACTGGAGATGTAAATAGATGAAAGAAGTCTGAGTGCTTTTAAAAACAAACAGTTTACAAAAACAGCCAGCAGCTTGGAAAGGTTCCACAAAAGATCCTGGCTACTAAACCAGAATGATGTAATGGTCTCTATCACTTATAAGAGCTCTCACAATAGAAAAAAACTAGAAAAATCAATATCCTTGTTTAATATAGTCAAAGCTTGAAATATTTCATTTCACTGAACAGTGTTAGATTTTTATTTAAAGAAAACAATCTATTTCTCATGCCAGGACTAAATATGTCTTCTTTGTTTGTTTGTTTGTGTTTCATGAAAAGGATTAAGAACCCTGAGTGGTAGAAAGGAGTCGCAGATCTGGGCTAATATTGTACATGAGTCCAGAATAGATTTCAAGGATTCCAAGCGGCTGAAGAAAGGGGAGACTGGCAGATAAATAAGAACAATAAAAATAATAATACAATGAATACCATCATGACTCTTAATAAGGTTAGAAATGCAAGGTGTACTTTACAAATGCTGCAGTGCATGACAGTGCATTTCTACAGTCTGAATGTGCATTAGCCAGGAGGAGATATTGCAAGAGGAAAAACGTATAAAAAGGCATCTATTTGGCATCTATTTATCTTCATTAATTATGACTCCATCCCTCCTCTTATTTTTCTTCTTATTAAGAAGAGGGTCTAAATGTAAACTCTTAAACAATGTACTTGTTTCGTTGTTGAGTTCTCTGCTGTGGACTAGACACAATCATTTTGTGCATATCAATTTTATCCACCTATAATTGAAATCAATACAGTGTGTGCACTTGAAGATTTGTGAGGCCAGAAGTGTTGTCATTTTGTTGTTCAAGGAAAAAGGAAGAAAGAGAGAAGGCAAGAAAGAGTGAAAGAAGTGACTTGCATCTCTCTGCAAAGTTAAATTTCCCATTTAAGAAAAAGAAACTTTTTACTATCTTTCTCCTTGTCAGCTAGCTAAGCTCCTGCATGTTCAGAGTAATGTGCATATTTTTCATAGACAGTGAGAAATGATGAGTCACTGAAAAGTTACTTCTTGAGCGAGGGAGCCCAGCAATGCTTCTGACAGTGAGTTTGCCTGGCAGGGAGATGATCTGAGATTTGTCTATGCTCTAATTATTCCAAGTGCCATGGTCTGCCAGAGTATTTGCTGAATTCTTTCTTTCCAGCCCCTTCTCTAACCTACACAAGATGTGTAATTTGAATGGGGTTGTGCAAAAATCTCTGTGTAGTCTGTAAAATGAAATATTCAATGTAAAATACAATGGTCGGTGTAAAACAGGGAAACTCAGTTGAAGAGGTTTTAGAAATAGTCTAAGTTCTTCACTGAAACACAATGTATAACAGGTTCACATTGACCTTAGTGAAGGGAAGGCTGTCTGTGTTTATTTTATGCGTTTCTGCTCTCAGCTGCCTCAGGAAGTTTGAGACCCAGAGCTCGGGCAGTTGCCGTAGCCACGCGGTTCCAATGTAACTCTGTTTGCCACTGAAGAGGACCCAGCTCTCTGTCAGTCCGTGTGTCAGATTTTGTCCTGCTTTGATAGCCACATTTTGTACATATATAATAACGATTTTGTGTTAGCCGTTGACCTTGGCTGCCTCAGTGAGTGTCCACTTATTTGGGTCATTCAGTTCTTGGGGCTGCAGTCTACAGTTCTGACATTTACTGCGTGGACAAGTAATGAGAAAGTCTGGAGGAATATCTGGGTAGGGAGGAAATATGACACTGAAATATGAAAAGACTAAAAATTGTCAACTTTCATCTATGATGACAGAAACTATGCCAGAGTCAACTTCAGAAATCTTGGAAGTTCTGAAGGCTGTGGCAATGTGTGTGCAGGAGGATGTTAAAAAGAATTTCTGGGACTGGGTTCAGTAAACTTGGACAACCGAAATGGGGTAACAGGAAAACAATATCTGAATATGTTCAAAACATGACAATAAAATTTAGCCAATAAATCAAACCTTCCTGACCCTTTGTATTCTCTCATTGTACATCTTATTGTGAAGCAGTTTTGAAAGTCAAATCTATAGTGATAATGTATCCAATGCAAGAGGCAAAGCACTATGATGCTTGTTTGTTTATTGGAGAGGAAATCTTGTACATATAAATTGAAACCTCTTAATTTATTTAGAAGCTATTGGTCTACTCAAGTAACCCAGTTTAAACATCTTGTAAATGCAACATGGTAGATTAAAATATTGGGCACACATACCAAATAGGATAAAAAGAGGAGATTGATTTTTCAGTGCAGCAGCAATATCGATGTAGGGTTAAGGGAACAAGAGTACAGTAAGAATTCATAGAGCAGAGCTATAGATGGAAAGAGCATTTCACAGACACCTTCTTATGGAAAAGACTGTTTAGTTCAGCACGGAGGATGCTTTCTGCTCCCAGCGAATAAAGAAGAAGTGTCTTCCATTGTGTTAGTAGTAAAAGTAAAGATTCCAGTCATGTTAGCAAAACATGGGGTTGTACTGGTAGCACTTTTACAATTATTTGTTTAAAAAATATATTTTAATTAACTCAAGATAATGAAGATGCATGAGTGCCACCAGGTGGATGGACCAGCCAAACCTCCTCACAAGAAGGGTGGTACTTGCTGGTAGAGTTTGTGTATTGAAATGAGAGTCACGAATGAGTGGCAAGTACAAAATACAGTAAAAAAAAGCTGCAAGGCAATAAGTGGCTTAGTTCAAGAGAAAACTGCTCCTCCTCAGAGCTTATAGTCTAAATAGATAAGACAGACTTTCCATCTGGGAGAAGGAGCATTTCCAGCTCCTGTTCCACCTGTAGGGAGGTGCAGCAGAGAGTGCTGTGATTGAGGAGAGGAGCTGTGCCTGGGGCTGGTTACACTCCGAAATCGGTGAACTCTCACCACTGCTCTCTTTCTCTTTTTCTACTGTATGGCAGACTGGAAACAGCGTTCACATATCCTGGCTAGAGTAGGGAGATAAAGAAATAATTTTGGAAATTATTTCGTATCAATGTCTGATGGCATGGACAAATTATAGAAATGGATGCTGATTTGCAAGGCAGCTCACAAAAGAAGACAAAGTCATTATTTTGAAATTGAAGGCACTATATGCAGCATGCTGTCCCAGAGTTTTGACCACATGGCAATCTTTTCTGTTTTTCTTCTGTAAAAAAATTAACTATTTTCTGTTATCTTAAACTCAAGAAAATAAATTTGCTTTCTGATAAGAATTAAATTTTGTATTTATTCAATATTACTTAGAATTCACTACTATTTGAAGTAAAAACATGCCTGTGATTTCTGAAAAGTTTTTTTACAGTCCTTAAATTATGCAAATTGCTCTACTTCAGTGTCATATTTTTCACAGTGAAGTCCAAAATAATTTTCAATATGCTATTCATTAGTAATAACTAGAAGCAGGGAAAAAATAGACTTTCAAAATAAGACTTTAATTTGAGCATCTACAGAAATTTTATGCATTTAAATAAATGCCCTTATCTGCCCACAGGTCAATTATTTTGACTTGCAATGTATGGAATTTTGCTGATTTTTTGTCAGAACCGATTAAGTGAAAAATGAATATCCAAAATCTCACGGGGTGCTTCTTTGTTATAGGACAGTTTCTCTGTAATCCAAGACAGTACTGTCTTTTTTTTTTTTTCTCAGCTGTTATTCAGCCAAAATAGAAAATCCATCCCATGTTCTGTGTATGGAATATTAAATGCTGCATGAGAATGTGTCTCACGTACTTGAGAAGAACAACCACTGTGGGTAGATAATTCTCTGCCACTTCTGAAAATTCACAAGGCAATTGAGCAGGCCCAGCTCTGAGGAAATGTCTTTTAGAATGCACAGAAATAAACAGCAATAGGAGCTAAGTATTAAATACATTTAATGAAATGTTTTTTCTTCTCTTTTATGGATGAAGTTTCTCCCCATTACTTAAGGAGTTAGGTTTGAGGCTTCAATTAATATTTTCAGTTTATTGGTTGTTGTGCCTTGTATTATTTTTTAATTTTGACAAGTTGTTTAACCCCTTCAGGGTCAAGAAGATGAATTAATTAACACTAGTCAAGCGGGTTGGGATAGCAGCATAAAAGGCACTGTGAAACTGAAGTTGTACATGTTACTGTAAAATTGCATAGGCTGTAAGGCGAAGCTTTCATTGGACAGTAAATTGTCCCCTGAATTTTCCCTTTTTGCTAAGGAGTTGTTTTCAGTAGGTTGTTACACACCAACATGTGTGACCTCTGAGGCAGGCAGAAAAGCACATCTTTGCAATTTAAATGAAGAGTAACCTATTTATAATTTCATTATTATTTCATTACTGCATGACTTCTGGTATTTGTAAATGTCAAATACAAAAAAAGAGTGCTTCAATTTAACTTTCCCAGTCACAGAATAAGAGCTTTATTTCTGCTGTCCTTAAGGAAGTACTTCATGTCTCAGAGTAAAATCTATTAGACTTAGCTCAATAGAGAATCATTTTGATGTGAATGGGGATGGGGAAGGGTGGCATTTTTCTTTTAAAGCTAATTTCATACGCACAGGGCATACAAGCACACAATATTTTCAATTTAGTTTAATTAGTCGCTTCAGACATCCAATGGTCTTATGCTTGCTTCATTTTCTCCTGCTCTCTTTTGAAAGTAGGCAATTCATGCAACATAGACTGTACAAAACTCTAGAGAAGGAAAACAGATTTCTGTATCTCAGCTAATTACATCCATCCAATCATCATGGTATTTTTCTTCTTCTTTTTTTTTTTTTATGGGGGAGTTTTTCCCATAGAGCCATCACCAATGGCAGGAAAAATGTTACAATAATGGAGAGAGTGCTGCTTGTGCTGAAAATACTGTGAATAAACTACCTTTTCTAAATTTGTGTGCATTTAAGCCAAATATAAAGTAAAAGCTAAGGGACCTAGAACGTGCTTAATATGCTGTTTTGAGGTAGTTTTTGAGTCCTATTCTACATTTAGAGGTCAGCAATCTCCCTTTGGTTTTAGCAGTCATTGGAGCAGAGTCTCTGATGATCTCACATCTCCCTTCATGATAGTCTTAAGTACCTTGCTGGTTCAGGAGGTTCATGGAGCTTTATCTGAACATGGATGATTTCAGTAACAATAAAAAAATATTATACATGTTCTGTTCATTGTAACGGAATCGTTCTTTTTTGCTATATTAATATTCAATTTTGTACTGCCCTACTTTCCTATACACGAAGATCGTCTTAAAATAATATAATACTCTAAATAAAATGGAATATTTGCTCGCATTCTTATGATTACCTTCACTTTTCCACCTTTTGCTGTAGCCAGCATCTTTCTATCACTTTCTTTTTTTTCCCCATTATGAAATTTGCCTCATATTGGCTTTCAGTCTTGTAGCACCAAGAAAATAAGGAGCACTTTGCTCCTGTTTATCAGGGAATACATTTCCACATAGGTCTTCCTTCTCCTTGAGCTTACTGGTTCTTGTTATTTCTGACTGTCCTTGAAGAGCTTTTCAAACTAGAGAGAATTTTTTTCCATTGGGGAATGATAACTGGAAGAAACAGAAATACTTTGGGGGATCCTGGGTTTTTTGATTTTTTTCATGAAACACTGCTGAAACAGATGCGTACTTTTTATTGTTGGCTTAGCTATTCCTTTGTGTAACTGGAGGAAAAAATTGAAGGATAGATTTTCAACTTGTCAAAATAAAACATATTGACAAAGTCATTTGCATTTTCATTGAAATAAAGTTGCTTGGAATTATTATTTTTGCACAAAGATTCATCCTATTCTTCCAGCCATGGGAAGAAAAAAATCAAAATAAGGAAATTTAGCATTAAATGGAAAAAGTAAATTGTTACCAGTGTGTAAACTGTGTTTATCCCACCAGGCATTTCAGTATTTCATTACAAGATTAGTAGAATCCACTTCACTGAACTATCCTAAAATTATTACAAGTAGCTTGTTTCTGGTCAGGTAATCTGGGCAACTCATACCCCTAAAATTTCCCACATAGACTCCTAAATGTATTGCAAGCCTGAATTTACAGCGGTGAGGCCTGATCTGTGAAAGAGTTAAATGTTTGATATTACTGTGCAAGTGCTACTCACAAGACATTGGGGAAATATTTCACAGCTGATAATGAGATTTTAAGAATGCTTACCCGGACATGTGAGAATGACCTACTAGGAAAGTATGTCTGCAACCTGATTAAATAGGTTTGGACTTTTTATTTTCTTAATGTTCTTGCCAAAAAGATAAAAAAATTAAAGAAAATTAGCTTTAAGTGGAGTTAGAAATTAATTGGTTAATTCTTTTCTCCCAGTATACAGTCTTTGTATAATTTAAAATAGATTTTGTAGTTTCTACTTTCAATATACTTCATTGTGTTACAGGGTTGGCAGAGTATTTGTGTAAAATCAGTCACAGGCTGTTTAGCATTCATCAGCATTACCCAGTCTGCCACCTCACTCCTAACTGAAAATGAGAGCTAGAATTGTCCTGGATAATCAATTATGTTTTCAAGATTTGTTTTTGAATGGGAGCTATACTGCACAGGGAGTTAGAGACAGAGGAGGTTGTAATATAATCTAACTTCAGTCATCTTAAATAGGGAGTGAACGAAGTTGTCAGTGTTTAATTACCTTAAAGGCAGCAGTCTCCTGAAATAACAGTAATAGTTCTTTTGCTAGGACTAGAGCAATGACACCTTTCTGGTTTTACATTTTTTGCATGCTACATTTCTGTAACTGATGCTCACAGCTGCACAGGAGCAGTAAATCATCACCTGGCGGGAACTGTTTGTCATTTTTGGCAGCCAGGCTCCAGCATGTACTAAATAAAGACCAGCTCAGTAATTTGCATTGGACTGGACCAGCAGAAGACTTTCTGCATCACTACAAGGCTGTTAATTGGTGACTTTCCTAAGTAGTTCTGAGCGGTAAATGTGAATTTCTTGTGAACTTTTAATGTACTGACATTTGTTGTCATCTGCCAACATGAACCAGCGGTGCAAGTTGTATACAACACATACAAATTTCCTCCAAGAATTAATGTTCTAAAACATTACGGACCATATCTCCACTTGGCTGGGCCTCTTTGGAACCATGGTCCCACTGCGAAGAGGGTACCAGTGCAGGAACAGTATTTTTCCCTTGCAGGGACTGAGGAAGGTCCTCACATCTCTGTACAGCTTGTGCCTGGATAGATAAGGAAGGAAGCAAAGAAGGAACTATTCAGAAATAAAGTTTTCAAAGACATAGCATATACCATTAAAGAACAGAAAAAACTTCTGTTTGTTTGTACAAGTGTTGGTTTTTTTTTTTTTTTTTCCTTTGATCAAGTAAAAGGTAACTTCTAATCTGAAATTTGTAAATTAATAGAATTCTGCAGGGTACATTTGTTAGAACCAGATCTGAGACTTCTCTTGGCAGGGTTATTCTAGATTTCAGTTGAGGAAGACCACATCTTAAGGTGCTTCAGTCATATCAAAAATCCTTTTATCTAAATGTTCAGGTTTTATTGACTCATTGAGCCTAATTCTGAGTTTATTTGAATCTTTTTCAATCATGTGAGATGATTGAAAATGTGAGATGTGAGAAATTCAGGCATTTCAGAATTCTCTTTGTATATATGGATATAACTTTGGACAGAAGCAGCAAACAGTGCTGCTTCCCAAACTGTGAAAATATTAATTTAACTGTGGCTTTTTTGTTCCAGCCCTTTGATATCAAACAGAACATTTAAAGGAGATATATTCTGAAACAGAAGCAATTAATGCAAGAGCATGGACTTCTGGAACATTAAATGTGGTTTGTTTTGAGGGCGGAGACAAGGTTTTGTTCCAGTACAGTCTGACTTCAGTGTAATGCACCTCTTCCCAGTAATGGCTGTGGGGGCCTTGGTCCAAATAAGAGTAAGGTCATGTTTTTGAATCGACTTTGTTTTCATCATCATTGTCCATTTTTCTAACTATAAACATAGAGGTGGCGAGGAGGACAAGGGAGTTATGTGGTTAGTTTTGAGATAAATTACTTTCAATGCATATCCATGATATTAGGAACGTGGCTTCCTTGATGAAGGGACCTATGTTAAAGATTCAGTGTGTAGTTATAGTTCTATGAAATCAGAGATATACTCTTGATGCAAAAATAATTTAAGTCAATTTGTACCTCTCCTTAAAGTTTTGTTGGCATGGCATCAGGTCTGGGAAGCTATTCTGGTGGAAATAAATGATAATTAGTCAAACCACCTCCAATACTGTGAACTATGCTCACGTCAATAATTGATTTTCCAAAATTTATTCAGTTTCCTATTTGTGTCACTGTAAGACTTTAGTCAAAAGAATGCTATTTTTTTTCTGAGGATATTCTATTCTGCATTGCAAATATCTTTATTTCTCACAACAAATGGTGAATTAAATGATAGTGATTCAAATATATATTTGCTAGCTGTTGATTGATCACAGTTTTGATTTTTTAATATAAAACTATTTCATGACAGATAATATTTCTGATAAGCTTTTGTTTGGTTGGTTTTTAAAGAAAAAATAGCTTGGATGCTATCATCTGTGCCTCTTGCTATCAGCTACCTTCAGTAGCTATTATTTCTTATCAAATCAGGCAGGCATAGGAAGCAAACTGATTAAATTTGGCATGCTGCCCACCAAAAAAAAAAAAAAAGCACTATTGCTGCTTAAATCCCTCTATTGCATTTATTCCTTTCAATGTATATATCATTTCATGGAAAAGCTTTGCCTGAAGGGTTTGACTCTGCATTTTGGATGCAAAATGCAAAGCAAACAACAAAAACAGCATTTGATATGCTATTAAATCTTTCCATTGAGGACTGAATCTAATTCCAGTTACCTTCTAAGGTGGTGCTGAACATTTTCTCAACCCAACCTGTGACTTTGTAAGGGCACTGACACCTGGAGCTTAGAAGTAACACCAAAATTAGCTTAATAAGTGTCTTGTTTTTCTCTATCAGGACATCTTTGCGCAAACTTGTGCTCACATTGCCAATGACAGCTCCCATTGTCTCCTTGCGTGAGCGAGTTTGGCACAGTGACCTTGCAGGCTTGGGAAACAAAGCAGAGAAGGAATGGGGGAGCATCTGTAACACAAGGATTCCGACTTACTGAAACACTTAAGCATTTGTTTAATTGTCACTTTCTATAAATGCAGCTAAATTTTAGAGAGGAGATATGTGGCACCTGGGTACATTTAATAAAATAGAAAGCTCAAATTTCTTTTTCCCGAAAGGCTGTTGGCATCAGTCATGTTACCAAAGATGGCTTTTTCAGTAACTGTTTGGTGTAGCAAATAAAAGATGATAACTCGTAGGCTGTTGTCTAGAGAAACAAGAAAAATCAGTATTTTATGACTATTTTATGACATGCTGAATGTTTAAATTCCCTTTTCATGTTAAATATTTAAAATGAAGGTGTAGTGATCTTCTTAACATAAAAACATTAGAGGTGTGGCTACTATGATAGCAGGTTTAAGGAAAGAAAAAGTATATATAGAAAAGATAACAGGATAACAGGATGCAGAACATCTTATTTGGTGCAGATAATTAAGTCTTTTGGAGAAAGTTGAGTAATTCCTTAACTATTAAACTGTTTAGTGAAGGGAGCTGAAGGATCAAAGAAGGAAATAACTTTTTGTTCTGTAACATTATTACAGCTGGATGTAGCTGTGTTATTAGTATATTTTTGAAATATAATTTACATAACTAATTGGCTTCAGGTGGCTTTGATATGTTAATAATATGTTAATGTTAATGACAGCTCTGAAGAAGACCCTGTAGAAATCAAGCAGTGGGACTGGATGTGCTTAGAGCCCTGATATTGTCTTTGGTGGAGAAAAAGCATGCAAATTGATTTCAGTCTTAAGGTGATTAGAATATGCTTGAAACAAGAAATAATCTCTGAGCAAGGCAGCGCAGTACTGTATAGTCAATGCATAATGTCTGTGTCTAGACAGCTTGTGGGCACATGTGCCCCTTCTGGGTGGGAGTGAAGTAGGATGTGAGTATAGAATTGGAAGTAAAACACGCTACCGACTCCCTCCTTTGCTCTAGGTATTATCACAATACCAAGGGCACTTATTCAACAATGGTTTTGTTCCCAGTTACATTTAACAGAAATGTTCTGCAAGCCTCAGTTTCCTGAAATTACTCCTCACAACTTATTTTCAAAATTGTTCAAGCTTATAATTACTTCTGTAAAATTACATATTCCATTACTTTCCTCTGTCTCTCTGAGAAGAAAGGCACATTGCTAGTGATACTGTTATGTACCTGTTGAGAAAAGAAGTATCCACAATCTATTTTACTTTATGTGTGTAGTAGAAAATATTTTACCTTCAGTGAGGAGGACAGAGACATTTGCTGCAGAAATGTAGATTTATTGTTGAAAAAAAAAGGGTAAAAAACCCTTCAATCCAGTATAATATGAAGTCTACTTTGGTGTTACAGGTCTTGAAATAATTTATGGGAGAGATGAACTGGTAGTGAGATGGAGGAGATAGCAATATTACTGTTTTCAAAATGTGTATTTCACATCTCTATTGTGCTTAAACATTAATTTCTTAAAGGTCAGTTCTGAAGTAAAATTCTTTAACTTTTAAAGAAGTTAGAGAATTCTAGAGACAGCTGATGTCAACTCACTAAATCAGTTTCAGGTATACTCAAAGAGAGTATTTCAATACTGGACCATAGAAATAATATTTTAGGATATGTTCACTCTCCAAGTACCTGCATTGCAGTGAAAAAATAGTATAAGATTTGTTTCACTGATACTTTTAGGATCCGTATGCATTTTTCCCCTGGGGAAGGCTATGACCATTTTCCAGTTATAGATTCCGAAGCTGACCCCAGGTCTGAGCTGAATGTCAGTACCTTACAAATGCAGACACTGCCTTTGCTCTGGTTTTTAAATATAGCTCATTGCTTTTGATGATTTTATTCCTACTCCTCACTATTGAGGGATTCAAGCCATGTGTACCTCTATTTGTAAAAGAGCAGAAGCAATAAGATTACAATTGCAGGTGTGTAGTCCTCATGGTTGCTCTAAGGAAGGTCTTACCATCGCTTGTGTAGTTTCCCTCGCTGGTTAACGTGGTACCTTAGTGCCTGGCAGAGATGGTAAACAGCATGAGGTAGTCAGATAAAGTGTGTGCTGGGCTGAGGGCCTCAGCTGGAGTGTTGCTGTGCAGCACAAAGTGCTGGGTATCCTGAAAGATGAGAGGAAGCGTGCCCAGGGGTTCCAGCAGCGTGGAATCCACTTGAATCTGAATTTCTTACAGCAGCCTTGAACAACAGTGGATCCAGGGCTTCTGGCCTTGAAACCTGGATGTTACCTTAGGGGGAGAACAAAGGGGTTACTTTCCATTGTACATTGTACAACATTGCTTGATAGCAATATGCAGGTTGCTTGACTGGGTGTTTAATGTTTCTTTTAGCATTGGGAGTGTTGGTTGATGAGAAGCTGAACACAATCCAACAATGTATGCTGGCAGCCCAGGGAGGCAAGTGTGTCCTGGGCTGCATACAAAGCACCATGGGCAGCAGAGGAGAGAAGGGATTCTGCCCCTCTGTTCTGGTCTGGTGAGACCCCACACACAGCACTGCACCCAGCGCCGGGGTCCCCAGCATGAGAACGATGTGTTCAGAGAGCCACAAAAGTGATCAGAGGGCTGGAGCACCTCTTCTGTGAAGACAGGCTGAGAGGTTTGGTGTTGATCATCCTGGAGAAGGGAAGGCTCCAGGAGGACCTTAGAGCACTTTACAGTACCTAAAGTCGGCCTACAAGAGAGCCAGAGAGGGGAGTAGTGGTAGGATGAGGTTAATGACTTTTAACTGAAAGGTGATTGATTTAGATTAGACATAAGGAATAAATTATTTACTGTGAGGGTGGTAAGGCACTGGAACAGGTTGCCCAGTGGAGTTGTCATGTCCCATCCCTGGAAGTGGGTTTGGAGGCGGCTCTGAGCATCCTGGTCTAGAGGAAGGTGTCCTAGACCACAGCAGCGGATCACAACTAGATGATTTATAAAGCGACTTCCAACCCAAATAATTTAAAATCCGTGTAGATGTGGCACTTGGGGATATAGTTTAGTGGTGGAGTCAGCAGTGTTCAGTGAACAACTGGAGTTGGTCTTAAGGGTCTTTTCCAACCTAACTGGTGATTCTACAAAGCACTGCTGCAGCACTGCTCTGGATTTCCTCCCAGACAAGAACAGCAAGGAGCTGCAGCACACTGAGTGGCACAAACAAGGAAAAACTTCAACCTCCTGGATCTGGGTTACACAATAGCATTACAGATCTAAGGTGAATACAGCCTCAAGAGAAAAGCCTACTCAAAGCTTGCACAGAAGATAGCAAAAGGTTCAAAGACAAAGCAGTAGAAAATTTTTATACCAAACTAAAGAAATATTGCCTGCCAGGGAGTATGAGAGTAGATGAATCACTGCTATGGTACATTATTGTAATTACTTTTTTTTTAACCAATTTAACTCACACCACAACTAGAATAATGCCTGTGAAATCAGTAGCCTTTATTTACTGATGTTCCCATCCTAATGTAGGAATCAGGATTTTTTTTTTTTGAAGATGTTATAGGATTTTCTCATTATTCATGTAAATACCTTACCTGTTAGCCATTTTTATTTCTAGAAATCACCTATATGATAAGCATAATGCCAATAACTCAGATTCATGTCTTGTCATCTTTTATTTGTCATGTCACTGCTTGCCTTTTCAGTAAGGAGAGGGAACTGTGCCATTTCCTTCTATCACTTATTAGTAAATGTAAGATTTTCTTAGGGTGTCTTAAGCTTTCCACTGTCAGCTTATAACGTTCTAAGTTCCAAAAATCTTGCTTAATATAAGCTCAGAACTGGGCAAGTCACTGCTAAATCCCTGTCGAGGTCCTTATTGCAAGCTGACAGTTGGGACACTTTGTCATATTAAAAAAGGACTCTTATTTTTTTTTCCTCCTTAATATCCTACAATAGCTTTTGGAGCAGTGTTAAAAATTGAACAAATATTTCTGGAGCTGTATTTTATTTTGACACTAACCTTCATTTGTTGTTACATTAAATCTTCCCAGCTGAAGTAGTTTGCGGTGTCCATACACATACACACACACACACACACACACACACACACACACACATATATATCTTGTACTTTTATGTAAAGGATTAAATAAAGTTGTTCCTGGGGGAAAGCAAAGTGATGGCCAACACAGCATGGGCATTGGGAAGTGACATTTATCTAAGTGCTGCTGGAAGAAATTTTTTCGTGTCTCAGCCTTTATCCAATTCTAAATGCCAACAGAACAGATGCGTTTGACAATGTAATAAGTGCAATAAATTCTAATATTTATAGTGGCATTGCTTGATAGATGAACACTGAGCATTTTCAATACTTGCACTTCATCCTACTAATTTTTACTAGGCAAGACAATGTGGTAAATGACTGTGACTCTCAGTCTGCTTTTGTTCTGATGACATGGAGAGTAAGAGTTCTGTGGTGCTTTACCATGTTTTTTGACACTCTGGATCCACTTACAATTAAATGATTGTATTATGAACATTTTTCTTACTAAACATTTTCAAAATATTATATTTAAGTAAACCAAGCTTTTGATAACAATGGAGATTCCAGCCAGGGCTCACAAGCTGATGTGAGAAACTTCTTGCTGTCATCATTATTGGTTTAATTCACAGCATCTGCTGGATTCTGGAATTGGTGTTAGAAAGCCAGAAACCATCCTGCTTAACAGGGAGTGCAGGATGGGGGGGAGGTACCTCATGAATGTGCTGAGTGGATGTGAAGAAACCTTATGAGGAATTGACCAGGCACCTGTTGCGAAAGTGATTTGGGGACAACATCAGTGGAGTCCAGGTTAAGCCATCTGGGGGAAGATGCTGAATATTTGCTGTACTGTGATGCTCATTGGAGCTAAGGAGCCCTGTCAGCATGACTGTGGGTAAGATTTTACAGCTGTGAACTCCACCCATGGGGTGAGCTTGGTGGAGGTGGCCGTGGGTAGTCACTGAACTGTTGACACTTCCCAGTGAAGGCCTTCCCAATTACCTTGGCACTGCTTAGTAGGGAGATGAGGTGGGTACAGGCTCTGCTCATGAGCAAGTCCATGGTTAAATTTTAGGAATTCACTCTTTCTGCAATTCTTTCAAGCAATGAATGCAAAAATATTTCCTTTTGGTGATGAAGAACTTTACAAGAGAAGAAAGCCATCAGTGGATGTAAAGCACATCTTAGTAGCTCCCTGACAGGTGTCCTCTAACACACTTGACAACTTTAATATATTGACATTTATTGAAGAATATACCTTCAAAAGAAATGAGTGCCTGGATTAATTTCTGCGCTTCCTTTTTTTATCTACCCGTCAGAAAGGCCATGCATTTTATGGACAGGCTCAGTAATTCCAATACTTAGATCATGGCAAATTCCCAAGTTTTGATAAAGCTGTCAGTTGTCTGCTTCAGGTATCTAGAAATACTTTCCAGGGGCAAGGTTCCAAAGATAATTTTATGCTTGCTCTTTGCCAAAGGCTCAGTATTCCTAAACCAACTGCAGAGTGCATCTACCCTGCAGAAAACTAGTGAATGCAGGCAGTAATTAAACTGCCTATTTAAAATAGTGTCCTGAAGGGGAGAAAGAAGTTTGGCCTCCACTCCCAGGAAGATATGTGTAGTACCAGATCTCAAAATAAGCATCTGTGCGATGAAAGTGATAGAGTTCTTTACTGAAATATTTCTACTGTCTCTTAAAACAATAGTATCTGTTCTTTCTGTTTGCAAGTTTATGTATAAACCTCTACAGTTTGTAGAGGCTTGTACAGGCCTCTGCAGCAAGCCATACATTTTTGTAGCCAATAGCAGTAGCTCTTTCCTAGATAACCAGGAATTTTTAAATAATAGAATGTCATACAACAAACACACTTCTGCAGTGATTTCATAGACTGGCCAGCTACTTAATGAGAAATATTGCTATCATAAAAATAGGAAGAACTTCAACTTTACAATCCAAACCTATGGAAAGGATTATCCCCAGGGTTTTGTCTCATCTGCTGTTATCTCTGAAACTGCAGTAGTACACCAAACACTTCTCAAGATGTTGCAGGAAGATGTTTGGCAAGGGTCTAAAACACTGTATTACAGCAGTAGAGAAATAGTGAAAATCCATAAAGCGGATCCAAGAGAATGTCTGTGTGACACAACAGCATCACGTGCTGGATGCAGCTGTGTTCCAACAGGTCCATCCTGCACGAAATAATACTGCATTATGTAGCTTTAGAAACATTATAGCCTGCCTCTGCACACTCATAATTAGCCAGAATAAAGTGTTTTGCTGCCTTTGTGTGATGAGAATGTTCCAGTACATCCGCCTGGCAGTGCACTGCATTTTAGAAACATCCTGGTGTTTCCAGTTTATGCACTGCAAAATGACCCTGGAATGAATCATACTGAAAGACACAAAAATAATTAACAGAGTGCCCTTTGAAAATGGGATAGTTATGTTGCAGAATATCAATTAATTTAAAACCAAAAGTAATCCAGAAGTTATTTCCTTCTTGTCAATCCTCTCCTAGCTCGCACTCTGATGTTGGAAGGGAAGGGGAAAATGCCCAGAGATTTCTAAGTCTCAAATTGTGACTGCACTCCCCTAGGTATTCCTCCTGTCTTTTCCAAGAGTTGGCCTATGATGAAGTGCAGTTCATTTCCTGATTTTACAACTTTTGGTTCACTTGGGAAGTAGTGTCACTTTTAAAAAATAATCTATGATTTGAGGCGGAGGGTTGACAGTTGTCCCAGCTAAGGCACAACAAGAACAAGTTGTGATAATTTAGGCTTCACTCTTTTTATTGCCCTCAGCTACCTGACATAAATACTGGAATTATTTAAGAGAAGACTTAACTTAGTGTTTTGCTTAAAGGTGCCTTTATCCTTTGTTTTTTGTTCCAGATCTTATCTTAGAAACTGAATACAAGTGATTATGAAGAAGGTGGCAACTTTGGTCAGTGGCTAGAGCACTGTTCTTTGCAAAGATTTATTACCAAGCATAAGAGAAGAAAATAGCATAAATCAAACAAGCAGGAGGTGGTGTTAGAAGCTGCAGCTCAGTATTTTGACGGGCAGGTACAGCTTCAGGACAAAAGGAAAAAAGTCAAGACAGAATCAGGAAGAAGTAAAGAATTGACATTAATACAAAAGTGCATAACACTCCCCAGGAATCACTGTGTTTAGGCAGAAGAAAATTTGTATTTTACAAACAAGCTGATGTCATTCTAAAATGAATTATTCATTTTGAGGATTTTTCCTTTTCATAGTTAAATGGAAATAACAGTATATTTAAAAGCACCTATCAGCTGAGAAATTTCAGCAGCTCTGTGTGAATGTATGGTTTTATTTTTTCTTTTCTGTAACAGAATTCAGGTTACATGTAACAGCAGAGAATTTATAAGTTGATAATAGTATACCAAAATTCAAGTGTGGAATGGGGGTAGGAACTGTGGGCTATGAATTATACTGCTATGGAGGAAATGCTACGCATACATACCATTATTTTATCCATTTGTTGTGAAGGAATGCAGACTTACATCTACTCTTGAGGACATTGGAATAGGGTTCACACTCCCAACCACAGGTGAATGCCTAAGACAGATCACTGTAGGATCACAAATCCCCCATGCTCCCTTTCCGTTGCAGTGAATCCTTAATTCTTATTTACAGGTTGAAACTGGTGCCCTAGAAGTGCACATTCAGCCCAGAATAGGAATAAATTTTGCATCATTTTCCTGCACTGGATTATAATGAGCCATGAAATACTAATCTGAGTTTGCCATTTACAAAGTTCTTGGTTATTAATTTTTGAGAGTGCGTCACAAAAGAGATGGCTTTATGTGGGGCAAGGTAGGTGTTTGCAGACAGGGGAATTCTGACCCTCTGTTGTAGCAATATAAATATTATTTTAAAGGTCTTCTGAAAGGAACAAGGAGCACACAGCTGTATTAATACCTCTTCTTAGGAAGTTGCAAGATACCTGTGAAATTTGTCTATTGCTATAAAACCAAGCAGAATCATAAACATTCCAGCAAACATGAAATAATAGCAAGAAAAATGTACTTTTGAACCATCAGCCATGCCAACAGTGTCACTGCCTGTGGTGTAGAACAAATTCTTTGCTTATTTCTCCTCCTATGACATGCACTACCTTACATTTTGCAAGCCTGCTTCAGGGATACATCCCCTCTGCATTAGATGTGCAGACTGAAATAGCTTCAGAATTGTATAAAGCATCACAGAACTCATTCTTTTAATATTATTGCTCATTTTAAAGCAGGCTTAAATGTTGAAGGAACTATTTCTGTCAGCATAATTGTCATGGTGAACTAGACATGTGACAGCCTTTACAACCCACTGAGTTTACAGAAGAAAATCTTGTGCCATATCTAGTTTGAAATATCCAGACAGCCTCTTTCTCACCTAAGGAGATTCAAATGAAAGACCAGTGACAAAAGGCTGTTAGGAGCAGTTGTATATGTTTCTGAGAAAACTATCAGCTTGTCAAATCAATTTCTTTCCTTGTATCCTGCTCTTAACTAAATGAATTTGATGATGTCTACTCTACACCCTTGATTAAACAGAAGTTAAATTACTTAATAGAGAAATAAACTTCTGACTGAAATTCCTCATTGTACAAAGTTTGAACTCTAAACTCAAAGCAAGAACTAAGGCTGGAGAGAGAATTATGCATGTGTTGGGATGATCAAGGAAGCAGGATTTTAGCAAAACATAGCCCATTTACCAATTCTGTACAGGAAATTAACTTTCCTATATTTACTGCTCCCCAAAAAGGCAAAGTGGAGGCAATAAAAAGAATCAAGTTACCTCATTTCTAAGGCAACTCTTTATTGATGAGTAGGTGGTGGAGCAGGGCTCTGCCATAATGCAGTGGTTTATTGCAGAGTTGTGTTTTATCACATTCATGCAGAGATTTTCACAAGCAGGAGAAAGTTCTTAAATCCTTGCAAACTGTGGTATATGAGAATGGGTCAGGCTTTTCGGACAGCTACATATGGAGTGTTTCTTAAAACTTGTGAGAATGTTAAGACTGTCCTCTTTTACTTGTATAAACTATTCCTGCATCTTTTCAATTTCTCATTTACATTCTGTTTTGCTGGGTCATTGCATGTATTCAGTCATGGTTTCAGTAATGTCGTCAGGTTGTTTCTTTATTCATGTGTTGAGGTCAGCGCTGACAAACAGGTCTTCTGCTTTAGAAAATTCTTCCAAAAGTACTCCAAATCAAGAAGTAAAAGTTTCAAAGGATAAGAACTCCCATGACTTTAGAATACTGACACAGCTACATATACATGGTGAAAATGATAACACTTTCTTTATATTGTCTGATAAATCAGCTAAGCACTGATTCGGGACATCTATTTGTCCCCAGCTCAAACATAATTCTATATCTATCAGAGGACATCTGCTGCTCTCTATGAAGCCAAAATTCTGCCTGCTCACATGGCTTGATCATAAGTGCTACTCACACTGAAAAACAAACCCAAACCAGCACTCAATGTGGTTTGTTTTGTACCAGCTCATTCAATGTCCAGGTATATCCAAACTTAACTTTAGGTTATTTGGACACTTCTCCTTGAATACTTTTAAGCTATTTATCAGAAAGAGGTTGAAAAAGTAAGCCTGGAGACTTGTTAATAGCTTCTGAAAATCATTGACTAAAGAAAGTGTGAAGACAATATTGGTTTTTTCCCTTTCATTTTTTTTTAATGAGACTGAGCAGCATTCTTATAGTGACATTGATGAAGTCACCTCTCAGTGAGAACTTAAAATACATTCAGAATGAGAAGCCTGGTGAGCAGCAGGCAATTATTTTTGCAGTAGGCAATTTGTCTACCGCAATTTTAAGGAACAAAAGCTTTCACCTAATATTGGCAGATTCTTGTTTCTTTTTGTCAAAGAAAAAGAAGGTCTTATCACATTACAATTGGCTTTTAATTTATTATACAAAAAAAGAAGTCACAGATTTAAAGAGATTAAGAGAGTAATATTCAGAGCAAAAATATCAGCAGCTGAATGGGATAGAAAGAAAATGTTGAAATCCTCATACACACACAGATGATACAGTTTCATGTCTTAGAGTTTGCTGAGTTGTCAGCTAAAGCACTATTAACATCAATTGAATTACTCCTACTGAAGCTGGCTCTGGCAGAACAGTTTAAGTCTTTCTTTGTAAATATTTGATTTTTCTACTGGCTGTGGACTTCATCTCATTGGCAAAGCTCCCTTTTATCTCAGAAGAGCGTGCATTGACTTCTGTTTGCATTTCTTTGGAGATGCATGTTGGATGTCCAAAATCAGCATTGGAAATGTACCTCTAATTTCCAGTAACTGGTCTTTTTTGACTGTCTGCTTCTCCTCTTTCCTACCAAAGCAAAATCTACTCATTTAAATTTCATACTTGTAATTTCCAATTTCAGTCTTATGCAACACAAAACTTCATAGTTGATTTTCCTCCACTCTTAGATACAAGTCCATACCTTCTGCTAGAGCCCGGTTTTTTGAGATTAGTATTTTTCTATTTAATTCTTTTCATCCTCTTTCTATAAACACAGCATAGTAGTTATGGTAGTAAACAGTGGTTTAAACAGAAGAGAAGGATCCATTTTCAAAATACTCTTCTTGAAAGTTCTTGGAAACCAAAAGAATGTGTTTGCAGAAGCACACTGTTTACATTTTGGTCTGCTTAGGTATTTCCAATACAACAATATGGAATGTAAAATCTAGCTGATTAGTTAGACTAAAAAAGTAAGTAGGTTGTTTTAATTCCTGAGCTCTGTAAATTAGCTATTTTGAGCTGGTGAGTGTACTTCCTACTGAAAAAAATTTGCTTCATGGTACGTGGTACTTTTGTGTCAGTGGGAAGAGGCGACGACATCTCAATTATCACATTATTTGTGTTAATGTGACACTTCCGTGCGATTGACTTTTCAAAACATGTGATGTGCATACTTCAACTCAATTCAGAAACACAGCGAGAGAACAGCCACTTGCTTCTGTTTTAAATATAGTTTGGATTGACTGCCATTGAATCAAGCATGGAGGAGATAACATTGCAAATGAATGGAATAGCAGGAAAATCTCATTTGACTTAATAACTTGTAATTCCATTTAATTGGTACTAACAGACATCTAAAAATACATATGGTGACATTTGGAAAAATGCTGTCTTTTTTTTTGCTACATATTGTTTGCCAGGAGCTACATTTTGATTCTGCTCTTCAAAATATTCCATTGAATGTAGTTTTTTCTTGCTGAAGTCTCAATATTAGGATTTGTTACATATTTGATATGCTATTTGCAATATACTGCTTCTTGCTGAAAAGGATGAGAATCTTCATGTTCCACTCACCCCTGACCTCCTGCATTCAGGCTGCTGTTGATAAACTTTGGATCTGTTCAAGTGAAGGGCAGACTGCCACCAACCCCCAGATGTCACAAAAACAAGCAAGCAAACGACCTGTAAATATAAAAAGTAAAAAGTGCTATGAATAACAATATTTCCTATGATGTTTGACAGGAAGAGAACAACCCCAACTGGAATTTCTAAGCTTACCTGACCACAGCATGCAGATAACAAATGTTAGCAAAAATGGAACACTAAATTATCTTTGTTCTTGACTTGAAAAATATAGCTGTATTTAAGTAAAACCTGCATTCTAACTCTATGAGCTTGAGTACATTTTCAAATCATGACATTGGCAAAATTGATTATACATTTTGCAAAATCATAGTCCCCCCTGCAGCTTAGTTAAAGTTCCTACTTGCTTCTAAAATAGATAAAGAAATTAAATTTCATTCTTTGCTTCTCATTTCTGGAGCACTTGCATTTTTCTCAAAGAATTTTTTGCAGATTTGCTTGTGCAAAATAATTCGAGGCTCAGAGCAAGTAGTTATAGATTTGATTGATATTTGAATGATATAAATGTTTAATCAAATATACTGAATAAACAGTATGTGGTGATAAGTGTTAATTTACTACATAAACCAGTCTTCAAATTTTTTGATTAAACAAAATTCTGATGGTAAATATGTGCAAATTTTAGATACTTGGTTGTTTCCTTGGTGACCTGATAGCAAGCCTCCACCCAGCACCATATATTTACCATCTCCATTCTAATTCATAATGTGTAGAATATTTATTGCATCCTGCTACGTATGAGTCTGTAAAATCCTGTTTATAGGAAGAGGATTTTCTTTCACTGTGTGTGAAGAAATGAGCAATGAAAACACATTAATCTGGGAAGAATTAACCATAGTTCCAATCATTCTCAGGAGCTGAAGGAGGTTTTTAATTAATTTCACCCAGAGGCCTTGCCGTGGAATTTTCAGTATTGATGAGATTCAAAAATGTCTATGTATTTGAGGAATCTAGAGAGAAATCGAAAAGTAACCATTTGTCTTAGTAAGTAACTCTTTGTCTTAGGAAATTTGCCAACAAGATAAATTGTCCCGTTTAAAAGATGGAAGAAATCTCTATTAGCAAAAATTTCTAAAGTTTCTCTGTTTGATCTTTCATGGTTCTAATTCTCATAGGCTTCTTTAGCTGCCTGCACTTTACTCCAGCACAAGAGTAATGAACTTGATAAACAACCAGCAAAACCAAACTAAGAGACCCCTAATGAAGTGATCACTGATAGGTTATCACTAATTAGTGATAATAATAAGTGATCACTAATTTTTTTTCACCAATAAGTAACATTATTGGTGATAAAAAAATTATGTACCAGTTTTGACTGTGTGCACTGCTACTTTAGTGACAAATATGTTGTCACATATCAAAAGCTGTTTAAAGGACAGACAATGCTTTGGAACTCACCTGCAATATTTTGTTTTCTCATTAATGGATACTGTGCTTCATGATTTGGTGGTTGGTGACAGAGTCATCCGCTCTATTTATACCTGTGTATATATTAGGCCAACCTATAAGATTCTTCAGGGTTAAAGAACAGCAAACCATAGATTGAACCTTAGGAGAAAATGTAACCTATGTCATACATAACAATTTCTGTAATGGTGGTTTTAGTTATAATAGCTTTGTATTATAATTCTTTGAATCCAAGAGAAGCCACTATGCCATGAACAGCTCAGGCTTTAATTTTCGATATTATGGTGCAGCTTCATCCCTCATGTTCATCTGTACTGCTGTGAGCTGCTAACTATGTAACTTAAGTATAAAGAAGTGAGTTTCATCTGCCCTGCTCCTCCATCACTAAGCTGCATGTCATGGATATCTCTTTACTATTCACAGAGGCTGCCATTTAATTTCTCACTGGATAAAGAATGAAGTTAAATTCTGTGATATCTATACAGCTTCATCTCTATATTGAAGTCACTTGTGTAGAAGTGAACTGTCAAATTGTCAACTAGTGTCACAAGCACAATGGAGTGGCATGATAAAATATAAAATAATAAATCTAACATTTATATGGTCTATTTTTTAAAAACTGGAATTGCCATTAATTTTTACCATAACTTTTATATAAGATGCTTGCCATGATACTCAGTTCTTTTCAAATATGCAGGAGGAGTTAGAATATCAGAATTATATTGAAAATATACCCTTCTGTCATCAGACCCCAGCAGATTCAGTATCTTGAGGTCAGTTACCTTGCAGGAACATATTTGACGTTAGTGACTGGATTTAATGAATTCTGTCTGCTTGGAGCATAAGCAGCCTAAAATGTATCCCTAAGGCTGTATTCCCAAGAAGAAATAAATCATGCTAATAAAGTAAGCACAGTTGTTAATATAGTGATTGCAATCGTAAACCTACATTAAAAACAACAAAGAGCGCTGATGTAGTATCACTCAGGTTATTTTATTTAGTCTGAGTTACCATAGCAACCATAGGAATCATGAGATCACATTTTAATTAAGAATCTCCCAGTAATTCTGATTGTAGCAGCCTTAAGTACATGGTATGCTGAGCTGCATACTGAGTGCAGAGGAGGTTGATAAATATACAAGTCACTTGAATTCTGGTATAATTTCACTATACTTTTTGTGAGGGTAAATTCAGATTCAGCACATCAGGTAATCTCAATCTTTCATAATATTGAAATGTAAGAGAAAAAGTAAAAGCAAATCTTTGTCTGGCAGTATTCTGGAAAAAGCTGGGGAAATTAAGAAACATTGCCATGTCTTTGCACCTATTGAAATCAGCACCCGGTAAGATGGTAACAATACCATTTTCTTAAATCAGGGGCAGATTTCATGGCTATTGAATTTAGGAGTGATGGCTGTATAAACAGAATTAGAGATTAGGAAGCATGTCAAATGGAAAATATCTTGTGTTCCTGAGAACTAAATATCTGATTAGAGCATTTTGCATTTGAAGAGCTCCAAAAAAAGTCGGACATTTCAAAGTTGCCCTTGTATAGTTTAGAGTACTATCTATTTGAAATATAAAGCCATTTATAGAAGGAAATAATTAAAATCAGTTTTGAATTGACTGAACTCAACTCTTTCCTTTTTCCCTGTCATTAAACCAGGTGCCTCAATGTGTTACACGTTACTCTATAAAGTTTGGTAGCGGCAGAATGCAAAGCTGCCATTGCACTGTTCTTCCATTCACACATCTGCAGGTACCAACTTTGTTTTAATTGAGATAAATGGTGGATTACGTAAACAATAGAAAGATAACTCTGTGAGGTAGGGCTTTATATTTTTAATTTTTATTTCAGAAGTTAGAATTTTTTATCTGTCCTAAACTGAACTGAAAATTTTAAGCATGAAATCTTAAAATATAGCCATAAATCAGGTATGAATGATTATTGGGGGTAGTAAGGCTCGTTAGTGGTCAATTGTGGAAACAAACACACTGAAGAATGTCTTGGAGCTAGACTTTTTTCACAACTACTATCAGCTTCTACTGGCAGAACTTTTGGGGTGGAAGACATTTACACCAGAAAATTTGTAACCACCACTTCTACTCAGGCAGTCTTGGAAAGTAACGCACAAAGCAGAAATCAATTTTGTAATTCAGCATAATCTTTAAAAGCTTAAATGTCTTCGCTAAACCAGTTCCTGACTGTTATTCAGAAATATTTACTTTGGTGATTGCAACCTACATTTCTTCCAGTCAACAGATATATAAAACTTTTCATGTCTTCAACCACTTTGATCTTCACATTGTTTAAAAATTCTGTGATTTCTGTCTTCTTGTGGTTTCTAATAATTTCTAGAAAAGGTTTGAAATAAACTTTTCAAGTCTCATAGATTTATGCAATAGGGTAGAGCAATAATATCCTGTCTTAAAGTAGTTTTGATGAACACATTCAACTAACCTGCTCACCTTTACACTGATATGAAGTATTGGCTAAAGTTTTCTACCTTTAGATAGTTCCATTCAATAGTTCTCTCTTGGCAAAATTGCATTAAAATGTAGCCTTATTTTTTATTGCAAGCCAACCATTGTACCACATCTGCATTTAATGTTCCCATGGGGTGCATGTTCAAGGAGGAAATTGAGAAATAATATTCATATATATGTCAGACGAGGCTGAAATAGGAAATTAGCGGCTGAATTGAACTGGATGATTTAGTTCAGTCTCTCTGTTGCACTGAATGATATTGTAGTGATGGATACAAGCATTTCAAACTGACCTGGTTAAGACACTCATGGTATGCAATTCCAGTGGGATATAATTGAATATCCTCCTCACAATGCATTAGCTGCTTAATTAATTGCACTAATGACATTGTCCAGCATTTTACACTCAATGACAGATGATTTGGTTGAAGTAACAACCGTCCTAAAATCTATTCATATAAAAATTAAGTAAGATTTCCCCAAGATACCACCTGCAATATGATCAGCTATAATTATCTATTCCAGATTATAATGAATTCACTCAATTGAAAACAATGTTTCTAAGAATTTTTTATGATAAATAAACAGAGTCACTTATTTCCTGGTTATGCTGTTATTTAGGTTACAAATGGTTTTTGTTGGGTTTTTTTTTTAGTTGGACCATATTTTATATTCACAGAAACATAAAAAAGAAAGCAATAAATCTAATCTGAAGTATAAAAGAATTATATGTACTTGAATATCCTCTAATGGTGACATTGAACTTGAAAAACATGTGCCATTTCTAATGGCAAAATTAAAAGAAGAAAGAGGGGAGGTAATGACTAAGAAGAAAATTAGTTCTGGCTCAGAATAAATTACTGTTATGACTGCAAAACCTTTCCCTGAACAAAGCACCATTTTGCGACGGCTCATTATTCCTGTGTGGCTGTGGTGCGCCACCACATTTTCATAACTAATTCAAGAGCAAAAAATAATCTATTTGGATTATAATCCTTCGTAGCTACACACACTATTCCATGAAACATAGTACTTTATTTGTCTTCGTATTTGTATTCTACCTTGCATGCGAAAAAGCCTACAAGTAGAACTTCATTGAACTTTGTATTTCTATTGTCTCTAGATATTGAATTTGAATGACCAAAATTTTAAAAAACATTTTTAACAGCAGAGCAAAATAGGAAGTGCTGGGATCTAAACACTCTTAAAAATATGTCTGTTTTCTTCAGGTGTCTACACAAGCCCTAAACCTTTACTTTGATTATTTCAGGGGAAATGCAGAATAAGGCTAACCTGCTATTTTTCTGTTTTCCAACAGAAAACCTAAAAAAATTTTATCATCAAAAAAAAGGTTAAATACAGATTAACCTCATATATCTTAACAAAAGAAATTGAGGGAAGCATTCAGAAAAATGCTGAACAGATGTTAAAATTTCATGCTCTGATGTTAAATGATAATGTAACATGGATTAAAAATCTAATATGGACCTAGTGAATGGAGTACAGATACAAGATGCATCTTGTACAAGGTTTAAAAAATTCTTCCAATAAACGTTTAGTAGAATTTTATGTTAAAATTTGTGCTTGTGCCCCCCCCAAAGAAACATACACTAGCAATTTAACTAAATATGTGATTATTAATTAAAATAAATAGCTGATTAGCAATTGTGTGAAGAATGCAGGAGTACCTGCATATATAGGAACACCTATAAAATAAACTCTGAATCATAAGAAGCTTTTAAAAGCATTTAGAAATTGTTTGATGATGACGCAGAAGAAAACAATTTTCCATATGGTGTTTTCTCTCAGGCTCAAAACATTGCCTTCCATGTAGAGCAGGTTTTTTCCAATTTTGTGCTACCTTTATGCCACCAGGATAAAAGTAGTATCGTTGGTGATCTCCAGTAAGTCACATTAGGGAATCTGGTATTAGTGCGTTGCAATTGTTTGACCAGCTGCTGCTACAACATATGATGTGGATGAGAAGTAAAATTACATGAAGTAGAACTTTTTTGTGCTGTGCAATCTCTCAAAATAAGGAAAGTTATGTGCAATTTTGTAGTTAGTGACACAAGAATTTGATATTGAAATTATTCCTTGCATTTTGCAGAATTCAAAGTTTCTTGGTGTGTTCCTTGAGACTGGATTCTTTGTTTTGTTGTTTGTTTATGTCAGATTGGTTCTTGTTATTGCTTTATTTTTGGGGTGTTTTTGTCTAATGTGATTTTTTAAATATCTGAGCTAGACCTTTATGCCGTGCTAATGGTATTCATCTTGTTTCTGGTTTCATTTAAGACATTTTTCATTAAATGTAGGGTTTCCTGCTACACAGCATATGGACTTTTTAGTTCTTTAATAGATGTCCTTTTTCAGTCTAGTTGGGATATACTTCAGCAGTGCAGGGGTGAGTGCAAAATGCAAAAGCTTGGCTGGTTCCTGGTGTGTTCTGCTCCTCTGTTATTAACATTAATAAAGTTTTTGAAATTCTTATGACCATATTTAATATCAGTCTCAGATAATTCTACTCTGTCTAGAACGTCTTTTTCACTGTGTCTTCCCAAGAAGACTTCCAGCTTATTCAAATTGATCAAGTAAATTTTGCTTGGTCACAAAGTCTAGAGTTGTTTTATACTTGAATCAGGAATTATGTGCTATTCATCATGCCAGAGCACTCGACCAGATAAACATGGAAATGATCCACCATGGTCTTTGTTATTTCTAACAAAACAGATTTGTTTTATTCGAAGTAAATCAAATATGTTGGATCAATGTCATACCTAAGGGAAAGACCATGTAACTACTGTAACTTGGATGTTATTAAGCTTTTTGTAACAATGAAAAGCCATTTGCAAGGTATATGTAAAAAGTGTGTTATTCTGTAGACTTTCTACCACTCTTCTGTTTCCTTGCTTTTCTAATGAAGTTGGCACCAATGGAAAGTCATTTAAAGTTTAATTTGAAGAAGGTTCTTATACACCTACAGCTCTTTTGAGTCAGTGTGAAATATTTCAGCTGCTCATGTCCATGCATCATTGGTCCTCCCAGTGATAGAAGACCATAACTGAGGCAAAGGACTGCACTATCAAATGACCTTTAGCTTTATTAGATTGACCAGAAAGGCAAGTTTATAGGCACCTTGTATTATGCCTAGAGGAAAGTCAGCTCTAGCTCTGCATTTATTGTATAAAGAGCTTTTGTGTGTTTCATGTGACCTAATTTATTGTAAAGGCACGAAATATCCCATAGGTATGACATTATTTGTGTATAATTTTATGTACAATATCTAACCAAGAGTTGTAGGTTTTCCCAGTGACCCCACATATATTTGATTTTTATTATAGAATAGTTAGCATTTGAAACTTCATTTTTGAATGTCAACGCAGAAATTTTGTTTAAGGATAATTATCACATGGTTCATCATTTCCATTTTGCCAGTGCTGTTTATTTTATTTGGTATTTGCTCTGGAAAATGAAATGCATAGATGCTTTGAAATGAGTAAGTAATGTAGGTTAGAACATGTTCTAAAGATGTGACACATTTTTACAATTAAACGGAAGAGATATGCAACCAGATTAAAAGCTGCAAAAGAATAAGATCAGTAGAGTTTTGCTTGAGCAAAATACAAAGAGGACAGGAGAAGCCTCACCTGGGGTTTTAAAATGTGGCTTCTTATCCTTTAAAAATCAAGCTGAGAAAGATTCTAACAGGAAACAGAAGTTTACATTTTAATTTGAGATTTTTCAGTTATAGGACCTTCCCTTAGAAAGGCAGGTGCAAAGATGAGCTGCTGGATTTTTGAAGAGTTATATAAGGGCTCTTCTGTGACATTTTTTATATTACTGCAGCATAATATATTTTTGGCTAAACAGCCTATCTTGCTGTAACTAAAATTTTCAATCCCTTTTATCATCTTCCCTACACCTGACATGTTACAAACAACAGCCTGATGCTCATTAAAGTGCAAAAGCCATTGGTGCAGCTGTAAAGCTGAGTATAATTTAAAGATAAAAATGGGAAAACCTTGACTCTTCTTCTCTTCTGACACTGTATTTTTATGTAGAACACAAGTAAGCTAAAGCAACTGAAACACTAATGCATGTTTCTGAAACATGAAGATCTTGGCAGAGACAAATTTATAAATTAAAATTATTTTAATAACACTGGAGTTCAAATTTCAAGGTTTTTTTCCCCTTTATTATGGTTTTTCACTATAAATTAATAATATTTTAATATGATGCCTAGAACTGGTAAAATTTTTAAATCCAGATATAGCATAGGGATATTTTAACATTATTGATGGTGTAATTGTGGAACAATGAGACTGTGTAGTTTCTTCCTTAATTTTCCAGTAGCAATGCTTTTTTTCAATGTTATCATGTCAAATTATTTTATTTTATTTACTAAATTGAAACTTGTGAAGAAAAACAAACTGATGTTGTTTCTAAAAAAGCTGGAGTTTCACAGGAATGTATTAACCCCTAATTGTATAAAAAAGCATCTTGTTCAGCAGAGCCAAACATCATTTGGATGAGACAATAGGGTGAAGGAGGAATTCCTGTTATCTTTTGTATAGACCCTATAAACATTGTTAGTGTTTTGTTAATAGGGACAGCAGACCAACTGACCTGATAGTTAGGTACTGGCTTTGAACATTAACCTACAAAATCAATGAAGTGGTGTCAGTTCACATTTTCTGAGGCTTCCCTCTATTTTAATTTAGAGACATGCATCACCAACGGAACAGAAAACTTAATTCTGTCATTATCACGCATAAAAAATTAATGTTGCCACAAATATTATTTACTAATAAAACATGTATTTAACTAATATATCTTTAAATCATGCATTCAGTGTTATCATGCTCCATTTCTAGTTAGGAGTCAAGAATTGAGCCCAAAAGGGTTTCTGGTTATATCAAGTAATGCTAAAGAAAGTGTAATTTTTTAAAATGTGTTGCATGAAAGATAGGGAGAAATGAAGGGTAATTTTTGGCAGGGCTTGGGATTATCATCATGTAAAATATGGAAAAGTTCTTTATAAGAAATCATCTTAATTCTTTTTCTCCAAGAGACAACTAAAGAAATTCATTCTAGGCATCTTAAGGCACCATTATGGCAGTTATTGAAAGAATTTCATTTTATTACTGGAGGTCATGGCCATTACATAGTGATAACCCACTTTAGGAAAAGCTCACCCATTTATTCATAGTTCAAAGGTTTTCTATGTGCATTAATCTTACCCCTATGAACAAATAAGACTGTGAGAACTTTGTCCTTCTTTCCAATCAGAAAATTTTGGAAGATGAAAGACCAGATGGAAACAAATGATTGCAGCAATAATATTTTTAAATACTGAAACTCTTATGGTTTGATGTTGTAAAAATGCCTGTGTTTGATAACAGGGAGTATAGAAACCTAATTTTGTCTCAGTTCTGTTGCATGACACTTCAGGGTTACTAAATTAACATAATTTCCTCAATGCTCCATTTAGGGAGTAAAAGGAGAAGAGATGAGCAGAAAGACCAAGCCAGGCTGGAAGGTGACTGACAGCAAGTGTGAGTAAAAATCTATTTCAGGTTCATTTTTGTGCAATATTCATCTATAATGAGGGCCTGCAGTGTATGAAAACCCATTTGGATTTGTTAAACACATAAACCAAGAAACTCATTTTCCACGGTTCTTTGTTCTCTGTTCCACAAATCTAATCTTGCTACATTCAATAATTTCAATGAGAGAGAGAATACACTGGAAGCTTTGTGATATGAAATTATTTCTTCAGAATGAATTCTTTTTCCACATTCAAGGTATTCAGGGATTAGTTGCACATATGATCTCTGAATTGAACTCTAAAGCTCTGAGCTGTACCCCAGTAAATGCTTCCTAGAATCTAAAGAGGAACTAAATGCCAAGGAAGTCATACATAAGAGAAAGTTAAATAAGTGGGGACCATTCCAAGGTAACCCATGGAAAATGCTGAATAAAAGAGAGTTCACATCTAGCTATTTGAATCCTCTGTGCCAGGGAGAGAAAAGCTGGGGAGAAAATAAGCTAATTTAAAGACAACATATATTGCTTGTTGCTTTGTTATGCATTTTCATATGCATGTCTGAGTATTTTCCTGTCAGTGACTGCAAAATAAAAAATAGTTCTATGTTTGGATTTACTAGAAACATGGCCATTAAATTAAATTTTAACATATTGTGGTCTCTCAGTTTAATATGTGGCACATTAATTTTCTATGATGCTGGCATGCTGTGCTGATGGATTTCTCAGCCTACGAAATGAAGTAAACCAGGGATTTTTCAGGCAGTTTAATTTTTTCCAGAAGTGTTGGCATTAACATTCTTTTTGGGAAGACAGTTATCAAAACTTGACATTTCATTCAGTGTTTGAAATTCTCTTGTAATATGTATTAAGTCTTGTCACTGTAGTAATAATTGCCTGTTACACACCAACTTTGTTAGTGAAAATACCACAGCCTTACTCAATGACAATTGGGCTTCATTATCAAAGAGAAATTGTTTAAGAAACTGGAAGTCATAAATAAATTTCTATTATGGCAGTAATTGGTACCATCTTCTGTAATGTAAAAAAAAAATATAGCCTTATTGTTAAGCTTTGTATGGTTTGGTTTATTTTTTTAAACTTATTTTTTATTTGGGGAGTCTTGCCTTGAACCATTTCGTTTTTGTCAGTGACCAAATTCCTTTTCCCATAATAAGGACAGTTTTAAATTTTTTTATGCTGGACTGTTCTGTGTCTACTTTGTGTGGCCTGATGATAAGGAAAAAAAGTTGCAAACCCTCCTTTCTTCCTTTCCAGTTGTGGGTCAGTGATCAGTATGAACCTGAAGATTTTTGTAACTTCTTCATTGCTTTGCTGAAGTGGGGATTGCTTGGGAACCCTCTTGCATGTTCATATCAGGAAAATGTTCCCTGAGCATCTGCTGACTATGCTTATATCGTAATATTAGTGAATATGGGTATCCTCTTCCAGATTCTGTACTGCATATGCAAGAAGTTCTGTTCTTTAGGGTTTGAAGTAAAAGATGAGAGACAACAGATAGAAAAGGAGTGGGGACATAAAGCTGTATATTGGTAATTGTACACTGGTGTAATAAGCTTTCTAACAGACAGTTTTTCAGTATTGCATTTTTCGATGCCTTACAGTGACCTCTTAATGAGGGATAATTTTTCTAATACCTTTTCATTGATTTTGGTGAGTAATTCCTCCGAAGGGAAAACATTGACATTATTTCTGATGTTACCTTCAAGAGTATACTGGAATTCAGCCTGGGTTTTTCAGAACTTAATGAAATATAAGTGTGATGCACAGGGAGTCTGAAGGCAAAGATGGAGATGTTGAGGGAAGCAATGAGACAAGAGATGTGATTCAAGGTCTGGTCTTTGTGGCTTAATTCTACAGATTTCACTGTTGCATACTAGAAAATGCAGTTCAATTATTGCATGTATCTAGTAAAAAAGAAAGGATATTATAGGAATAAAACATGGGATATATCCTGGGCAAACATTTGAAGTGTGAGGGGTTGAATGAAAGGGACATCTATAGCATGGCTTTAATGGGTGTGAAGATTAGGGGAGTTTTCCATGTGGATCCTGGCAATGTGGAAAGACAGGAGGAAGATGGGTCTTTTAGATACCTGCAATATATGAATTTTAGGACTATATGTACAGTGTTTCTAATCTGAAGTTTTTCAGAGGTTTTTCTTATTTCACTGGGTGTCATACTCCAAGGACAGAATGTATGTGGACAGCAATGCAGGTAAAAGATCTTATGTGCAACAAAGATTTCTGTGGCTGTGTACAGTATGTTGTGATGCGGGATTGCTTCTGAAAGGGCAGTGTTATTCAGCTTGATAGGCATTCTACGCTCTCCTGCTCACTAATTCAAATTTACTGCACTTTGTTTCCTTCTTGGCACTTTAAAAAGATTATTGAAAGGGATGTTGAAATACTGTAGGTAGATAAGATGTATTTTCAGGCTGTAAAATCACAGAGGTAATAGATAACATTTAAGTAGGAAGCACTTACCATAAATGATCATTTATTGTTGGTTTGGGGTTTTTCGTCGGACAGGTAGTTTATTGTATAATTTATGACACTTTTGTCCAGCTAGTTTTGCTTCACAGTCTTGATTTTTAAGCTATGACATGATTCAGCTTTGCTGAATCTTGCTTTTAGCTCTGTTAGAAACACTTAACATGTGCTTAACTAGCATCTCTTCTGCAGCAATTTTCTGGTGGAACTATTCCAGTACTCCTGCTTTTAGGTACTGCATCAAAGGGTGTCCAGCTCAAACGGATGATAAGCAGTTAACAAACCCTTCCTCATCTAGAAGGAGATGTTGTTGCAAAAAATTGATTATTTTGGTGTGTATATAGTTATTGTCTTGGTGACAACTTAGTTGCATCACAACAAAAAACTCAGAATTTGAAGTAGTACCCAAGCTACTCAATCTGCCACTTATGTCAACACAACTCCTCACCTCAGCTTTAACACAGTAGCGCAGGCTGAGATGTTCCTAATCACCTGTGTAACCTGTGCATTCACTAGTTGTGTTGATTTAGAAGGAAATACAGGATTTTCAGAAAAGCAAAATGCCAAATCCCTTTTTATTGCTTAGCTTCACTGCACTCACACTAAAAGGGTTCTCTCATCCATGAGAACATGGTGGTGTTTACTTTCCAGAAGCAAAAGATACGTGCTGGATGGACTTTTTCTGTGTCAGAGCATGTTTTTCTTCTCTGCTTCCTTCCTGCATCAGTTAACAAGGGTGTTTCTCAGCACTATGTGGCAGCAGAGTTAGGCAGAGGTGACAGAGGTGGTGCTGGGTTGTGATGCTGCACAGCAGGCTAATCTAAGCAAGCCATTAGTGCAACACTTGGTGGGGTGGGATTCAAGATTAAAAATTGCTTCAATTTTCCAATCACTGGGAGGGCTACTTCCAGTAGGGCTGCTTGGTGTGGGAAATGGAAACACCGAGAACTGTAAATAACAAGAATGTGTTTGATCTGACTGAGAGTTGAACTTTTGCCTTCCTAATACATCACACAAGACACGTTAGTATGCTAAAGATTGTGACAGTGATTCCCTTAGCATGTGTATTTGCAGCTGCTTTTTGACACAGTGCAAGACTGTGCTATGCAGAGATGACTGGTTGGAGGCTGCCTGCCCGGCAAGGTGTTTTATCTGTGGTGTGTCTTAACCTAGTCATCTTGCTTTCAAAGTGGAAAGAAAATTTACTTCAAGGAGCTCAAAAAATAATCCTCAAATCTTTTTCTATTCTTTGACTTTAATATAATCATTACATTCACACTTTGCATTCATAAATCCTTTAAAAGGACTCGATAATTATTTTTGCTGTTCAGACCAATCAAATCCTTCACATGATTTGTGTAATCTACTGAAGTTCTTTGTGGTTGTTTTAAAATCCTCATCCTAACACAGCTGACCTGAATAAAATGTGTAATAACTCACATTTTGTGGTTTACCAGGACAGAATTATAATAATGCCAGGGTCTATTAAATTAAAAGGCTATGCTTTTATTACTTAAAGGTCAGTGAAGTCCTCTACCATGTCATCTGTGTTCCTGCATTTTGTTCCCAATCTTGATGTTTTCATATGGGCAGATACTGGCACATTATGTTTTGAAATTGATCATGAATATTGGGGAAAGAGTATTACAGAATTATTCATGTTTAACATTTTTTATCCTGAACTAACTTGCTATCACCAGCTTTCTGCAATTTGACTGCTTTTTCCCTTCAGCAATGATTACACTTTTCCCTAATTTTGTCAGACAGAATGGTAATAACCTTAGGCAATCGTACTAAAATAATTTGTCGGCTACTCATTGTTTTATTTTTAATGTATAAAGAAATTAAATGCTCCAAAACGCAACAGACTAAAGAGCTGAATCCATTTTTTATTCACAGGGTGTCTTCAGACACCATGGCTGATCGTGTTCCCCAGCTGCCCAGCAGCACAGGCTGTGACAGCCCTGCACAGCCCCAGGACCTCCCACCCTGCCCACCTCAGCCTCGGCCAGGCCCAAGGAGAGAAGAGGGAATCGTCCGGTTTCTTGGAGGAAATTTATTCCCATTTCTCTTGGGTGTTTGAACTCCTCAAAAGGGTGGGAGTTGAGGAGCAGGGAAGGGAAGCTGTGGTGACTGATGGCCTGAGGAATTTAGCAGGAACTGTTGTTTGTGATCTTAGATCAGATCACCCTCCACCACAAAATGCTCACACAGCCAGAAGAGCTGATGTGCTGGAAAGTTCAGGGAGTCTCTACTGATCCAGCTGGACCTCTGCAATGGTGACTCCTCTCACATCCAGACAGCCCTTGACCATGCTGCTTGAGAGGCCTGATTCCCCCAGAAAGCATTGCCCTATTATGGTTATTATATTTTTTTAACAAATGCTCTGTCCATGGGCATCTATGCAACAAATGAAATATGCACATACAAAGAAACCATCGTCTCACTATCAAATTCCACTTTGAACTTATTGAGGAGAAAGAGCCAAGGGCTTTGGTGGCTGTGCAGTACTCCAGAGAAGGTGTCTGAATACCCTGGGCTTTGTTTCTTGAGTAAAAGAAACTAAGGCCAGCAGTGTTTTGGTCTGTGAGAGGTTCTTGGCCTTGCTAAATGCACTGCATCTCCTCCCTGTGCCTGGGAGATCTGCTTCATGTTAAAGAGCAAAGGACACCTTTTACGGAGATGCTTTATAGATTAAAAGCATCGTGCCTGTTCCACAGCATGCTGCTTTCAGGTTTCACTTTGACTGGGAGAGTATCTTATTATAATCAACAGCCTTTGAAAATGTGCATTTCAAAGATAATTTTCACAGATCTCATTGATGTTGTTCTGCTACATACTGCAGTGTTCTTTCAAAAATGACATACTGTCATCAGGAATGAAAATGATAATCTGACCAATTCTAAGAGAATCAATATTCCAACCTTTGAAATTCATTTTGTGTAACTAGTGTGTGAAAATCTTCTGATTTAAAAAGAAAGACACGTTTCATCCCACTTTATCTCTTGATAGATAACTGACCATTACGCCTCCTTGTTCTCTTTCATGATTATTAACAGCTTAGACATATTTCTTGTAATATCTCTCTATAAATAATTCTAGGCTCAGAAGTTTGTTTCTTTTATAAATTAAGCTATCCAAAAGTGATAGCTCATTTCTTCATAACTAGAATCTGTCTCCTCTAGGGGCAATTTATCTTTGCAGCAGCTAACCCTTAGGCATTATTTATTTCATAGACTTTTATTAATCGTCTTTGCCAGTTTCTCTCAGTCCTTCTCTTCCTACAGTCTTCTGCTACACTCAGAACACCCACCAAGTTTTCCAAATATTTATACTGCTGGTTTTAGAGGAAGAAGAGTTGTCTGAGATGTTGTTTTATTAAACCTTGATTGTTTAAATACCAGTCATCAGGGATTGCTCATGGAAAACTCAAGTCTGACTTTTGTTGTAGGGTAGGGAATGCCTGTTTTGTGAAGTCAGTCTGTATGACAGGGGTAGATACACAATCACTATAGATTATCCTCTGGGAAAGACAGCTGAAAGGAATGAAAATTAATGTAAAGAAGGATGGCAAAAACTAACCTCAATGCTTTTTTCTTGCACTGGCTAGACAGGAAGAAATCTCTTGGTATGAACGTCTCTCCAAGCCTCTTGTGCCAACTGTTGAGCCTCAGAGTCTGTGATCAGAGCAGGAGAGACCTGCATTTGAGAAACCTGCCCTGCCATTCTCACCAACCGTTCCCAGTGGAGCTGTGATTGCTCAGTGAGAGGGATGGACTCTGTGAGGGCAGATGGACGCAGCCAGCAGCTGCTACTTTGCCAAAGCTCTAAAGGCGACACTAGGCAGAGATGAGAAACTCATAGCAAGGGTGGGATTATAGAGTTTGCAAAGCTGGCGTAGTCAGGAGACACACCAGACTGGCATACCTGTACACTTAAGATAGACGTTTGGGGTTCCTTTTACATCAAACAGTTAACATATGCCTTAGAGAATTTAGTGCTCTCCTTGTAGGCATAACGCACGCTACCAGCAGAACTGCAGTTCATGTGCCTGTTGCAAGTCCTTTATAGACTATTTTAAACATTATTGAGCCAGGTGTTGCTGGTAGTTGCATTATTTCTTTGATATTGATTAAGAAATTTAATCAAATGAATTTTTTTTATGTCTCCCAAACAGTCTAAATAATTCATAAGCTGCATTTTTAACTTTCCATCTCAACAAATGCGTGTTCTAATGTGTTAAAATTGTAAAAGAGTATTCTTAATTTTTTTGCTGTATGCATTGTTGAAGAAAAGAACAGGTGAAAATATACATAAGTGTTGGCATTTTTGGGGGGGCATTTCACGTATGATTCATCTTTTTTCCCTATACGGGTGATCTGTGAACAATGAAGAATAGAACTTCCCGTGACAAGTCTATTCTGTAATTTAATAAAAAAAGAAAATTTGTCAACGCTTTGCCTCAACATATGCCCTTTATGTCAAAAAAGTTATCTGGAGTCTTACAGGAAACCAGTGAGGTTGACAAGGATTATCTATAATAACCCTACTTAGGGTCCATCTTATTTCCATGTAGGTGAATATACGTATTTGTATATATGCACAAAAATGCTTATATAGTTTTATTTGTATGTGAACAGCAAGACTTTTAAAATTTGATGCTATTGACTTAAACTATCTGCTGAGTTTGCAGAGCAGAATTATTTATTCTGATGTTAATGACTGGGGAATTAGACAGAAATAGAACTCTCAGATTTCAAGGTGGCAGGAAATCCCACTTGAGTCCATCATCCACTGTGCCTACAAATGTCTGTCAGTAATGACTGAATCTACCCATAAAAGCCTTCAGTGTAAGAATCTCTACAAACTTTATATATTCCATTCCTTACCTCTCTGTAATTTGAGAATGCTTTTCCTGATGCCTGTCTTGTGCCTTTCGTGCTGCAATTTAAACCTTGTTGTTAGTTTTCCCATCAGTGGTAGAGTTCTCATTTTCCCCTTCAATTTTGCTGTGTCACTTCAATCTTCTCTGTGCTAACCTAAAATTATGATACCTGGTAATACTTCCTCTATCTTCACTCTGTAATAGAGAACATTTTCCTTTATTACACAAGGTCCAAGTTCTTCACCCTGCAGTGTCTCAAAAAGTGATTTGCATACCTCATCAATATCCCCAGATTTGGTGTATAGTCCCCATTTACAATATTGTTGGGGCTTTTTTGCCATGCTGACATTTCAGCTGTATGAAGGGCAACTTCTTTAGTCTTATTTATGGCATGAACCATGTTCTCATCTGGTTTTGTTACTACATATCCTGGATTTTTTTAATCTAATGCTAGAAACTGTTCTCCTAAAATATTTTTAAGCCTTCATTATCTGAGATTGGGTATTCAATTCTGTACTGCCTAAACTTGCATGATGCTGAGAAGTTCCTTCCTTCAGCTATGACATATGAATATTTTGTATAGCACATGCTTCTCAGAATCAAATGAACTTGATTTCTTAGTTTTATTCACTTTCTCTCCTAATCTTAACATGAATTTTTCCCTAATGCATCTAATTTCCCTAGCGCATCCAATTTTCTTATCCCATTCCAAAATGTTGTTTTTCTTTAGAATATTTTTCCGTATCAGAAACCACAATGTTTTTGTTGATTTGGGTTAAATTGATGAGATACTTACTTGTTTGATTTCCTCACAGAGAGCAAAATTTCATATGTCTTCCCTCAAATCATTAAACCTGAAATCTGTAGTTTGTTCTACATAAGTATTTTCCTATGACTTTCTAAGATGGACTCACTTCCATGTGCAGGGGCATGTAGATAATTGCAATTTTGCCATCAGGATGTAAGTATTACTCTACGAGTCCAAATGCAGGTGAGGAGACAAGTTTTTTCCTGGTTATCTGGTGATAGAATAGACCACAGATCAAAGTCTGGGAATAGGTCTTCATTTTTCTTTTGTCATGTTAATTGTTATGGTTTCTGACTCCCTAGAAGATGAATTGCAGAAATGCCACTGCTCTGAAATGAAGCCACTCTGAAATTAGTATTCTGTTGCTGTGTCTGTTTAAACAGACCAAACACTGTTTGTGCACTGGTTTTGGAGAAGCTGAAAGCGCTGGTTTTGTCTGATTTCTTTTTTCTCAGCCCCTGATAGAATAGTCACTTTGGAAGAGAGATTGGTGTACTCTACCCAATTTGCAGATTCAGGCATTAACTTGTTTCTTCAGGCTTTGAAAGGGTAATGGCAAAGAACTGCTTATAAATCTTAAGTTAATTTAGGATATTTAGTCTTCTGTCTCTTAGATGGATATACTTTGGCACTTTAATTAACTGCTTGTTAATTCCAGACTTTCACGTTATTCTGTGCAGAGACTTTAAATAAGATATGCCTATACCGAGACTATATTAAAGGGCTTATTTTAGTGGTAAATAGATTCCAACTTTATGTTTTATGCATCCCATAGATCATGTGGCTTGTGATTCAAAACACACAAGGCATGTTTCCAGGGTTTCACGTACTGTAAATAAATGTAAAACAAGCTCCTTGCACAAACGTGCTATAAAGTAATCAGCACCAGGAAAGCTAAGAAGCTAAATGATACTTGGGAGACTGTAATTAATATTAATCTCTTGCATGCCAGAACAAGTGATTAAACTCCTCCACCTCTTTTGCTTGAGATGCAAATGTGGCTGACTGGCAACGTCCTATGACAAACACACAACTGTAGCAGCCACTGGTTGAATTTAAATATGTAGCAAGGGGGTCAGAATTTAAGAAAACTTGTGAGTAGTTTAAGAATTTCATCACCTTAAAGCCTGGTGGTGTCTGTTTTCATTGACAGTAGGAAAGGACAGAGATTATATATTTGTTTTGTGTGAATTGGTCCATGGAGAAATCTCATCTCCCATATTCTCTTTGCCAGAGTGTTTTTCCTCAAATTAAGAAAAGCAGCACCCAAACTTTCTGGTACATATGGCTGGACAGTTATCCAAGTCACTATTGTAAACTATGTGTTCCAGGCTTCTCCCTGCTTCTTCCTGTGTGAGAAGAGATAAAAACACTTTATTTTCAGAGTACTTGCATAATTTTTTCCATTTTGATATTTCCCAGTATTTTTATCAACTTTTCCATGAATTGGGAAAGCATGACAACACCACTTTGTATTCATTTTTTACAAAATTTTTATATTTAATATATCAGATCCCCTTTTTTCTCAAACCTTCTTGGAAATGAAAATAAGTCTAATTTTACAGTTTATAGTATGTCAGTAAATTTTTAGAGAACATTTTAAATTTAAAAGGTGACTTCCTTTCAAGTATTTCCCTGTTTCCCACATTTTTATCAGTTCTGCTTTGCAATTACTGGAGCAACATGAACAACTTTATTCTTGAGAGAATTCTTCCCAGGGGAATTTTATTTGGTGTAATATACTCATGATATTTGGATAAGAATAACATGAATAGAGTTTAATTTTCATATTTAAACTAGGGCTGGGTTTGATGTCTTCATTTATTTTATTATTTAGTAATATTCCCTTTAGGTTTTTGCCAAGGCCTAAGATTAACTGACCATCTGTCTATTTTGCTACAAAGCAGGATCTGCTCCTCATTACTGGCACTTAATTTTGTGGCAAAAATTCACAGAATGTGGTCTGGTGTTCTGATTTATTCAGGGACATCTATAGAAATCTAGCAAATCCAATCAGAGAATTCAAGGATACTCAGCAGAAGAAAAGTGTCCTGGAAAATGTTCACAACTGCCCCTATTCAAAAATATGGCAATGATATGCTTGTGTCCATACTTACTCTGTATAGTTCGAACTTTTATTAGGTATTTCCAACAGGAAATTGTAGCATCATTGGACACAGGTCTGGAATATTTATGCCTGTGTGAGGGATCTTGTGCCTGCACAGTGGATTAAGACCATGAAGACATTTGACTCCCAGGTGTCAAATACTATGGAATTACACCCATTTTTACATTATATCATTAAGTCACAACTATGTAATAAGATATGTCATAAGGGTGTGCTTAGAAGCAACAGGATAACTGGAGATAATCAGTGGTTCTCTGTTTAACTTCTCAAAACTGACAAGTTATTTAAATATTTCAGTTCCCCTGAAAGGTATCCTGAATACTTATAGGTAAAAAACCACATCCATTTCAAAAGAATCCACCATTTGAATTTTAATATTATTGCAGTTCGTGCAAATTTTTTAAATCTTCTGATTTTTCTCATTTCATTTTTGTTGGCTTACTGAGATGAGTTTCAGATGTCCTTATCAGGGCAATTTTCACCCTAATTCTTATTCAGTTAAGATTATGATATTCTGTTCAACAAAGTTCTTCACAAAGCTGCTGCCAGTAATTGGTGTTTGTTTCTTCTGTCTTTTATGAATTTGTCTCCTTTTCCCCATTACTTTAAAGTTTAAAGTGAACTCGGTGCCAGTGCATAACAACTGCACTTCTTGTGAGACACAGATATTTTTACAATGCATGATTCTCCTTCAGGGAAATGAGTAAGGGTTTGCTTCTGCTGTTCCTTGGTGCTAGCCAGCACGTCACACTGTAATAACTGGAGTTGCCTGTTTTTGATGAAAAAGCATCTTTAGAGCATCTGAAAATATGTTGTCCTGTGGATTGTGGTTTATATTTAAGAAAACCTGTGCTGATTTTAGATGTAATAAGAGTCTAGAAACATCTATAGGTCCACTTAATCTTCAGTTTTCTCTGTGGGAGACTTATTTTCTGAACAAGACCTAATGTTGCTGCTCCTTGAGTAGCTACCTCCCCTCGTACACAGGAATGGTCTCTCCAGCTGCTTGCATGGCTGTTGTCAGAGCTGGCTCTCCCGGCCAGAGTCTGAAGCAGTCAGCACTGACTCCCAAAGCTGCCGTGGTTACACTGCCTTCTGTGCACTCAGGCTGGACGCAGGGCTGGGGCAGGAGCTCTCGGTTGGCAGAGCAGCAGGTATATCCTAATACTGCAAGTCTGGGGAAAGAATTTCCCTATGGGACCATTACTGCGCATTGGCAGTGGGTTTTGATGTGATATCTTCATGCTTTACTAATATTCATATTAGGCTTTTAGTGTTTTCCTGTGCATAAAAGGGAATCAGAAACACTTTGAGTGCCTTTTCTAGCATTTGGACAGCTGTCTGAGCCTTTTTATACACACTGCAGAGAACATCACAGAAAATAAGCAAAACCATACTAAGGTAGCTGTGTTGCCTTTTGGATGTGCTGTGTAGGTATAAAGGCTTGCTCAGGAATCTCTGCCATGTTTGTGTTGCGTTGTGTGCACAGTCCACGGTCCCAGTTTGTCAGAAAGTCATAAAGCATCTTAGTTTTGTCAGTAATTTCACAAACCTTATTGGCAGCAGAAAATGTTGGTGTGCAATTAGGGTTTATTCCAAACTTGGGGATGTAATTTTGTGTAAAAATGAAAAATCAAAGTCTATCATCAAAAAAGCAAATATAATCAGGAAATGAAATTAAAATATTTACATGTCTCTGATGGAAAAGCAGCCGTTCTGCTTCCATTATATCAGAATATGCTAGACTTGATATTGAAAGTGAAACTGAACTTCTGCAATGCACATTTTATCAACTAAAAACATTTCTGCATTTGAGAAGTTCATTAAATGATACATAAAAATTCTAAAAACTGCATGCACATGAGTGTGCGCAGTGTCCTTCCATGCCAAAAACAAAACAAAAAATTGTGTAAGATTGCAGAAGCTCAGTTTCACTTCCAATATTTAGGGTTACCAGTATTTCTGAAATGTTTTCACATAGAATTAACAGCATGGGGCGGATGCTATTTATCAAAGCAGTTTATTTCTGTTGCTCAAATAAATTTTATTTTTATTTTTAAAAAAATTTAATATTTTAATTAAAGATCAATAATTTAATTCAAGATTAGTGATTCAATCAATTGAAAGAACAGCAAAGCAATTATCCCTCCCCTCCCACAATCAGCTTGAGCTTTTCAGAGGTGTTGCAGAAGGAGTGTGAAATATTTTCTTTACACTGACATTATAATGACACTTTGCAGGTGTCCTTAGACTCTAATCATCCACGACTTTCACATATGCTACACATTGGGAACAGTCCCTTTGAAGTTAATTGGGTTTCACCTGTTTACTCCAGCAGAGAGTGAAACCCTGTTTACTGAATTTTAAATTAAATATAAACACATTAAAATATAAAACTGTACTTTAACTTCTGGTAGTTCTATTATGCATGTTGTAGACTTTCTCAATTAAAATACATCCAATTAGATGTATTTAAAGATTAAATCATCCTCTGAGGCATTGGTTGTAGGAACGGATTAAAAACTAATTAAATGTAAACCTCTCGAGACCTAAATTACTTTCCCCTCCCCCTAAAATCAGATATATGTCTAAATAAGAAGAAGATCTGAAGGTTAGTGATAACCTCAGGTCTCTTGGATTTTATTTGCTCTCAGATCACCTGACATGGGCTATTCTGCTCCATCGTACAAAAAGTATCCTTCTGTTTAGCTTTCTGGGGACTGAAATATGACTTCAGGTTCTTCCAATCGTTTTATTGTTCTTAAGGTTAAACAACATGCATTTTTAGCAGCTTTTTCCTAAATGAAGCAAGAAAATTACAGTTGAAATTTTCCAGAGGAGTGGAATCTGAGCTAATGCCTGACACTATATACAGAATAACTCCATCAATGAGTAAAATGAAAGCATCAGAACCATCAGAAAAAGGGATTTCTTTTTCTCATATGTGATTGTGGCTGTCTGCTTGGGGTGAACAGAAGTTGAATTGATTGAATGACTTTACAGGGAAAACTTCATTACTTTGAGAACTGGTTTGAAATAAATTGGAAAAAATTAAATTTATATTATGTAAGGGGCCAGATCATATGAGATTTCCCCTCAGTAGGAACTGGGCATCCAATATTACCCACATCTTAGCTCAAAGACACCTTAACTCAATTTATGCAACTTCTACTACTGGAAGAGCCCTCATTTATTAAGGATCACCAATGTGTTTTTACCTGGAGGATATGAATCTGTATAATTAGTATGTAAAAGACCAAAATATTTTTAGGTGATTTTAAAAAGTGAATGTCATGCAGTGCACCATGGTGCATGGTGTAAAAGCAAGATATCACTCAGCTGAAAGTGAAAAAACCTGAAATTACTTTCAAAATGAAGTGTAGATATATTGGATATAGATGTTGATGAGCAGATGCTGGAGAGGGACACAGGCAGAATGGAGAGTAGCTGTCATGGGATCCTGCAAAACTGCAGCTGGAGGTAGCCGGTTCCAAACTTGTGTTCAGCTTGGAGCTGTTTGATTGCTGTCATGCCTGTGCTCAAGGAAAGCAGAGAGTGACTCAAGGAATCACAACCAATTTATGTCCAGGACAGGGAGCTGTGAATTTCAATGTCAGTCTGGGTTTTAGACTGAAATAAAATGTATGCACAGAAATTATACTCGACACTGTGGCAACACTTCAGTAGGGTTTTTTTTTTTTTTTGTGAAGGGGATAAATACTTTGCTCATGTTTTAAACAGTACCTGAAATGTCTCTTTGATCCCCATTGGTCCGATCAGTTTGTTTATTTGTGCCATAGCAATGCCAGCACTTCTCGAGCTCTGAACATAGTCCCTAATTTAAGATCTGGATAAAAATGTGGTCTAAACAGCACAGGAAATCCACAAAAGGGCAGCAACTTTGGAAAGGACAGATTTGTGCCCAGGTTGCCACCACCTTTAGTGACAGCAGTCTTCCTGGTGAAGATCTTAGTAGTGAAATCCTAGCTTACAGATAACTGTTTAAATTACTTTAATTTAATTTTGGTAAAAAATCTCTATAAAACTATTAATTTTGTTACAATGTATATTCATAATGCAAAAAGTTTTTCATTTGTTTGTTTCTTTGTGTTTTTTTTCTGTGTTTATTTAGTTCTTTCTAGTTCAGATTCTTTGCTCTATGTTTATGGGACACTTGCAGTAATTTCAGTCAGGTTTGCAAACCACTGACATTTTAGTCAGGAGGGAGCAGGGATTGATAGACCAGACTGAAATACTGATGCTGAGGAGAGCAGGGGATAGTTCTTTATTAAGCTAAGTAGCTTTGGAGCTGGAAATGCATCAGGGGACATGCTTTGGAAGGAATGCATTCTGGAGAGAAGGCTCTGTTGGCACAGCCCTGGCATGCAGCAAGACAGTGGGAGGTGAACTGAATGAAGAGGCTTTCCCTGTCAGTCTTTAACAGTTCTGTCAGGTGCATTTGAGAAGTAAAACTATCACTAAACTGGAATTGAGGAGGAGTAGTGACATCTTTTCACTGAGACAGCCTGAATGTTTCAGAGTCTAATTCCTGGATATTGCTGTCCTCTTTTCTTATCCGTCCAAATGCTTTAGAAGGTTTGCAAATTCTCTAGTCATGCCCACAACCATGAACACCACCAGCAAGGGACACAAAATCAAGACGGAAAATATTTTCCCCCTCCCATGAGTCAATCCTTCCCTGTGAGTTTTCTTGGTGACCCTAAAGAGCACAGTGCCGCATGACTGAAGTTAACGATTAATAAAGTTGTCTTTAACAGATCAGAGTATGTTACATTGTGGACTTTTATGCTGTGTCAGACTTCTCTTAATATTTACATGTTTATTATTCTCCAATTATTATGTATAGACATCTGTGCAGCTATTCATATACGTTGATGTTAACCCAAGAAGTAACAAGGTGTTGAGACTATGCTTTGGGATATAATGTGGGGTCTTGAGGTACAAAATAAAGACATTAAACAAAGAATGTTTTTCTTGATGTGATTAAAAGTGATCCCCATTGTTACTATGGTGTGATCTTTAATATTTTATGTAATGCTTTAAGGGAATCTGTTGAATAGAAACCATAACACTATTAATTTAGTGTAGCACCGAGCCTCAGGAGCAAATGCTAAATAACATTTAGTAACGGGTTTAATAACAAATTTATGGAGCTCCTTATGTGTGCTTTTCACTCTTTTCCAATGGTAATGTTGTTATCCATTAGCACTCAAATGTTCTTCCTCATGATACAACAGCTGCATACACAGACTCCAAATAACTTAATCTAATGCTTGTTGGAGACAATAGAAAGAATTCATGGGTGTCATATAATATCCTCTTCAAAATCAGCTTTAAATACAACACACTGCTTTTCCCTGTTCTTGAACATGAATTAACATTTTATATCTATTTTACCACCTGACACAATAAAAAGGCCAAAGTTGTCAATGTGCCTAAAGTAAGGTTTGTACTGGGTGTGAGGAGCAGGGAGTGACACATTTCAGCTATATTTTAAGTAGTTCACTGGCTAAGTGGTCATAGAGCATTATTCCATAAGGCAGGAGGGAAGACAATGTAAAAACAGCCTAACCAATGTTCTTGAAAACAAGATTCAGTGTACTCAGTGGTCTCTGATTCTAGTTTCTTGTCTGATTCTCTTGTAGCTGAGTGAAAGGTGTTTCTGGCTCCACTAGACATTGAATGCACATTCCCAGAAATGATGAAGTATTCAAGTAGGTATTCAAGCTTCCCCTCCGTAAATGATTCTGTGGAGGACAAGTTTGTACACAATGTTCCCAAGTCTCTGAGATCACGAATGAAAAAGTAAAAGGTTTTGTTTCCATATATGTGCAACCACCACCTCTGGTAAGGATATTGAAAAAAAAAAAAAAAAAGTTAATACTTCAAGCTGAAACACAGGGCCAAAAATGCTCATAAAAGGCATGTTTTCATTTGTGAGTTCAGTCAATTAATTAATTAATTAATTAGCTTGACAAAGCACTCAGTAAAACAGAACTTTTTCTGCATAAGACAAACTTGTAGGCCTCCCTCACGACATTTCTATGATTTTCTTAAAGATTGCTTTGTGTTGGTCTGCTAAGAAATAAGATGTGCAATTCTTAGAAAATTTCTTTTTCAAAAAGCTGGGGGCCAAATGTCTGTTTAATACACATGCCTTTGAGAATTCTCTGTAATGGTAGTTTTGACATAACAATGTATGGTGGTGGTATCAATAATACTTCTTTATAGAGTATAATTTTACACTAACTTTTAATTTCCCCTGCCTGAATATGCATTGGTTTTTCCTGTAAATTAGCAGAGTTGTTGTCAGCTATTCTTAAATATAACCTATTAGATTATTATTTTGGTGCTAATAAAACTGAGGTGCAGCAATATTTATATTTATTTGAGTTTTATTTATCTTCTCACGGACATGTCATTATTCTATCCTGTGTGGTAAAGTCCTTAAAATTAAATAATTTGTGCTGAAGAAAGCGGAGAAGGGAGAAAGCTGAAATAACTTTTTATAAGCTCTAAGATCAATGCCAAATGCACATCTAAGGTAGAGGAAACTTTTATATTTCTTTTATAGCTAGATCATCCACTTCACTGGTTTACTCTTTTAACAAAGGTAAGGTTCTCAACCAGCAAATATTAGATCTTAAATGGATTTTTCATTTTTCAGAAGTGTAGTTCACTAACTGCACTATAAATATGCAAATATTTATTACATCGGTTGTTTTGGTTCATGAAAATATCAATTCCCATGCAGATTTTAGGATTTTCTAAATAATCAAAAAGTTTCAAGTTTGCTGAGCTGTGGTGTATAGGTAAAACCTTATAAAATGAAGGCCTTGTTGCATTTGTAAAATCATGGCTCAGGCCTGTTACTTCAGCTAGGTAGAAAAGGACTGTGGGAAAGAGACCCAGCTGAGTTAGGAGTAGAAAAACATGCTGTGTGACTGCCACGTGTTCACATCGTGGTGTGTGGTGGTTGGTTGAATTATGCTTGCTATACTTTAAAACTATGTAAACTGATAACCAGCTAAGTGCTTAAAAAGGCCAGGTTTTTTGCAATAAAGGGCTCTCCTTTGCACCTGCCTGGGGAATCTGCATCGCTCATTATCACAATGCTGAACTATGAAATAATATTAGGTACATACATTTTTCTGGGAAAGAGAGTTTTCTTCCAATTTTTCTGCAATATTGCTGCTCTGAGTTAGTAACTGATTCCTCAAAATTAAGTAGCACATTTACTTCCTGAAGATATTCTGTGTCATCTGTCCAGAATATGAGCAAGAAAAAGCGCATTTCTTAAGGTGTCTGGCACAGGAATCCACTTTTATGAATGAGCCACATAGTACATAAGCATTGCCTACAGCTTTTGTTTTTCCCCTCATTGTGATTATCACCAAGTATATAGATGGAAAGAAAGGCTTTTGCTTCATCCAGCCCATCATCCCTGACAGTTCACATTTATTCTCTGAAGTAGAGTTTCTGTTGTTGCATTTTGTCTAGCACTAAAACATCTGTAAAGGGCTGATCTATTTCCTCGTCCTCCAGTTACTGCCTGGAACATTGTGGAGAGCAGCATCCTTAGACCTCGCAGTCCCTCTCCTGACATCCCTACAGTGTTTGTGGTGCCTGCAAAGAGATATTTCAGCTCTGGTGCTGTAAATTCGTGTGCTCTGTGTGGAAAGAAAAAACAAACCAAAAAAACCAGAAAGTGAATTAAGGCTTGCTGCACTGTCAGCGTTACCCACAGGAAAGTCTGTGGTTGGTAGGAGATGCCTCTTCTTGTTTGTGATGGTTTATCAGTTTCTGTAAATGTCACCGCTTGAGGACTGAGATGCAAACATTACCATGAGCAAGACCACTTAGCCGGCTTTTGCAGCACATATAAAGTCCATGCAGACTTTTGAATATGACTTACTTTGAGTGTAATTTTTCAGAATAAGAGGAGACAGTAGCAGTGTAATGTAAGACACAGATTTAGGTCTGGCTCTGGATTTGCTCTCCCGGTTGAAGGGTCAATTGCTAACATGCTGAGAGCCATACTCCTGCTCTTTACTCCAGCAAATCTGGAATATGTTAATGCATCACTGCTCCAACGTGAGTGTTGGAGAATGCCTCCATCCAAAATATGAGCTACGTGTGTGTGTCCTTTTGCCAGCCAGGAAGCTGGATCCCACCCCTGAGAGCCTTCCAGCTGGCCTGTTGCCTTTTGTTTGAAACAGAGGGGCAGTGGCCAAATGGCTGTGAGTGATGAGAGTTGGAGACTCCCCTCCTCAGGGACAGAATGGGTTCAGCTGGAGTCACACCCACACCTATTCATGCATGTGGCTTGTTTTTTACAGACACTGCCACATCAGGGGAGTCTATAAAGAAGAGCTACATGATTGAAACTCAGCTCATGAGGCTGAAGAGGTGGGAAACCTTTACTGAGAATATGGAGGGAAAAGGGAAAATTTGACTCTTGGTACGAAAATGAGAGTGGTGACTCAGAAGGGCAGAGACAAAGTGTAAGCAAGTGAATGTTGTAATCTCGCTGACTTTAGCTATAACTACAAAACACTATAAAATAGAGTGTTTACTTTTTCTCTTTTCCTGCATCAGGATTAATGGGAAAATTTGAAGCATTTCTAAATCACACTACTTGCCTCAAGGAAATGAAATGGTAATAGTGTGTCTTTTCATAGTAATTTCAAATTGTTCATGTATGTGTTAGCTGATGGTGGCATAAGTAAATTGTTTCTCTGGTGTTTCATTTTATACAATATTTAGAATTCAGATTAATTCTCAGTTTGTCTGCTTTCTGCAGGCATGTGTATCAGCATATATCTGCAGGCATGTACATCACACTCATTTTCTCCTTGTCTCTCTGACACACTTCCATGTGTGAAGTCCCATTTAACTATGCTCAGATAATTTCATGTACCCTGAAGCTGTATTGATTGTATTATCAGTTTTGTACTGTCATGCAGAGTAAGGCTTAGTTTCTGAATGTCTTCTTACATCCATCTCTCAGGGATAATGCAATATGCCAAGGGTATTCTGGCTGATTCAGCAGAGATATTTTAACAGAGTAAAACTGTTAAGATATTTACATGACCTAATTATTTTACTGCTGTTTACTCTGCTTTCTTTTTCCCCTCTTAACCACTTCCTGTTTTTCTTGGATTTGTCTTTACTAAATTATTTAATAAAATCTTAATTTTGGATATTATATCACCACCAAATTTGGTATTTACCTGCTAAGTCCCCTCTAACAAAAGAGCTGTTCTGTTCCATTTTCATAAATTTTGAGACCTTGTGTGTGTTAGTGGTAGTGATTCCTACTTTCCAAGGCTGGGTACACTTACAGGGGCTATAACTGACTGAACCTTATCACATGCTTGATATATTTCTTTAATTGTGTTATTTTTCTTGAGATTGGAGTCCGAGATGAAACTTCGCAGTTAAAATACGCATACTCAGGATTATGAATGAAAATCATGACTGCTGAAAAGTATGAAGTGAGAACATTTCAGAGCTGTAGTAACAAGATTTAAAGCTTCAAATAAAGGAGAAAATATAGAGTGAATCAGCAACTGGAACAAGCTTAAATGGTGCATGTCAGGAATAGAAACAGAAAAACTCAGAAACAATTCTCTGAGACACACCATGGATTGGAGCAGATAAGTAATTGTTTAGAAAGGATGAAGGGTCCTTGGTCTCCTTAAGACGACAGGAGCAGTAAAGCAGAGCGGGGAATACGGGACTGGATGTGCTCTTCTGCAGGCTTTGCAGCTCGCCTCACTTGGGGAATGGGTTTTCCTTCAAATCCCAGCTAGCACCGACAGCGAATGGATACCAGTTAACACTGCACAAACTCAGAGAAGGTGCTAATCTGACACCAGAAACCCGCATCAGCTGCAGCCCACAAGCTAAGGTTTTCCTTTCTTCTATTCTTTATGTAAATGAGCACCAAGTGACAAAACAAAGAAATGCACCTTTCCTTGCTGGAATCAGCAAATCTCTTATATGGCAATTACAGTCACAAAATTAAGCTTTTTATCTGGTTAAATATTCTCTGAAGCACTATTCTTTGAACTGTGAGCTATGTAGTTAATAGTATTTTTGTAATTAAACAAGTTTAACCAACGAACATAGTGCCAGATTTTATTTTGATAACTAATTTTTGCCTGTAACAATCCCAAAGGGAGGAGGTCATTCTATGTGGTGTTGAGAAGCTGTACTTTTATTGCAAGTTGGTTTTCCATTCATTTTGTACCTAGGCCTGCTGAAAAATAAAAAAAAAAAAAAAAGAAAAGGGTATCCTTCCTTCAAAGAAGCCATAGGAATCTGTTTTTGTAATTATTGGTAAAAACATGTAACGCATTTCTCACAGTTTAGGTCACACTGTGGCTAATGTTTACATTCCTCAGTATATATTGCCAGACATTTTATGACATTGGTTTCAGATGAAATGTACTACAGTTTTTCACATGAAAATACTAATCAAATTTCCTGGGTATGTTCATTATCATATTAATATAAAATAAGACATCGTACCACCAGAGATATTTTGCAGTAAATGTACTGATTATATAATGTCTGCTACATCTATGGCAAAGAAAGCCTGTCTTCCTTATTGCCCATTATAATTACCAGCTGCACACAGTTTTCACAGTATCCAGCCTGCTAATTAATGATGATACTGAAGGATGGGCATCTGATAACAAAAACTAATTTGCATAAGCTGCCTGCTGGAATGAAAGAACATCTTCCTTTGTAAATCCCCTATAAATGAGCATAAACTAAGAGATTACATCTAGATCTTGAAAGCCACCTGAGGGATTCATGGCTTTGAAAATCTCAGCCATAATGTGCACTGCTATAAATGAGAGCAAAGCAATTCAAACGCGTAACAGCATGGGGAGAAAAAATTAACATGTGTAAATAATTTAGAAATGAGGCTGTTCTTTGGAGGATGAGCTGTATGAGCTTCATCATAATAGCTGTTGTCTTGAACATTGCTGGGAGTTGCTGCAGTGCAGTAACAGTTCATCTGGACCCAAGAAATGCTTCTCTACTCTGATTTGCAGGCAAACCCTTCAGCAACATAAGAACACTCTCACCTGGGGAGGTGGAACGATGGGACTGCCTGTGGTGAGAAAAATATTTGTGTCTTCATTGCAGTCCCTACAGAGAGAACATTTGGAAACCTGAAAGGGTCAGGAATGATAAATAGGAAATCTTCATCCGTTGTGGTTTAGACTATACTCAGAAAAGCTGTTGTTGTTGAAGGCCTTCCAGATTGAATTGGATGTCTTTGTAATATCCTTATATACGGACAAATGAGATATTATACAAATGTTCATACTTGTCTTTAATATAGCAGAATACAGTAAGAGCCGTGAGACAGGAAATGAAATCTGTGGATTTTTGTCCTACCCAGTAAGAAACAAAAACTAGAATGTTACAAAACTTGCAATTTAGACAACTCATTTTCCATCTTTTAATGGAGGGTAATATCTTCCTTCTATCTTTTTATGGTAATGGATAAGAAGCAAACATTTGACAACTGCTTATGTACCTGAATTTAGAGATGACTGACACATTCTCAGTAAATTGACATTTAATTTAGTTTAATCTTTTGCCATTCATTTGGTCCTTTTAAAAATTCCTTAAAAGTATTTCAACCCTGTCTTCCAGGAAATCTGATTGTAAGAAGCTGCTGAATCTTGTTGACTTTTCCCCCAATGCTTTTCTTTCAGAAATATTGCTTTTGGTTGTAAATTATTTTTTTTCTGCACAACTATTTAACATTATTTAGTATGTGTTAACAGAGTATCAGTGCACAACTCACCATCTATTGCTGGAAACTCTTAGGTTTTCTGGTAGTTTTTATTGTTTTATTGCTTCCCCAAGCATGCTGGCAGCTGTTACTTGTGTGATGATATCTGCTAGCCTCTGCCTAGGAACTTCTGTGAGTTTCTTCAGTTACAGGAGGATGATTGCTTTTTTCTCTCCTGTTTTGAAGTTTGTTTTTTTCTCTGCATCTTTTCGAGTAGCAGGTGGAAGAAAGGTGGGACAAAATGTCAGCTAGGGAGGAAAAATAGGTAAAAGCATGACTCGGTGTTGCCTTCTCATCCATTCTTCCCAGGACCTGTCAAGCATCATGCAAAACAGATGGCAGAGGCAGTACTGTTCAACAGGAGAGCTTTTGATCTTCGGTGCTGACTTTCATTGCAAAATTGTCCAGTCACCTTGTGAGCAGGCAAAATGCCATAGCAACAGATGAGAAGGAGTGTGAGTACCCATACATCATATCTGTTTGTCGAGCTGAGACTGTCCAAAGGGCTTGGGGTTCAAATAAACAGCTTGCCTGCACTTGGTGCAACAAAGGGGCGAGGAAAGAAGGTGATTCAAAGCCAAGTCTGTTCTTCCCAGTTCTTATGCTACACATTGATACTGAAAAAACACTCTTCAATATAGCTTAGAGCAGCAAAAAATAAATCTAGCATGTAGATTTCATAGTAGATTGCTTCACAAAAATATAGGTCTGCTCTATGATCTTGTTACACCACCCTGGTGTTCCTCTAAGTACAGGATGAAGCTGTAAGTACAACGTGTAGGAACCACCACAACGCAAACAATCACTTTAAAAGTCTATGCTTGTCAAGCTTGACTGTTTCTTGTGGAAGAACCAGCAAAACGAGGTTCAGTTTCGTAATCAGGATCCTTAGACTCTATTTCAGTGCATTTTTGTTAGTAATGTCCAGTGGTGTTTGAGATTCTGTGGACGTCTTGTTTTCTATCCACAGACAGGTTATGTACGGCTGATAAGCACTTATGTTCAGGGCAAAGTGGGAGTGGGTTTTTACTTCTGGATTGTCATTGTCAAGCAAGAGGGGAAATAAAGATATCTGCCTTATGTGCCATTTATTTTTGTTTGTTAAGGCTTTCTCAGAGAAAAAGTGGAAAATTTAATGCCAATTTCCATAACAGTAGGGTTTTCAATCTCACTTTGGGTTTGCAATATAGTATTAAATACTGACATAAATGCTGTTCAGGAGCAAAGCCAAAAAAAAAATCCACATTGTCTTGTTGTTTCTTCACATGGAACGAAATTTCTTATGGCACCCTGTTCTAATATCTTTTCAAGTATGTCATTCTAAGTGTAACAGTATTGAAAAAGCTTGAAGATTGTGAAGACTAAGCCTGTGTGTTTCACTAGAAATGTAATTTACCTCAACAGAAATTGCTGTGAGGAACCAGAGAATTAAATAGAACATGCAAATGTTGCTCTAAGCTCTTGAAGCATTTTATAAAAGGATATGATTTTCAGTGAAATTATGAACCTTTTCCAGAAGGACAAATCAGAAACAAAAAACAATATAACTTGAAAATCTTATTCATCTGAGAAAACTGTATTTACTCATTTCAAAGGCATATTCTTGTAATAATTTCTGAGGAGTAATTTTACTATTGAATTTCATTACTTTATTATTAGCCCTAACATCTTTAGTTTTCATCAACCAGCTCATAGAATCGGCTAATTATTTTGTTAACTTTATTTTTCATAAAAAAGAAAGGAAATATCAGTATCTTTAACATATTTTTATTTTTGAACCATAAAGGGGAAAAAGCACCTAGAATGAAAAAGTAAAAAATAATAACCTCTCAAGTTTAGCATAAAAAAATAACAAATTTTAATGTCTTGCAATATTTAATTGTCTGAACTGCTAAATCAGCTGGCTGTGATAACTGCTATCTGAACTTGACTGCAAGGGAAAATATTAAAATATTAAAATATGTTTACTTTTTCTTTTTTCCACTTTTTTATACTCTTTCTTTGACAAAAGAATTGACAAGTTCATCCCAGTTTACAGTTTTATAGTCTGAGAATCCCTGGGAAGAAATGACATAGGAATGTGAATCTGTTAAAAATTTTTCTTCCACTTTTGTTCAGAAACAACTTTGTTTAACCTTCTGGAATTAATTCTCAGATTGCTCAGATAATCTTTTTCTGTACCTATACAGTGGGTATATAAATTATAGAGACTGATTTAACATATTGTTCTAAGGGGGCTTTCTCCAGAGTTTATCTTGCTGTGTTCCTTTTGCATTTGTAAGGAAAAATATTTTTTTACGAGGAAGTTTAATGCTGAGAATGCTGAATAAGAAATAAGCACATATTTTTTTATTTCTCTTCCTACTCTTTTTGAGCTGTTGTACTTCTGCCTTGCTCTAATTTCCCTGAACAGTTGAGTTGTCATAAATTTGTGCAGGCAGCTTGTGAATACTTGTCCAATAAGTTTGAAAGTAAAGTTGCAGATGAAATGTCTTATTATAACAAATAAGAATGTTCCAATTTAATTTGTTTCTTAACTGATTACCCTACATGGCAGGACTGAGTTCTTTCTATTGCTTCCACTACTTTTGTTAATATGCTCCAAAAATTTAATTCTCCAACTTTTTTTTTCTTAATGCAAGAGTTTTTGGGTCTGGTTTTCAGAACTTGTAAAACACATTTTACAAATACTCTCATATCACGTGGTGAATATAATATTGTACTCAAGTGTGGCCCTTGGTGGCATGTGAATGATTTTGAGAATTTGTGGCTAGATTTCATTCAGCTGTTAAGAAGAAACTGAAACTGTAAAAAGAAAGAAAAAAATATCAGTCAGTAACTAGGTGAACAGTAATTCTACTTATTCATCTCTTTTTCATTTCTCTTCTGTTTCTGCAAGGCAATTCAGCACGGAAACGTTGTGGCAACTCTCCCTCTTTTAACACTAAGGATAAGTAAAATCCTAAAATGCTTTCAAGACCCTCTTCACCTTTTCTTCAAGCTCATTTCCTTGTCTGGCTGTTCTGAGCTGTGGAAGAGATTTCTCTGCTTCTTCATGTTCAAAGCCAAATTCAGAATTGAGTTCAGCAAATGTTTTCTTGCTTATTCCTTTTTTTATTCCTGGATATCCATGACTGCTGGGTATAACAGTTTCTCTGAAGCTGCTGCTCTGATCCTGTTGTCTTAGCAGCAAAAATCGGTGGCGAAAGTGGTCTCCCAGGCTCCTCTCTGAATCTCCAGTTTCTCTTTCATGTTTACACTTTCGCCTAACAGTCTGTAGACCTCTTGCTGTGATTGTAAGTGCTTCACTTATCTGACCTTTCAACTGAGAATTTAATTGCTGACTTTCATTTTCTTTTTAAAGACTTGGTTGCTTCAAATGCAATTATTTCGAGACAGCCCAATGCAGGCCCAACTATGTTTCCATTATACATAGCTAAAATATTTGGAGATTAGGCATACTCAGTGTTTCTCATGCTCTAAAATCCCAGCCAAAAAATTTCTCAGCATCCTTCTGTAATCAGGTCATCCCAGTAAAACCTCATATGTTCATCTCAAGAGTCCTTCACAGAAACCATTCTGTCAGCAAATGTGTTCAATTTTGTCACAGGAGGTTAAGGTTCATGAGAAGAGATGAAGTCTCTGCCATGGTCAGACTCCAAATTAAAATCAATCTGTTAGGAATGGATCTCAGGTTTGCATGTATTTAAGCCAGAAGCTGGCTTAGAAGTGGGGCCAGTCTGCAGGTAGTAATTAGCATTCTGTCTGTGTGTGGTCATATTATCAAGTAGCTAAAGGTCATGTTTTGTACCACGGCCGTTTGTGTATCACATCACAAACCTGCCCCCAGCAGATATTCAGACAAAGGCAGCTGCTTCTGTAACTGGAGATTTCTGTGTCTGGCCAAGCAAAACAGAATGAGGGCAACCAACACTGACAAGACATGAGCCTAGCTGTTGGTATGTACATTCATATTCTGATGTCTTTTAGGATTTTTACCTCTTGCCTTAAAACGTTGACACATTTTCCTTGAATGGCCAAATATTGTAGATACCCTTAGCAAAAATACTGGTCTGGAACTGGGGAAAGGGGACTTTTTGTGTTAGCAATTGAAAGTGGGCATTTCCCATGCTTGGCACCAGTGCCTGTGCATTGCTGTCACATTTGTTTGCAGTAGAATATGTTTTAAATTATTCGGTGATGTGCATTCCGATTTGGTTTCCTGTATATTCAGATTTTTCTTTTCTTCTATAAATTCTTCTTTCAGATGTATTTTTTAGATAAGGTTTATAGGTCTGCAGTGCATAGTACAATAAATAAGATCTTATTTGTGAGTGCTCCAATGTTAATTCCTTTACTGGTTGTCTGGAGTGGGCTGCCAAAGTGTTCTGGTTTTCAAAAAAGCAACTTAATGTCTCCACTTGACCACAGTTACCAAAATGATTTGTGAAGGCTACGCCAATGCATTTTATGGGTGAATGCTTAAAAATATAGAAATCTTCAGAGTATTCAGATGTAGGTTGCCTTTTCTGAGTCTCTGTGGTGCATGCTGGGGGTGCTGGAGTGGTCTAAGGACAAAACCCAGAGAGACAAACAGCTTAAAAATGGAAGTCATAAGTTTTTTTGCTAAAAGAGCTGGTGAATGTTGTTGGTCACTCAATCTGCAAACTAGCACTGCAAACAGCAGTGACACTATCGCTATCAGCAAAAAAAATATTTCACCATTTAATTGTTAAAAGTGAATTGAACTGCAAAGTTATATGAGAGGATGGAGAAACAATCTTAACATGCAAATGTGTCTTTTAATATTTTTTTAAAGCAGTAACACAAGTGTGTGTATCCAGCAACATCCTATTGTCTGTTGCAAAAAAACCCTGATATATTTGTGATAACTTTATCCCTTTACCTCATATATTTTTAAAAGCTATACATATTTTCTGATATTCATAGTTCTAAAAGGCTTTAGTGTGAATTACTTAAAGAAAGGAATTAATACAAAATTTATTAAAAGATGAGGGGCTTTTTAATATCAAAAAGTCTTTTCAGTTAAAGCAAGTATATGCAAAGTAAGCCTGTAAGATAAGGGCTATATTCAGTTTGATACAATTTTTGTTAATCTGAAAGAATTTATTTTTTTCTTCTTGCTGCCTTCTATGGGAGTATGAGACTGTGAAGTCAGAAACAATACCAGTAGAGTTTACATATAAGTCCACATTTAACAAACTTGGCAAGCATGAAGAGAAATATGTCCCTGAGTACTATGCTGAAAGAGCCCCTTAGCTCCCATCTGTAGGATGAATGTGTGCTGCAGTCCTTTAAATAACGTTTTGTAATCCCACTGCAAATGGAAATTGATTACAACAACTGGAACTGGTTTGGCTTTCCCTGCATAATCAAGATATTTTAGGTGGTTTGATTTTTTTTTTTCTGATAAGGTAATGTAGGTCAATGTTTTAGTTAATTCATAATATGTGCAAGCTCTGAACTTCAATTTAGAAGAAATCAGCAATCTGAAATCTCATTAAGATGTGAATCTTTAAATGCTAGTTTTGGAAGGGGATTATGAAGTAATAGAAAGTAAATAGGAAAAATGTATGTTGGTGTAATTCACCATTTTTGTACATACACTAAATATGCGTATCTTAAATATGAAATTATGCTATTAGAAGTAACAGGCAAATTTGAATGCAAATGGTGACATTTTGATAGCATAATTTTGCAGCTGTAATTCATTCCCTGTAGGTGCCCTGACAGAATTTTGTATAGCAATGTAATGGGGAATCATCTGTATTAGTGGTAGCTGGTATTTTGTCCAGGTGCTTCAGTGCCAAGAACACTCCTCACTTCCCACCCTGCCACAGTCCTGCTTCTTTGGGCTTGTCTTCCTTTCCCCTCTGTCATTTCTGTTCTCGTTTTACCTTCCCCTTGTCAAGGCTCTGCCCCTTGGAGCAACCAGATTAAATTGCTCAGAAGACTTGAATCACCCTAGGCAGAACCAAAATGGCCTTAACCTAACTCCGTGTAGAGGAAGGTTGACCTCTCTGTGCTATAACACTATTTTATCTCAAAGTCATTTGTCTGGCTTCTGTGGATGATACGAGTTACTGATTAAAGCTCAATGATTCTCAAGCAAGTCCTTGGACTGTCTAATCTTAGTTTTACTTCTATTCATATTTCAAACTGGCATTTTATCTAGCTTTATTACAACTTTGAAGTTTGTTATCAGATTTCTAAATTTTATTTCATGCTCAGTTGTCAATATTTCTTTGTTTTTCTGATTTTGGGACTGCACTGCAGTTTAAAGAGCATTTCTTTTCATAATTTGCCTCTGAAATTTGTTTCATTTTTTGGTGTATTAACAAATAGCATATGAAGAGTTTTGTAAATAGTATTTGAAAAAAATAAATGCATCTGAATAGCTGCCCAGATAAAAGAAAATTATTATGCTTTGATTGCCTTTATGACACTTTTCAAAATATGTGTAATGACTAAGGAATTTTTTTTTTTCAGAAAAAGAAAATGTCATCTAGATATTAGAGAATTTTGGACCTGCTAACATGTGCAAAACAGAAACTTTATTCTAAAATCTATACTCTACTTGTCATTGAAAAGAAAGTATGCTTCATTATTTTTAAATAATATATGATGGGATCAACATTTTCATAACGACTTTCTGAACTGTGAATGGCATTCAGCCCAAGCACCAGTGGCAGAAATAGGCAAGTATATGCTAAATAATTTAAGATAGTTTGAAAAATGAGAGTATTGTCATGGGTAACGTGAATAGAACAAAACACTGGATACAACAGACGACTTGCTAGAAATTATTTCAGTTATTTTTAGTGCTAGGCCAGATTTGATTTGTGCATATGTGACTTAATGGAACAACTCAGGTGCTAAATATTAAGCATAAGATTAACTGTTCCGCTGGATCAAGGCCCTGTTTGATAGTACCTTGTCCTCTGGGCTATGCTAATTCATTTTCTGGCTGATTACAGTGGCCTATAAAGAGTGTGAAATTGCATTCCACTGGAATTTTCTCACTGTGATAGCAATATGTGGATCTTTTGAAGGCTATCTGCCCAAGATTCATCATCTGTGGTGCAGTGAAATTCTCCTCCCCATATTTCTTTCATGAACCATGATTTATACATTTTAGCTCTATTCAGGGCTGAATAGAAGCAGCAGTTTCTGTCTCATTTTCTCGAGTTCTGGAAATTACTTTTCGAGCTGGGACATGTTTTGAGGGGTTTCTGCCAAATCAACTGTTACACATAGAGGTTGTGCGAGTTTGCTGGAACTTCTGTTGTTGGTAGAATAATTACAATGTCTTCATTTTTAAAACCTGCTAGTTGAGGCGATGCAGTGATTTAATTTCTGTATCATCTTACTGAGTCCTTGTAAAATGCATCGGTTTTGAACCCTCATATCTGACAGGGGCTTACTTATCAGACCCAAGAATCTTCACTGTTATCACCTGTCTCAGGCCATGCCAGTCTGCTTCAGAGGCTGAGAAAAGGAAGGGTAAAGTGATACTCCCACCCACCCACACCACCTGAAAAGTTTTTCTGATACATGAAATATTGACACAGGTTCTGTTCAGTTTCCTGGCACAACAACCCTTTCCCAAACGTGCCAGATGATCTGCAAAGCAAGTTGCTTGCTGCCCTTGCAGAAGGAGAGTCAGGACCAAGAGACTTGGTCAGTATTCCACATCTGTGGCTAGGGATATAAAAGTTGCTCCCTGGGTGTCTTGGAGGAGTCATGAGTTGGTCAGAAAGGGAATTGTTTTGAGAAAGGAATTTAATTTCTAAACGTACTTACAGGAAGTTCATCTGTGGGTATTCTTTTAGATTCTCTGAATGACAATTGAGTCAAAATTCAGCATTGATCTCTAGCCTTCTTACAGGTCAAATTAAGGAAGCCTGTGAGAAAAGGCACATTTTCAGCCCAATTGTTTGTATTTGGACACTGCCATGACTGTGAGTCGGTGGCCTGTCTGTAAATAGGACCCATCAGATGTAAGCCCTTCTAGTGTCTATTTCTGGCTTAGGATGTTTATTTTGCTTAAAGAGAGAAACTCTACAAAGAGAATAAATGGTTTGCAGAGGGATGAGAAAGCAGCTGGAGGAATGTTTTTTTCCTCCAGCTGGCCTGCTTGTTGGAGAAGAGGAATGGGGCCTACCAATTGCAGTCTGAATAGCTCTTGAGAAGAGCAGAACCACCCATGAGTTTAGTACCCGCTCCAGTAAACCTGGCCAGTATTGAAAACCATTATCCCCTGCAGGTTGTGTTGAAGAACAGTTGAACGTCAGTCTCACAAAACTGCAGCTGAATCCTACATGGCACCACATTTGAGGTCCATAGTCTCAAGTGATCCAAATCTTTTACAGTCATTAGCTTTCTGGCACTGATGTTGAAATGCAAAGTATTATGAGTTACCAACAACATGATCCTGTTCATTTGCAGAGAAAACTGCACGTTTGGATTGCTATCCTATCTACTTGAGACTTTTCATTTTCAAATAATATAATTCTTTAGAATAGATTACTCTTAATCTTGCCTTCTTACGCAGTTTTTAACCTTCCAAAATTTCTTTCAGGAGAAAATACATCTTGAGTTTTAGATTCTTATTTTGCTTTTTATGCCTTTCATTCTCTGCTCACAAAATCAGCCAAACATGCTAGACAGCACCAGCTGTCTCCTAGGGCTCTAAAACTCTTTCTCATTGCTCAGTAGGAGATCAGCTGCAGACCAAGAATAACAGGAAATGCATTATTTATGTGCTCCATTCCTTCAGAGCTGGCAGCTCCAGAATTCTGGGAGGTGTAAACCATATTGAATTTTCCACATCTCAATGTAAATTGCAACATGCTCTTATTAAACATTCTGGAAGTTCTGAAAATATTTCATTTATTGGATCATCTCCATAATTTTCTCTCTTTCTTTTCCTTCTTTTTTTTTTTCCTCTTCCTTATAAATATGTTATCTAGGTTATTTTGCAAAAACCCAAATGAAAAAAAAATTATTCTACCTACAATTTGCTTTATAATTCTCCCAATTCCTGTCCTCATTTACAAGATTAATACTGTGAAGATGAAGACCTGAGTTGTCCGTGGGACAATCCTTACAAAACTGCTGGATAAATTTGGCCTCACCCAAGTGTCCTTGTCCAGGACCTCTAGTGATGGCCACAAGATATGGCCCTCTTTGCAGACATATTGGCTGGAGGAACATGTGTGCAAAACTATTTTGATTTGTAATATCTACTTAAGTCAAAAAAACATAACAAAAGAAAGCCTGCTCGGCTGCCTGCAATATTGATTTCACTTACTCAAACGGCCTGCATGCAGCTTAAGCCTTCTTTTACCTTTTAAAATATCAACAAGACAGAGTTTCCAGCTGCTGCATCTTCAGACTGAATGGATTACCCCACACACCTGTAATTACGTGGCCTCTAACCCAGTGGGGTGTGATTGGTTTGAGCACATTGGGGAAGGGTTGAAGCAGTTTCTAACATAATTCCAGCATAAGACATGAAATATATTTCAGGAAGAATGCTTCCCATCAACAGGTGGATAGATTTCCACAGCAGTGTCAGGAATGCCTGTTTGGTTGTTGGAGTTTAATTAGCATTCCACTGATCTCGATATGCTTATTATGCAGCTCAACTCTATCTCTCACAAATGGTGTGTTTGTAAAAGCAGCTGCTGCTTTTCTGTTTTGCAAGAAGACAAAAAGGCTTCATCAGTCACACACCAACGGAGCTGCTTCTTGTCCTTTAAAAATCTTTTTGGACTGTGGCAGGGGAAGGGTAGAGGTAATATGCAGATCAAATTTCCACCCAGTCATGTTTTGAGTTACACTTTCAGGGTTTTTACACTGATGACGAGACTAATCTTTTAAGTATAAAATCATATTTCTACTTCTCTGGTCTGTGGAAGTAGGCCTCAAAATATAATTTTTATGTTAGTATTTTCTTCCTTGTTCTCTTTTTCTTTTCTTTTTTCTCCTTCCACTTTTATTTTCTCGTTGGTCTGATGTATGTCCTTTCTCTCTTCTGCTTTACACTCTTTTTGTCTTTTACTACCTGCCAGATATTATCTCCCTCTAAATAGAGAGCGATTTGATGTATTTTACTTCAAAAGCAAGTGCTGTTTGACTGAGCACCACTGTGTTAACAAAAAAGCAGAGAAACGACTCCTTCTTCATAATAAATATGATAAATCCTGGCTATTGTCTGGCTTTTCAACCATAGTAATAAAGCCATAGCAGTTAATGGTTATGTCCAAATTAGCAATACTGTGCTTTTTCTAAATCTTTTTAGCTACCCTGGTAACATCTGTATAGTACAACACAAGAACAACCATAACCAGCTTAGCTTATGCTGAGTGATTAAATACAAAAATATGGGTTTAGTATGTGACACCATTCTACTTCTTTATTAATCTTTCTGTATTGAAGTAGTAGTCTTTATTCATTAGAACTTCAGTGAAAAGGACCAATGTGTCTTTCACTGCCTGTTGCAATAAAGAGATGAAATATTGCATCAGTATTTAAGTATTCATTATATGCATTTTTAATGACTTACATCAATAATAACAGATAAAACTAAGCTTAGATAAAGTAACAGAAAATGAATCTGAATTTTATTTTGTTTAGATGATCAAATTGAAAGCATTGCAAAGGGTTCTACAATACTTTTTTGTTAGTGATCTCTTGAAATGAATTCTGCATTTGTTGGTTTGGAATACGTTTAGTGTTAAGAACCGATCCTGGTGCTGTAGTCATATTTTAATAATGGTCACATTTAAATTATATTTGCCTGCTTTATTGGTCTGCAGTACAATGGGTAAATGCCCTTTCTCTCCCAGTGTGTCTATACTAATTTACTGTGCTTCCTCAGCCACAATTCTGGGCACCTTTTGAATGTCTAATGTCTGTGTATTCTGAGCAGCAGCTGGAAAAAGGAACCCTTGGGGCTCTTTGCTTTTGTAAAATACTTGCACTTATACACACATTCAAATAAGTGGAGATGTCAGCCTATGTGGTGTTTATAGAATTATAAAAGTTGTCTGTACTTTACATTGCATGTCATCTGAAAACCTTTTCAAATGTGGGATAAACAATTATATGTATTTCAAGATTTTTGCATTTAGATAACTCAATAGGACATAGACCAGTATCTGTTTTATGAAGATGAAACTTTTACAGGGTAGGAAAATTTCAGTGAAGTGCAGTTCCTTCAAAAAAATAGTCAACTTCAGAAATAATTTCAAATTCAAAGACAAAGCCTTCCATCAGTGCTGTTTCTATCACAAAGACACCAGAGATTAGTTTTATATTCTAGAATGAGACCTCTACAAAAAATCCCCAACCTAACAAAGAATAACTAAAGGTGCTTTCTTGAAAGCAGTTTAAGGCAATCACATTATGGACAATCATCTTCAGGAGTATTGTTCTTTGGTTAGCAGTGTGCCTCCCTTCTAGCCAGGTTTACCTGACAGGGAAAGAATCAAATTTCTCACTGTTATCCACTCATATTTTACTGACGCAGGTAAATCTTGATGAATAGCATAATATGGGTAAAATTTTTGGTCTGAAGATATAATTAAACATTTTCATTTCACTGGAAATACTCCTGTTCTCAGTTTTTTTCCCTTCTCCAACCATCAAAAAGTCCAAGCATGTGTATCTTCAATGAAATAGAAAATCAAAGAAACCTTGGTGCTGTAACACTGAATGGTTTTCCCTGAGCTTTTAATTACTGTCTTTTTTCCCCTATGAAAAATATTGGAAAATAGATACATCCTTATTTTATGAAATAAGATGCTTGTTCCTTTTTTCACTGAACAGCAAGCCACTTCATCTGTGTTCTGATCTGTTGGTTCACGTGTTTGTCGTACCATAAATGTGAAGATGTTTGGCCAAACTACCCTTGTCCCAGCCTCCGATACTTTGGAGGAAAGGCGCAGTTTGTCAGCTTGCTCTAAGTGAAAATTAAGGCTATCAGCATCTGAGCGAGTGGCAGATCAGTGTCATGCTGGTGCACAGACAGCAACAACAAAAAACCCACTCTTGATTTCAACAAGGCAGATTTGGGTTGGTTCAGCGTATAAAAGTGCAGTTTAGCTACAGTCTTCCTGTCTTCCTCATGGTTTAGGGTTTTGGAAATTTTTGAGAAACAGCATAGCTGAAAATTGAGAGAGAATTTCCCTGCGTCTTGTAATTTTTTCCTCTGTTTTTTATTCAGCATGCTGAGATAAAATGAAGTGCAAGACCATTCTCTGGATACAATTTTCAATCAATTCTTTTATCCTAGCTTTTCTTAGGAACAGTTGTTTGTCCTAATACATTAACACATATAAGAAGCCGCAGAGCAGAATTTCCTTCAGTTAAATCTAAATTCCATTGAAATAATTGGGAGTTTTTCCTTCACTGACTTTTGTGGGACTAGGATTTTGCACCTCCAGCACCTGAGGAGAACAGTAATCCATTATCATGTTGGAAATCCTCTTTCTCAAGCTTGCTTCAGTCAGAAGTTTCTTTCTCTCATGATCAATATTATGTAAAACCACATTATTTTAATCTGTATTTTAAAAATGTCGTTCATAATGAGCATCAAGGAGTATATTTGCTTGGTGCCAAATATATTCTTCCATCTGGAAAATTGTAATATACTCTTCGTTTGCATTTTCTTGTGAAAGGTTGTCCTCCCAGCTTCATGCAATCTTTGCAGAATTTCTAGATGCAGACCATGGCACTATATCAGAAATGCTGACACCTTTTGCTAGTTTTCAAGACCAGCTTTCAGATAAAAATCAAAGAAAGAAGCATGAAACAATCTCATTTTATAAAGTCCTTTTAAAGTCGCTACATGAAAAAAAGTTTGATTATCAAAAAAGCTTAGATTACTTGCACCAGGAGGTATAGGACCTAAGAGCTGGGTTATTTCTCCTCCTGTATAATTCTTACTATGAGTACTAAAATAATTGAGAGGACCAATCTGTGAGTCATAAATTAAAAAAAAAAAAAAAAACTGATTTATTTCTGTGTTGATATAATTTTTAATTGACCATTTTTATCTTGATTCTTCTTTGTTCTTTTGATTTAACAAAACTTTTGAAATTAAAATATTTAAATATTTTTCTGTCACAGAAAAAATTTTGATAAAACCAATATTATTCATAGAAATGTCCCCGACTTACATAATCAATATAAAGGAGATATTCTTTATGACCTGCATCAATTAGATCTGCCCTTCTAAAATACTACCTCATTTTATTTTCCATCAGGAAGTTCACACTGGAAAAGAAAATGGATAAAACCATTTCTGGGAAATGAATACTTTTTCAGGAGGCTGTTTGTTTGTTTTTTTTTTTAATATGAAAATCCTATTTCCAGCCTTGTTGACTATTAGGATTTAAGTAATAGGAACTTTCCACATTACCTTTGCTTTTCCACATTACCATTGCTGTCCCAAATACAAATGGCAAGAGAAACAAGGGAATAATCAGAACCACAGGGTTCATGATTTGTCACCTCTAGCAAAAAGAAAATATTTCAATTGCAGTACCAAGACATTGACGTAGATTTTTGTTTATCAGAAAATCACATGTAGTCCGCCCTTCCACAAACGATTGCCTTGGGCAAAGGATTCTCAGGAAATTGCAGCTGCTGTTGAGCACTTTGTTGACTTTCACTTCTCAGGTGTCTGTGCAGAAGTTCTGTGGATTTGCAACATGCCAGGGTTGTTCTGAAAGCAGAAATCTCAAACTTGCCCACAGATTTAGAGAGGATGAACGGGTTCAGTTGCCAGGATGAGACAGGCAACAGACAAAAGCAACAGAACAATGCTATAAACTCACCTCAGCTGTTTCAAGCAGTTCCCTTTTATCCTAAAATGAAGGAATTCTGTAATGAAAAGTGACAGAGGGAATACAGATAAAAGACTAAGTACTTTGTTATTTTCAGGCAGACACATTTCCGATGTGTCTTATAAAAGAAAACCAAGCTACAAAGAAATAGGCACCAAGTAGGGAGTGTGTGTGTGTGTGTGTGTGTGTGTGTGTGTGTGTGTGTGTTGGGGGAAAAAAAGTGTCTATGTCTAATTATTTTAATGACAGATGTCAGGGGGGGAACAGAGAGAAACAGAACCAAGAAGAAAATGGAGTCAAGAAGGCAGAGGGGAGATTACATGAGATGAGCTGAAGACTAAAGTAAACATTTGTATCCTGCTTGAAAACCCTCTGCAGCCCTAAGTGCCTATCAAACCACTCGAGTAAGCTCTAACACTGTCATTTGATTCATTTGCTGGCAGGAGACCAAGATATATATTTACAGATTCTGCAAAAATAGAGCTTATGCTGTCCTGTAGTACAATCTCTGTTGGGAGGTTATTGTTATTGCTTAAGAAAAAATACCAAAGAGCTGAAAGACTGAAATTAAAATGGTCCTCGGCTGTATAAAATTTAAGTCCTGCAATAGTAATTCAAGCAATTCTATTATGCACATCCAGCTTTCTGATAGGCAATATTTGTGGAAATACCTTTCTCATCAAAACCACATTCAGTTATAGCAGAAGCAAGAGAGAAAAGAAAGCTTTGTATAAATTTGGCATCGGAGCTGCCAATTTTATAGTAGCTCCCATTCTCTAGGAATGGAAGGCATAATGACTAAACAAAATAAAACCAGTTGAGATGTCTGAAATAGAAAAAGTCCTTTTAGATTATTATGCTTTTAGACAGTAATTGCCTCAGATGTTCTGCTAAAAGAAGACATACAGGCATAAAGACAGAACTTAACATAATCATCAGTTCTGTAAAGGGCTATTTTAATGGGAGAAAAGTATGGCACAAGGGAGAACAGCATCCACTTTCAAAAACCATCAGTGCCAAATTAATCAAAAGTATTAATGCTAGTCTAAAATCCAGGAAGAAGTTCTATTTTCTAAGTGCATAAAGTGAGCTAATCTCAAATCAAACACTCTTTAAGATCTCTGCTGCACACTTCTCTCATGATTTCTCTCTCTGCTCTTGGTCTAAGCATCTCAAAGACCACCACCATATTCCAAAGCAGCAGAAAATGATGGTAGTAATTAAAACCCTGTAACACAGCCTCCCAGTGGGTATTGCCTGTCCAAAGGGTGTCTATGATACCCATTATTTATTTATTTGAGGCTTTGTCGTAATTTTTTTTATATTGCCTGACAAAAAGTGAAAGAAGCCAGATAACCTAGAGAATGGGGAGTGTGCATCAGTGTATGTTGCAAATGCTATTGTTTCTTGCTTTACAAATTATAAATTCTGTTGCTCATATAAAGCAATTCTATTTAAACTCTATGTTGCACCTATTTATATTTTGTCAGCCTTTTAAAATCTAACAGCTTTGTGTAATGTAAAATTTCATGTAAACCAAGTGGTGATCTACACCGTATTCCATATTTTAGTGTTTTTTAAATATTATGTCCAAGATATATTATAGAAAAAGAGTTGTCAGCAAAATATTCAGTCCCTGCAGGGTCATTTACATTTCAAAGAGCAGTTTCTCTGATGAACTGAGAAATATCACTGACTGCATTCACAGAAAAAATAATATTTAAAAAAGGAACCTAGGCTTTATGATATGTATTGGGTTCTGTATCAATATTTCATTTACCGCCTTACAATATTTATTACAAATTTTTAATGCATGCTAGAATAACAAATGCAGTAATGCAGTGGGAATTCATTTCCCTTCCATCTGAAATTTATCCTCGAAGAAAAAAAAGAAGATAGCACGAGCAGCAAAATGGATCTGGTAAGCAGAGGGGAGGTGCTTCCAGATTTCATTGTGGCTTCAGGCAGAGCACTGACAAATGGGTCATTTGCCCCATACCAGCAGCACCTCCAGCAGTCTGGGTTGTTCCCAGGTAACCATAAAGACAATTGTGCTCTAGATGGAACTAATCCAAAAATATTACAGGCACATAAAACTTTTTGTTGATGAGATCCTCTTAAGAAAGTAATTGCTCCTTACTTTTTGTGAATAATTAATCTTCATTTCTTTTCTATTCAGTCACAGGGGGAGGATGATAGAATATGAGCTTATTTACATTAGCCTATAGGAATGCAGTGCTGCACTTTTTCACTCCCTAGTTTTGGTTTTTTTCTGTTTATCAGAGTGAGAAGAATAATTTCATGGTGTGCTACTTTTGGCTTGACAAGTGTGTCATTTCTGGAAATAACATTTGAATACATAACCTCTTTAGTGGTGTTAGCAAAGTCAGATTCTGTTTAAAATAAACTTATCTGTAAGATTAATGCTTGACAGCTTTGAGACTATAATGATAATGTTATATATGAATAGTATAAGTGGAAATTTATTCGATAAAGAATCTTTCAGGCTGGATTGTAGAGTATATGAACTATGAATAAGGACTCATAAAGGGCTGCAGAAATTGGATTTTGTAGGATAGAACACATCTAGGAATAGTGGTTTCAACGGTATGAGACCTCTATATCCATGATCCATCTTACCCCTTCCAGGAAAAAGAGTGAGCATAATGGTTGGTGTTTTCCTTTATGTTGATAATAGTATTACACTTGGATCTTTTTATCTCTGCTTGCAAGCATGCAGTATTGGCTATAACAACTTTAATAACCATCATGTGATTAAGAAATCTAATGCCAGATGTGCTGTAAGTTTTGCTTAACTTGAAATCATCACATAGCTCAGTAGCTCAGTGGATGTTTCTGACTTCAGCCAAATGTATTCTTTCATTACTTTCCCACAAAAGCCACTTAATTTTTTTCTTGTCTCTAAGCACAGAATGATGTTTTGCTAATTAAAAAAAAATTATGAAAGTTAGCACAAGTCCTGATGGCCTAAAGTGATACAATACGTAGAACCTCAAGATACGAAGTTATCATGCACAATGTTTTCCATGCCTGAGTAATTAAACTAGTTAAAAGCAAGTTCCAACCTCAGCTGTGCAATGTGTGTTAGAGGAAAAATCCACTCTATAGCACACCTGAGTTTGAGATTTGCATTTGCAATCCTCACAAAGTGTATTGATTCTAGCAGTAAACAACATCTGCCAAGGTTATTAGGAAATTTGCTATTATGAGCACTGAAATCCACAAATTGAAATTCCTTTATTATAGTTTAAAAGCCCAATCTTGCTGGATTCCCATCCTTTTCTTTACATTATTTATAAAAGAATTTCTTGGTTTTTTCCTACAGAATGGAATTTGAGTTCTCTTCCAGTTCATATTAGTGGTGAGAGGTGTGGTTTATCTACATATTTTCTTTTCAGCCATTTAGCAACGGAGGTTTGGTCCATATTTTATTCACTAAAATTTGAACAAACTTGCATGTTCCTCTGCACGCTATCATCAGCATGTGGATTCACTCTGACCACAAAGCTCAAAAATACAATTCTTTCTGCCTGCTAAACAAAAAATAAAAACAATACTAAAAGAAACCTTTCATTTTATTACTGCATTTCCATGAACTACTTCAATCTCCTTACATGTGCTCTATCAAATCCCATTTCACAGATTGCTAAACAGAATGCTTTTCTGTATCTATTCTTTCAGGGTGATCACTTGTTCGGTTGAATATTTTCCTTGATTACATTATTCTTTCACCATGTAGTCTCTGCTTCCAGTGCTTTATTGATCTTATCTGTGCGTCCCTGTTTTTTCCCATATCTACACCAAAGTGCTGTTCTTTGCATCATCATCCCATTTTCTTTGAATGGTTTTTAAGTGGTTTTTATTTTTCTTCCTCTTCACCCACCTCTTTCATCTTTATTATCCAAGCATGTGTCTCTTCCTACCCTCCCAGATAATCCTCTAATTGTATTTTTTTGTGCTGTTTGGGGTGTAAAAACCACACAGAGTTTGGTCAGTATTTGGTCAGTGACTTCCCAATGCTGTATCCAACGCATTTTTAAGCACTTTGGTAGCACTGAAGTCACATCCTGTACTACACCGAGTGGTTCAGGGCATATCAGTTTTATGATGATGAATGGGAGTAGCAATTTCTATGTTTCTTCACATTACAGCAACTGTCACTATATGGAAAGAATATTTCCCTAAGTTTCACCAAACAGACCTATAAACCATAACTATGGCAGTAACAGAGGAAACATAAAACCTTAGCAGCTTTGGAATGGAGCCAATCATAAATACATACAAATGGTCTATTCCTGCTAACAAAAAAACCAGCTATTTCACAGTGCTATCAGTCAGATTAATATACCCCAAAAGTATTAAAATATGACAAGCTGTGCAGTTTTGATTCTCTTGTTTGAAACCATATCTGTAGTGTCCAAAATGCTATTGTAGACATACACTTCACTAACATGTCAGAAAAGTTCTTATCTGCAGATCTGAAAGCTGAACTGAAAATATTTCTCCACTGACAGACCAAATTTTTTCTTTTTTTTTTCTTATTTAGGGAAAATATGAATACAGGAATAATATGGGTCTCTTAAAGTCACCAATATTATGTATTCTCTTGTGATGATATAAGAATTTTGTCCAAGTGGAGTCACATTGATTTATTGAAAGATAGATCTGAATTCTTCTTATGACTGCCTGCAATGAAGGCAAAGTTCATGCTCTTATTGATTAAAGGTTTGTTTCTGTTTTCTGTTCATCAGTGTAGATTAGGAGAAATATGAAGGATAGCAAGGTGTGAATGAGGCTGAGAGCCTCGGGTTAATTTTGTAATTCATGCAGGTTTCATTAGGGGAGCATCTCAAAATCTTTTTCTTCTTATGTGCAAAAGATATTTATTCTGCATTTAGTAAGACTTATTCTGGTTTTCAGCTGCATCAGGAGGGGTGAGCCATAACAGGTGGAGCTGCTCCATTGACACCACAGGCAGCACTGGAATTATTGGAGGCGTCTGTCTTTGTGAAGAGCTCTTGAGCAAATGAGCCTTCTGCAGACTTTGGAGATGGATGCCAAAGGAGCAAGGTCAGTAACTTGGAGGTATTTAAAACTTGTCAGGACAAAGCTGTGACAAATATCATCTGTTTTGAACAGAACCTGGCCTAAATATCATTTTGTGTTCCTTCAAACGTAAATTATCCTCTGATTCAACTAGCTTTTAAAAACACACGCCCCTTCTGCCATCATATGAATTAGGTTCAGGAGTTTCCCACTAAACAAGTTTATCAGTTGGTAGTTCATATTTACATAGACATTTCAGGAAAATGCTTTCATTTTTAAAAAATATTTTCCTACCATTAAGAAAAAAGTCAAATACTGATTTCAAACACTTTGTATGAAACCATACAACTCCTCTGTTGCAGAGAGTCTGTAGTGTGTACAGAAAGGGTCTGAAATGGAAGATGCTGAATGTGGCTTGAACCATCAATTCACACGGACTTGCTGATGGAGTAGTTGGAAGCAGGAGCTGATATCTCGATGATGAGAAAAGAGGGCCAGAGATTTATGAAGAAAACAAAAAACATCAGAGAACCATTCACTGTCACATCAGGAAACACAAATGTTGTTCGTTACTGGGGACAGACAGAAAAGAAACCGGTGGCAGTTGACATGAACTCTCCAACTTTTTACTGGTTTTGACTTTTAGGTGTAATGATTGAGAGGATGAAAGAAGTGTTCCAGATGGGTATCCCATAATAGTTAGCTGAGATACGTATCTCTGGGATCAGAGACAGGACCCCTGCCCTGTGCACAATGCTCTAGCTTATAGAGTGCACTGGGCTGGGCTCCACTGGCCCCAGTGCAGCCCGGCTGCAAGTACTGCATCATGTGTAGGTGAGTGTGAAGCTTTCTCATTGTTGCAGGGTTATCCAGGTCTGTTTGCCCTCAGGATCTGATCACAGAGATGCAATTTGTAAACACATAGCTGCCACATTCAGCTTCCGCAGCTCACGCAGGGTATTTCCAGCAGTTCATCAATATCTGCAGTGATATTAGATGGGTGGGTTTTGACCTACTTTTTTAATTGGGTTATGGATGGAACCCAAATAGTGGTCATGGCATATAATTTGGTACATTTTGGAACTATCACACCACATGAATTTCCCCTCTGACTGCTGCATATTAGCCACAGCTGAGCTTTGCAAAGGCAATTTGCAGGAACTTCCATGGGATAAATGGAAGAAAGGGAGAGAGTTTCTGTGTAGTATTTCTGCAGGAGAAGTGGAGTTTGGAACTTGTGTTTTGGTCCTGCGTCCATGATGAGTCTTTACAAAGAATAGCAAGATTCAGGAGTGGGATTTGGCAATTCCTTGGCCTCTTTGAAAAGGCATCATTCTCTCAATTTTGCTCAGGTGTTGACTACAGCATGCACTGAAATGGAAAATGAACGTCAGTCGGTGGTTTTAGCTTATGGACAGGATTCTGAGAGACCTGACTTGCTCTGTGGGTTTTCCCTCCTTAATTTTTAGTGCCCTTTTCCCCTTAAATTATTACATTAATTCAACGGACTTGTCAATGGTATTAAGAGATAGCTTATCTGCTATTTTCCTGTTAATATAACAAGATTTCCACTATATTTTTGTTCAGCTGCATCTATGTTGGTGTTGTGTGGTCTTTGTATTTCTTTTAAACCATCTCTTAAAATATTCTAGGCAATTACCTTTTTCTTGTTGGAGGATATGGTAATTCAAATATCTGGCACATACTTTTCTTTTTACATATTGATTTTGAAAGCTTTTTCTTGAGTAATTTTTAGGCTTCTAGTCTTATAGATCATTAATATTTTAGGACAAAAATAGTCCTAATTTATAGATGGATTTGGGGGCAAATCTCTCTGTAAATAGGACTCTGGAGTATAGAGTTCTTTCTTCATCTGTGCTCACATCACACTAATATTGTGAAAGTCCAGAATGTGGGTGTTTAGGCCAGTGGTGACATTTATTGGCAGTTGCTGTTGAAGCAAATGAATTACTTGAATAACAAGTTTCATAATAATCCTTTATCTAACATTACCTGGCATAGTTTTATCATCAAAGAGCTCTCCCTGCACTGAAGTAATTAACAAAGGTCAAATTTTCCTAGTTGGTGTTTTAATTTCTTTTACCAGTTACTTCTATTTAAAATGTACGTTCATATGGTTTAATGTGATATAAAGACATTACTAGTGAGCTAATGTATCCAGAAAGCTGACAGTTAGTCTACAAATAATTCTTTCTATTTAAAATATGAACCTAAAATAGAAAAATTCATGTTAATGTACTCCTATTGTTTTTGAAATTATGTAGTATTCTTTAAAGCCTCAAATGGGTCGTTTTAATTACCTGGATTGAAAGATATAGGCTCTTCCAATAGATTAATGGATATTGAGCATGGTTTTTATCTTTTTTCTTTTCATATACCAGGAACTGTGGGTTATTTGTAATGATTTGATTTTCAGAAAGATTGCACATAGTTATTCCTAATGTTCAGTGGGTATTATGGTGTACTTATATAAAATTGGAAACACTAAGGATAATGCATTGGCCAGAGGAAAATAAGGTACTAAATTAAATGAGGACTTGGTAATGAACTGGAAAATTAAGAATTTGGACTATAAATCATTCCTTTTGCTGTCACCCTGAATGTATACACCTTTTGAAAATCACAAGGACTGGAATAAGGGCCAAAAAAGAATTTAAAATATCCATGAGTCACACCTAAGCAAAACAGCTTTTTTTTTTAAAGTTACCATATTTTATTGAATACCTGCACAGAGATATTAGAAATATATCATTATTTTAACATTATGGTTAGATTATATTTGGTAGATTCAAGGTTGACCTTATGTTCTGTATTTAATCGTGTCTATAAGTAGTTATTTCCTTAACTTGCGTGTTCATTAACAGTTTAAAGAGCTACAGCTTCAGAGGAAGGGATATGCAGTCTGTTGTAGTTTTCTTATGGGCTGCATATTTTTTTCCTTTGGAGACGTTTTTTGAATTTCTTCTTGAGCTGCAAATCCTACTGGTGTTTTTGAAAGTTCCAGAGAAGGTATAAAGATAGACTCAGGTCTTTTGTGAAACCTTATGTATTTCCTGACGCTGAGAGCTACAATTTAAGTTGAAATTACCCAGTCTTTTCTGCAGTGGAGTATTGAGCATGCATTAAACTGCCAGTCCTGTGCACAGTAAATGCTGTTCCACAGCTAAAACTGCAGCATTTAGAGTTAATTCATTACTCTCAATTTTTCTTCCCTAATGACATAACCTTTCAGAAGTACCTTCTTTTCATTGCTTTTATAATTTAAAATAAAGTTTGCTAGCAGAGAATTGGATTTTCAGCATGATCAATGAAACTAAGACTAAATTGCTCATGGATTCCCTCATTCGCTCTTTTCCCCCACTGCTTTATCATACTTTAAGGTTCCCTTGAATCAACTAAAACACCCAACCAGGGAAATGGAACAGAAGCATCTCAGGTATAAGCTTGTCCATGGTAGGAACTGTCTGTCCATGGTGTAATTTCACAATATTACTGAGGTCGAGTATTTTCCGCAGGTAATTCCTTTAGAGAGAAACTTTTATTTTGGTGAGGACAAGTGTTATTTAGAAAACTAATCGTCCTTGTGTTAAGATACGAACATGAAAAGTGACAGTCCTGGATTCAAATAACCCGAACCTCAAGAGCTGCTTTGAAATAAGCACTGTTTTCTCTGTTCTCTCCAAAATGATAACTTTGGCTGTGGTTTCACACCTAGTGGCTCCAAACTGATCAAGCTGAAAGATTTTTCCTTTTTGTGTGCTTCTTTGATTTGGGACTTGTTTTATCTCCCAAGTGAAACCAGTTCTGTGGCAGCTGTGTCTGGGCCCTTACACCTGGTGGTGGTACAGGAATTCAGATGTGTTCTGTAACTGGGGGGCAGCAGGATGCTTCAGCTATTACCTAAAAAAATTGCATTAAACAGCTTTTGACATGTGGTGAGCTTAATGGGTCTCTCAAAACCTCATTGAAATTGGTTACAGATAATGGTAGGAGGGCATAGCTGTCCTAAGTACTTGCATTAGTGACAAGACTAATCAGCAAAAGCAGGACATATTGCATATGGTGTGAAGGAACATCTTGTCTAGAATTCCCATTTCCTTCTTTATGTTCAACTGTGTGTGAAATAACATTTTTTCCTTGCGAAATACCAAGTTTCTTTTCAAAAAATCAGCATGGAGGTGTTTGGGACTTGCCCACTAATTGCCCTAATTATTTCTGAAAGATAAGGGGTTTAGTAAAAGTTAGGAAGAGTGACAGGGAGTCAAAATAAAAGAAAAAAGAATTGCTCTATAATTCTTCTAATGCTTAGGCTTGTGAAGGAAGACTTGCTGAGGCTGTAGGGGAGAGGCTGAATAGCAGTACTTACTATTTATTGATTAATATTTTTACCGTATTACTTTTAGTATTCATGTGAGCAAAGCATGACTCTTCCTTATTTAGAAGAGAAAAAATTCAACATTTATTACAACATTGAAAGATGACTGCATTTGGGGCAGTCAAAGATTGAAGCTGCTTTTCTGCTGAGTAACAAAACCCTCAAAGAAAAGACGTAAAGCAAAGCCTAAAGAGACAGAATTGTTCTGGGATGGCTTAGGGGCTGACACTTCAGTAAAATCAGAAAAACCACATTCTAGAAAAGAAAAAAAAAACAAAATCACAACACAACCAAACCCTATTTTGCACTTGGATGAAGAGAATAGGATTAGAAGTCTAAACTGGGGGAAGATTGGCTGCAGGCAAGGAGCCAGCTGGCTGCCCAGAGTTCTGCAGAATAAGCCAAATAGTGAGTTATAAACAGGAGTGAACAGTAACTGTGATGGGGAGAGCAAAAATCCATCAGCTTGTGACGGATGGGCTGGAAGAGCTCACGTGAGGTGCAGCATTTTAGACGGGCTGTTATTGCTAGGGGAGTCCAGAGGAGAGCACAGAGGAGGTTCAGAGAACCACGGCCTGGGAAAGGAAGGGCTGAGTAATTGGAAGACAAAGGCTTTAAATGCAGCTCTTTATGTCTGTGGTGGGCAGGCCAAGGGAAAGAATTCTGCCTTGTGGCAAGAAATGGTGTTAGAAGTAACCATCTGCAGATGAAGAACCAGCCTAGGCTGCATTTGGAGCTTGTTAAATCCTCACTGCTGAAGGTCTTTAATAACAGGTCTGAGCAGGAATTCAGAACATCCGGTGTGTGTAGCCCAGGTGCTGTGTGAGCACGTGCTGAGAAGCGCAGGTCTCAGCTGCTGGGTGGATTTCTCCGTGCAGGAGGGGTAGGTGCTGACTGGGACCGTGTGCCTCTGCAGGGGAGCAGGGGACCAGCAGCGAGCTACTGCCTGCAGACACCAGGGGCAACCAGCAGGCTAAGGCAGCTGGGCTGGAGAGATTTCTCTCTCAAACAGTATAAATACTCTTGCTGATCCTTTCTTGGCACAAAGGGATGAATTATATCAGCTCTTGATGGACCTTTTAAGCCTGTTTTTTACCAGGGTTATATGAGTAAAAGTTCTGTTTTGCTTTAAATGCTCTAAAATTGTGAGCATATTCCAATAAAGTAACTCTTGAACAATGACTCTGGTAGCTGTACACCTTCCCCAGATGCCAATGTGATAACTTTCCAACAAATAACAAATCCAGAAGGGGGAATGCACAATAGAAATTGGCTAGAACACAGGGAAAGCCAGAATGTGAGACTATTGCTATGATTTTTTGTTTAGAAACACTTCCATCTCCAGCTAAATTGATCTGAGGCAATGTCTGCAAATAGATTATCACATGTGCAAACAGTTCTTTTGCTAAACTATTATGGTGGAAGATAGCAGTACAGATAACTTCTGTGGGGGAGAAGTCTCTCTCTCAGAACTGAATCTAATTTTTTACTTATCTTTCAATCAGATAATGCTGCTTGTTTGCTAAAATAGTAATTTGAGTTGTCACCTTGCTTCTAAGCTATTAGAGATTTGTAATATTGGGAATAATTTTCAGCATGTGACTTCTAACCAGAAAGAACTCTGTCAGTACAGATATTCCTGAGTCTTGGATGCCTAATTCAGGAAAATATCAAAGACCTTTTAATACCAGAAGATAACCAGAAAGATCAAATTTCTTCTTGCTTGAAGAAAATAGAAATATGAGGCCACTTTAAAAGATAATACAAAGTCAGCATGTACACCCCTCTCATATAATACACCAAATATTAAAATTAACAATAGAGTATTGGGAAGAAAAAGAAAAACAATAATACTCAATACCACAGTCTATTTATCAGATGTATATAAAACACTATATTTAAGCTCCTGATTAAATGTTTCACCTGTCAGAACTGAAAGATATCAGTACATCTGGAATCTGACCTCATCTTTTACAGGTCAGCCACAGGATTTATTCTCCTCGCTGCTGTGTTGTCATGTTGAACATGTTCTACTCACAAAACACTGGCAAGTTTCAGTTTGGAGAAGCCCCCGTGGAATTTATGCAAATACAGCTTTCAGTGGTTTATGGCTCATTTCACTGGGATGGCAAAAATCATCCTGCTGACCCAGAATAACTATCAAGAGAGATACTCTGGAAAGTTAAGCATTTGAGACTTGTGCTGATACAATTTTACATCCTTTTAACATCAAAACAGAGTGTTTTTTCTAGCCTTTTTAAAAATAAGACTCAGTAGTAGTAATAATAATATATAACGAGAAATTAGCAAGGATATATATATATATGCACTGGAAACTGTCTCTGTAGGAAAGTACATATGTTCTGAGTTTCTGAGGTCTCTGATTTTTGTCTCTGCTTCCTGTTTCTTATTTACAAAATCAGCTTTTCTTATTGCCTGGCAAATCTAAGACCTAAGTTTCCCACTGAGTTTGTCAGCTTGCACAATCAGTCTCCAAGCAGGTCAAGCAGACAGAGAAACATCTTTCCCAGAGTGTTTGACAGAGAATTGTGTACTCTAAAGTTTCCCAGTCCCTTAAGGGGGCACAAGTGTTTACCAAACCCACACGAAATTGCTTTTCCCCCAAACACACTTTAATAATGAAGCAAAGTCAAGTTCATTGTAATCAAATACAAAGCAAACCAATTCCCTTGTGCTTGGAAGCAGGTGCTGTGCAGGGAAACAGCAATAGCTACCTGCAGCTTTGGCTTAGCTTCAAGTTGTTTTCTTTGGACTGTGAACTGAACTATCAGGAGGATCTGCTCAGGTGTAAGAAATGGAACTGATTGTCAGATAACTTGCCTTTCTCATTCTGTTTCCATGTTAAAATGCAGTTTGGAGGTAAAATCTTCCTGGGACTCTCAGGAGAGTGAATGTATCTCTAAGGAATGAGGGTTACTCTGACTCTTGATAATTAAGTTCAGCAATAAAGATTTAACCTGCCTATTAATGAATTATATATTACTCTTGCACTGGTAGCACTTGGTGCTCAAAGGTACTCTGAATGCCACTTCCTGATGACAGACTTAAGAAAAACTTAATATTTATCTGCCCAGTGTTAACCCACTCATACAATACGCATTTTATCCTACTCAGGTAGTAACCATTCAGATTCACTGTGTAAAATTCTCATCAACATACCAATCTAGTTTTATAGCTTGAAAACAGTGCAAAACGTGCTCATATTAGTAAAAACATTCATTACTAACTATTGACATTGGGGACTGACGTTGGGGAGGATTTGTCTGTGGATTTTCTATTATTGCAGAACTTAAATTGCGTTATCCAGGTTGTTGGATTTAACAGAAAATCCTGTCCTTAGTAAACTAACTTCTTTCTTTGTTTAACAGTGGCTCTTTAAAAAATAAAAATCTAAAGAAGAATTTTGGTTTTGCTGGAGATATTGGACAGTTATAAATATTCTTGTGACTGTTTCACACAGTTCATACATCAGTGTGGTAAAGATGTATAGTCTAATAATATTTTACCCTTGGCTTCAAGGTCTGTTTCAACTCCAAAGATCAGATTCCCCATGTTTTAAGTTTATAGTTTTGAAATCTAATGAGTTACAAAAATGTGATGCCTTGTACTTTAATTGTCTGATAAACCCACCATCTGGAAAATACACTTTAAGCTACAATTTAATCTGGCTCTGCTAAGACAGATCATGAATGTTCTTATTAGCATCCTGGGTTTCCTCAAGTTGGGGAGTATGGTCTTCTATCCATGCTTTTGTCAATAGACAGACAGAGAGGGAAAGTTCTACCTTTAGTCTCCTTTCCATTGCTTTTTTCTCCTGTTTTGTTGTCATTCTGCTCTGGGAACCTCTGAGAGGAGTGGGTAATTTCCTAACGAGACTGAATCAACAATGCTTTTATCTGGTTCACTGTGCCATGTTGGTGAAGAAGGCAGAAGGAGGGAGGATAGAACAAAAGGAGTTTCAAATTGAAAGTCTCAAGTGCAAAGAAAGAATTTTAATTTCTTCTGCTGGAAGAAATAGACTAACTTAATACGTAGTAGCAGCACCAATTGGGTATGCAGAAATCAGTCATATTTCTGCAAGACAACTGCTATATTTTTTTACCCTAACAGAGTCATTTTAACCACAGACATTTAAAACACAATTAAATGTCACTTCAGTGATTACATGAGTCATGACTGAGCATGACTACAGTGACTGAATGCTCTGAAAGTGACACCTTCACTTCAGTCTCTCTCATGCATGAAGGGATCAAACTGCACCTTTAGAAGATGTAAATGTATCTAGGCACAGGAGTATTTATGGGACTTCGTATTTTCTACCATTTCTAGCACTGATTATGTTTTATGTATATGAAGGAAGTAAGAGTAGAGGCTTCTACCTTTTTTTAGCCACTGACTGAAAATCAGATAATGATGTCCTGTATTGTAGTACTTTCCAATTTTATCTCTTAGTTGCGGTTATGGTTTCAGAAAATTCCTGACTAAAAACTTTTCAAAAACTCTATTTTCAAGCAGTTATTTACTAATATTTCCAATTATATTGCATACTCAGCTTTGGCTGAGCAAGAAGGGGAAAAAAGGTGGATGGCAATGAACAAATGTTCTTTTTAATTACATAGTGCTAGAAATGGAAATTATTTGTTATGCTCTGACTTTTAGTCTTCAATTCAGTTCCAATAAACCTTGCATAAAAATCCCCATATTCTGAAATAAATTTGTTGTAGCAATGCAGCAGAACAGTTTATTAAAAGAAATAAGACATCGGAGAGGTCTCTGAGAGCATAAGACGTGATTCAACAAATCCCTAATTTCTTCAAGAAATGTATCTCTAGGGAGATAAAAAGAGATTTCAATAACAGTCACTTCTCCCTCATGTCTACAGGAAAGCAGGCTTTATGTCTTTGTGGCTTGTGTTTTCCCGTTCTTTCCTTGTAACGCCTCAGTGCTTCGTGGCCTCATGAACTTGTGTGTGAGGACTGACACTGATATTTCTGCAGATGCTCTTTTTGCATTTAAAACAAGCTGGTCTTCAGGGAATGATTCCAGGTGCCCAAAAGAAGTTTGTTGGAAGTTCAGATGCCCTACTCAACTTTTAATATCTGTCTTTATCATGGGTAAATAACCCCTGAAGAAATTGAACACCCTGAAGAGGTTTATACCTCACAGTACCCAGTAACTGGGGAGTCTTTGTGGGCATTAAGTTTTGATCTGGTAATGCAATAGAGGGACAAACATGTAAAGCAAAAGAGAGAGACAATCATTCATTAAGGACAGGTTTAGTGGACTCCTTGTTAACCATGACTTTTTTGTTGCTATCTTTTAAAGGATTTGCAATATTAAAAAATTGTATTAACTAATGTTATTGTACTTTCTTCCCAATGTTTGAGTGCTACAGACTGAACTTTTACGGTTTAGGCACTTACCACCGAGAACAACCCCAGTGTTTACCATGAGGCATTTTCCAAGCCACACAAACTTTGATGCTTGAAGCTGTAGGACAAAGTCCAGTGAAGCTTCGGAGATGATTCTCTGTCCCACACTGACTTTAGCAAAAAATAACCAATTTTCAGCAGATCACTGAAAGGTCTATCACTAACTCCTGGGCTGTCTCTGCCAGCTTTCAAGCCACTTTCCCGGTCCACATTTAACTTCTGGGCAATACAGTACTGCAGAACTCAAGACTCAAAACATCTGCAATAGTAGGCAATAACTTGTTTTAAAACCCAAACTCTAAGGCTAGCATCAGAAATTGCTGCTTTTTTGTCAGTGTAACTTGGTGAGCAGAGGGCATGCATAACATCCACAGCACTGATGTACACTGGATATATTTGTGTCTCCTCTAGAACCCTTCTGGAAACTCATCTGGAAAAGTGTTGAAGCCTTTTTGGAGTTGACTCGTGGTTTGCCCTGATCTTTTATTGTTTTTGAATAATGGATCCAAAATGCTAATTGTCACACAAACCAATAATTACAAGGCATTTTGATTCGTGTTCTGTCTGCATCCACATCTAAAAATAAAACTAGGTCAAAGCAGGAAGTGCTCAGTTGTTGAAGGAAGCAATGTCAAACTTACTCCTTTTTCATTTATTTCTGCCATTCTAGACTGAATTCCTCAGAGCTTGTTTATCAGCAGTATAAGGGTTTGCATTTTCATTTCTCAATATAGTAAGGGAAGCTTTAGCCTTTAAATAGCATCTCAATTACAGATTTGTTCTTAAAAACCTGTCTGTTCTTCTAATAAGAGTAGCTGATAAAATCAGTGGTGAATAGAATCAGTAACATTTCAGTTATGTCTTAGAAAATATTAGACACTCTGAAATAAAGGTATTTTCCAGCCTCAGGCCTGGTTTATACTAAGGGAAAGAAACATTTGCAAGATTTAAAGAAATTTACCCAAAGGCCATAATAATCTACATTTATAATCATCTCAGTAACTAAATACCCTTACATACATCTTCTCAATATTTTTTCTAGTAGAAATTACTAATCCAAATTCATAGATTTGAATGGTACCTGCCCAGAATTGGGGCATGACATGAAGAATATTTTGAATATTCTCTTTTGACATGAAGAATATTTAAAACATCAAGAAAAACTACTTTAGACAAGGAGATTATTTTGTCTTTCCAAACAGCTATCACTGTGATCAGAGATTATTTTCGTAGAATCATGAAAGGTATGGGACCTTAATATCATCTAGTTCCATCCCCACTCCGTGGGCAGGGACACCATGGAGTGGAGCTAGACCTGGTTACCCCATCCAGCCTGTCCTCTAACACTTCCAGGGATGGGGCATCCAAAACTTCTCTGGACAACCTGTTCCAATGCTTCACCAGCCCCACAGTAAAGAATCTCTCCCTAATGTCTGATCTAAAGCTCCGCTTTTTCAGTTTAAAGCCATTCCCCCTTTTTCTGCCACTACACGCCCTTGTAAATATTTCCTCAACTCTTGTAGAACCCCTTCAGGTACTGCAAGGGTCTCTAAGGTCTCCCTGGAGTCTTCTCTTCTCCAGGCTGAGTAACCCCAACTCTCTCAGCCTGTCTTCCTAGCAGTGGTGGTTCACTATCACCTTTGTGGCCTCCTCTGGACTTGCTCCAACAGCTCCTTGTCCTTCTTATGCTGGGAATTCCAGAGCTGGATGCAGCCCTGCAGGTGGGGTCTCACCAGAACAGAACAGAGGGGCAGAACCCCCTCCCTGCCCTGCTGCCCACACTGCTCTGGATGCAGCCCAGGACACGTTTGTCTCTCTGGGCTGTGAGTGCTCATGGCCGGGTCATGTTGAGCTTCTCCTCCACCAGCACCCCCAAGTGCTTCCCCTCGGGGCTGCCCTTCACCCCTTCTCTGCCCAGCCTCTGCTTGGGATTGCCCTGACCCAGGTGCAGGACCTTGCACTTGGCCTTGTTGAACTTCATGAGGGCCACACAGGTGGCACCTCTCCAGCCTGTCCAGCTCCCTCTGGATGGCATCCCTTCCCTGCAGCACACTGACCACACCACACAGCTCGGTGGCATTGACAAACTTGCTGAGGGTGCACAGGTTGGTTGTACTCTTTTAAACAGTGTTATTTATCTAGCAGACATGTAGTTGAAGGACTAAATATGTGCACACAGGAGATCTAATACAAAAATAAAAAAATAAGAAAAGATTTTGATAACTCATTGCAACTGTTTGCCATCACATTTTTGCCACAAGCAATTTATAAAGAAGCAGTTGAATTTAAATATATCCATTCCAGGAGATAAATTTTCAACACTTTGTGAATGGTTTTACAGCTTGGTAAGGAAAATATGTGTTTTGAATATGAACCCCATTTGGTGTGAGCTGTAGTCTGAATAACTGTGAACATTTCAAAATGAATCAATTTCAGTTGTGTTACTTCCCTTTCCTCATTAAAGTCTTTACATCTTGCTTCAGACCAAGACAGGCAAGTCTAAAAAAAGGAAGCCACTGCATGAAAAAGAATATTTTTGTTCTTGTTAAAATTGTCCTGCTAAGTAAATATTGATCAGGTGCTGCAAAACCCTGTGGCTGAATTCATTCTGTTTGAGGAGGAGGGAGGAGGGAAGAACTGCCTCAGGCTACTGTAACTTATAAAACTATGATGAGCAAAATAGGCATGTACTGTACTTTCAGCTGGGATGCTGATACAAAAAGAGGAGTTTTGAGGAAAGTCCTTTGAACCCATTAAATTCTCTCTCCCTCTTGCAGGGTTATTGATTAGGCCTGCTCCAGTGACAGATGAAGGCTGCAGGGGAAAAAGCAACTCCTCAGGCAGATCTGCTGACATTATTGGCTCTGTAAGAGATAAAGCTTCTCAGTGGTCATGGTGGGAGGGCTGTGCAAGACCTGAGTGCCTTGTTTTGTCTTCTTAGTTCTCTTTCTCCACATTTTAAAAATATGTAAAAGCTTATCAAATCTCTTCTCATTCCCCATAGAGCTTTGCCACATCAAATAGCTGGTTTCCAGGAGAAGCTCTGAGCTGTGCCAGGCTGGGATTACTATCAGTGGCTTAGAGAAAAGACTGGTTAAATCACTGCTCTACCTGCAGTAGAGCAGAGAGCTGCCTCTTTCCACAGAGCTTGGAAGGGATCTCAGGGACAGAGGGAAGAAGCATCCTTGTAATGCCCAGCTCATGGAGAGGTTCATGGTGAGGCTGACCTTGGGGGCAGGAATGGAGAGAAATTTCGGCTCTGTGTACTTACAATGTTTCCTTAGGTTAATCTCAAGAGATTTCATATGATATCATCAGATAGGAGGCATGTGGAAATTAATCTGTAAAACTGTAATTTTTTACAGGGCTACTTATTCATCCCTCACTCATCTTAGTGTAAACACTTAAAATCACAATTCCCTGAATGCTATGAAATATAGCCCGAAATACTTTGCTGTTTCTATGTACATTTAATTGCCTGCTTCTATGCCGCTTTTTCCATGCCTCTGTGTGTAATTTTGGTTCCACACTTTTTGTAAAGGACAGAATTCTCAGCTCAGCTGCTGAAGTTTGTATTGCACGCTGTGATATCTCCCTGAGGTTTATCTGTTCAAGGTCAAGCACAGATTCTCTGCAGGTGGCCTCCAAATATCTTGGAAAGTTTACAAGTTCATCAGCTAAGTCTGAGGTTTGTATTTCTAAGGCTGGCATTTATCACCATAGGCTTTGGAGAAAATTGGAACTTCTAAGTGCTAAAAAGGAATATTTCCTCAATCTCTTCCATATATATAGATGTGGTTAAATTCAGAAGCTTATGTACAATACACTGCAAAACTAATCTACAGCTTAATATTGAGTTACAGACAAGGAAATCAGCTTTGCTTAAACACAACAGCATGAGCTTCAGGCATCTGTTATGTCTAACAAGAAATTAAAGGGTTTAACTTTTTTTATTGTATATTAGTATCTCTGCATCTTTTTCCTTTTTTATTTTTATTCTTATTTATGCAATTTTTACAAAATAAGGCATTCATTTATGTCTTTGAACAAATATATAATGTTCAGAAGCTGATCGTTTTTTTACCCCAATATTATCTTGGAACACGGTAGGGAAAAAATTTATTACATTCCTACTGGACTTAAAGGATGGATTTATTTCCAGTGTCCTGATCTGGTTTGGTTTGCAATTTTTTTCGTGCTGTCCAAGCTTATTTGCTGGTCAAAAGCCAAACATCTTATTTGCTGGTTAACTGCCACTTGGTAAGAGAAATTTTAGTAGAAAGTGTTCAAAAGTTCATTAGCAATTTTTTCCTGTGCTAAATCTTTCCATATTTGATACCATTCTTTAATCTGCTAATGACATTCAAGTTGTCTGGAATTCCCTGTAACATAGTGGCAACAGTAAGAGAACACCTATACTAAATACAATTTGCAAGTGTATAAGTAAAAATGGATTAAATAAGATGGGTTTTACTACATACAAACTACTGTCATCTGTGAAAATATTTCAATTTTTTTCCAGTCATGCCTTGAAAAAGAAAGCCTAGTATGAAACTAGAAAATTGTCTCCTTCCAATCATAATGTTTTATGAATTGTGCTTCCCTTTTTGCCATCTTCCTTTGAAATTCCAGTGCAGCCTGAAAATCAGCAGCAGTGGCCCAGTGCTGCCTCTCATTGTCTCTGGGTTCCATTTGGCTACTGGCTGTGTGTTCCCTTTTTAGCCACTCAACTCTAAATTTTAAGGGAAGATGATTTCATCATGATGACACTTTCCACGCCTGCATGGATTTGGCATTTTCAAGATGTGGGGCTTTTTCTCTGTTCTTTCTTCAGTTTCTGAAAGGTACATTGGTATTACTCACTGTGTTCTCAGAGAGACAGCTGGAGATAGCTGCCTCCCTTGGATTTGATAATGATTTCTCGTTATATTTCATAGTTCTTTACTGACAATGACAATTCAATCAAGTGATCATCTACATGGAAAAAAGTAACAAAACCAAATATGTTTTCCAGGAATTTCATCTGTCTGTAATCTTTATGCTAAGATAGTTTTGTTTTAAAAGAACAATTCTTCCAGTTGAATTCTGGTACTTCATAAATCCTGTGATCAATATCTAATAAATAAATAATGACACAGTATCAGATTAGCTCCAAAGAAGGATTAGTCCTGGGATTAGTACTAGGAATAATGTCTGCAGTAACTGATCACTTGTAATTAGAAAAGAAACTGGTCCGAATCTTGAAACTCATGGAACCTGGAAAGACCTAGACACCAGATTTGTGACAATCTAAACATGAGACCTGAATAAACCACAGGAATCAATAAAAGCTGCTGTCAAGAAAGATGTGGAACAGTGACAAAACATTGGACATCACACAGAATAGTATTAACTTCAGAAATTTCTCCAAGACAGAAACATTAAGCTTATTTTGACAGTACTACAAGCATTTTCTATGTATTAAAAGTTTTAGAAAAGTTTGAATTTTGGCATGGGTTTGGGTCATCACATCTCCCTCAGGCCTGCTTCTGTTGAAGAAATGTAGGATCTTATTTGGGGAAAAAAAGCAGATTAAGCAGAGTCAAGGTACTCTTCTCTTTCTTTCATAATTACCAGAAATAATTATATATTCTTAAATATGAAATCCATTATTCCCTGATAGGAGTTTAAAAAAATGCAAGGTATTTATAACTTTTCCAGCCAAGTTTTAAATGTCCTCTGACTAAAGCCCTGAAAGTGATTATCTTTTGTTTCAGTGCATTAGCTTGCTTCTGTTAAAGAAGCATTTTATGGGTGCCCTTGAACCAACAGGCAGCCACATCACTCTTCCTGACTGCATGGTAATAGCAGAGCTCCTTGGCTTCTTTATTTTAAATACCATTTAGACAGCACAATATACAACTTGTTTCCAGCCGTTATCTGATATGGAACACATACAATAATCCCCAAGGCTGGCATCCATGTACATTTTTTATCACTTTGAGACTCAGCATATCAGTGTTTTCTGATTGCCTTATTTTTAAGCTAAATTCAGCAAGAAATGTTCCCAGAAGATCTGAATTGTGTAGGAAGATATTGCTTTGTTATGACAACCAAGCATCCCTCCTCACCCACATGATCCTGTCTCATTTCACATTATTGCTTTTTTTGCCTATACTTCTTTCTTTTGAAATATATAGTAAAGTTTAATATCTGGTATAAAAAAAATCTTTATTTTTCTGTTTCCATTTCTTTACGCTCTCTGCGCTGCACACACCAGCCCCTTTCCATCATCTACAAATACAACAGAAAAGATCCTCTCAGAACTGTAAAAATTATTGTCTCATGTGGGATGGGGTTCAGTTCTGGGTCAAAGGGTGATCTTCCTGGCAATGTCACTGAGAGTCACCTGCCCACCTGGGACTGCATTCTCAGAGCCACTGATCTGTGCAGCAGAAAACATTGGGTCTGTGACTCATGGTCATGAGTGTGCTAATTACCCACCATCCAAATTTTTCATAAAATTAGAAGAATTACATTGGTTTGGACTCATAATTTGCAAGCTGGGTTTGCAGCCACGGGATTCAGTGTTGTTTCTAAGGTCTGGGGAGGTTTTGATGCTTGTTTATGGTATTTGTGCTGGTTCTCAAAGCAACCATAGCTGTTTGGGAGCTGGACAGTGGCAAGACATTGCTTTAAATCTGATGAGTTTCATAGCTTTAAATCTCTGTAACTGAAAGAGAAATCTAGAGATTAATATTTTCTTTTCTTCAGAAGAAGATATCCTTAAGGCTATGCAGTGAACTGAAAAAACTTATCATTACTATGTACTGAGCCATGATATAACAAGAATATCCTTAAGCTTAGAGAAATAGTTCTAGAAATGCATGACTAGACATTATATTAGAAAGCACACATTATAATATTCATTGCAGTAGTAGAATGTGAACTGCATGTTATTGTAAAAGAAAATCCAATTTGCTGCCTACTGCCTTCAATTTGGTTTTGACAAGTACTCAATCTTCTGCTATGTTTTGCTTTCTACATTTATCTTCCTGGGCATGTTCTGTAACGTCTGCTTAGGGCAAAAGCAATAATCCTTTCATTTAATTTAGTGGAAAAGCTCATGTATTCACTATGCTTACTAGGTACAACAATATGAAAACAAATCCCAGTTGCTAAAGATCCATTTGACAATATGAAATAGATTCTGACTTTTTAATTTAGGCATAAAATTGTAGAGGACATATAAGGGATGCAGATTTACAGAGCTGTGCCCTTTATTTATGAGTGGTTGCAAGAGAGTGATCTGCAAAAGCCTGGATTATTTTACCAGTGATGGATGAACTTAAGATGGTCAAAAAATAATTTTCTTTGGCCCTTGTAGAACAACTCTGGAAAGTACCAAACTTATTTGGCTTTGTTAAAAATCTGATAAATTGAGTATGCCTCAGTTCTTGCAATGAGTATTTCCTCAAAGTGGAGCATAATTTTATTTACATTGAAGTTGACTGCTTTGTAATTTAGCTCACTGCAAACTGTGGGAAGGAGAGAGGACAGAATGTCAGTAAAAATTCAACCAAATCTTAGCATGTCTGCTGAGCTGTCCTTGAAGCAATACTGTGTGGTCAAAGGGAAACTAATCTTGCCAAAATTTTAATTGTTTTAGATATGAGGTTTGGTTTTCTTTATGTTGTTTCTGAATTTGTCCAAAAATATCAAAAGAACATGTTTTATCTTGTGCACAGTAACTTGAAGTGTGGTAAAAATGCATCCCTAATTTTCTTATTACTTTTTCCTCAGAGGGAAGTGTGATTTTTTTGGATAAGCTCCTCAGTTTGCCTAACCAACAAACACCTCCAGTGCTTTGCTCCTCAAGTCATGTGTCTCAGATTTCAGAAAATAATGTTTGTAGAAATTTTTGCTATGAAGCTCACAGAATCAGATAAGTTTACCACACTGATCTAGAAAGACATTTTCAGCCCAATTCCTCCACCTCCTTTTGGAAATATACAGAGAAAAAAAAGGTTATTAAAGTTTGACCTTTATAATGCTGTTGAACCTCATATCTTATCCCTTCAAACAGCAAGCAGCAGAATCTTTCCTGTTCCTCATTTATAATGTGGAATAGCTGAAGGGAGCCACAGTTGGATTCATTATTTTTTCCAGGAAAAAGCATCAGTCTGAATACTAGGAGCTATACCATGGCCTTATGTATTAGGGACTGCTTCCAGTGATGGCTGAAAAATGACAATTATTTCTTCTCTCCTCAAACTCGAAGGAGGCAACATAGCCTCAAGCAAAAACAACCACAGCCACATGGTTTGTGGAGCTGTTTTTGTAGAATAAAATATTGCTAGAGCAAATTTTATACTTCTCAGACCTCTGAGTTTACATTTTCAGTTGGCCAAGTGTATCTTTAAAGTTTAGTAGGGTTTTGTTCCATAGCCAGAAATGTATTTAATTCTCCAGAACCAAATACTGCAGGCACTGGCTCAGTAAAATACCTACAGGCCTCAAAAATCCTGCAGAATTTGACCATCTGAAAGCTGGTCTGCAACGTATCAGATTTTTATTTACTTGATACAAATGTCTGATCTCTCTTACGCACTTGTGAGCAACTGAATGTTTCTCACTCAGGCATTCAGTCCCTGTGGATATGGGTGTGATTTTAGAAACTGGTGCCACATATGCTCTAGAGCTCAGCTCTCAGTCACTACCTTTGAAACCAACTGCAAATGTTTCTGCATGACCCAAAGATGGCTGAAATTTAGCCAGCAGATATAGAACTGTGATTCTGCAAATTCCACCAACTTGCTGCATTACCCCAGAGCTTCATCAGAGTCTCTTTTGGCATAAGAATTTCTGTAGATTCTTAGCATTTAATTTTTTGGTATGTTCCAAGCTGCCTCAGTTGTGACAAAGCTGAGCATCTTGTGACTGATTTATATTTATCCAGAAAAACTCAACCAGGTTTTGTGTCATTTAAAACACTGGGAGGCTCAAAATTTAGGAGATCTTTCAGAGCAGATTTGCAAAATTAGGTTTGGTATCATCACTGAGAATATTGATGAGACCCACCATTAACCTGGGGAAGAAACCCATAAACACTCAGGGCTCCCTTTCCCTCCTCCCTTCCACACATCCTTACATGAAAGCTTCCTTGAATGTGCTGGCATGGGTGACTTCCTCACCTATCCCAGTGCTACTGATGCCCCTGTCTGAAAAGAAGTCAGAACAAAGGGTGCCAGGACCAGCGCACAGCACATCAGTGCCTCTGCATAGGTGCAGACTGAGGAAGGCATTTTTGTGTCCCTCTGGTCTGAGGAGAGCATAAAAGTTTAGACTTCTGCATGTTCTGAAAGTGCTGTGATATTGTTGCTCTGAAAGAGCATAATTTCTTCCACAGCTTTATGGTTTTAAGTTTGCTGCTCCACTTTGAAGTCTAAATGATTTCGTTTTCCTAGAAATTATTCAATCTATTTTTTGCATAAAGCTCTTAATCCTTAGCCAGTCTGGAAAAGCGCAAGAACTTCAAAACATTCCTTGGTGATTTAGCCTCGTATGTCTTCATTCTTCATCAGCCTGTTAACAATCCTCCTCTCATCTGCTGACTTCCTTCTCTCTTTGCTGTAAGCTTTTGCCACAGAGAGCCTCTCACAGCAATCAGTAAGTTTCATAAACTGCAATTGCGCCAGATAATTAAATAAGAACTCTATTTCAAATCAATTTAAATCCATATGACTTTCAGAAATGACAGTTGCTACACTGTAAAACCAGTGAGTAAAACCCTTTGGAATACTTCAATCAGTCCCAACTTTGTTTCATCTTAATCTTCAGAAAGCAATTCCTGTAAATGTCATCACTGCCCTAATAGATTGGGTGATGATATCTTGTATATGTTAGCTCCAGAACTGCACTTGGATCAGGTCAATTAAAAGAGTGGAATTGTTGCTTTTCTACACAGAACAGGTAGAAGCAGGTGCTGTAGCTAAGGTGTGTATTTACAGCAGGGCTTAGGTATTGCTATGGACATAACTGGATTTCTCCTATTTGTTGTGTATTGTAGCTACACAGCAGCTGCCACAAGTTTATCAGCTAAGACCCAATAACGCTGTATAGTTGTGTAGAATGGATACTTTTGTATGGCTGGGGAGATGTTTTTGATGGGTTTTTTTTATCGTTTTGTTTTCTCTAGGATCAGGGCCTGATTTTGAATGAAAGATCCTGTGCTGTGCAAATTCACAGGCAGAAGTAATCTTTTTCCTTTGATCAAAGTCAGTGAGGGAAAGAAATAGTACAGCAACAGGTTACAGAGTAAGTCACTGGCATAACAGAAACCATCTCTACTGAGAAACCATCCCATAACTTATGCCAGTAAGTCACTGGCATAACAGAAACCATCCCATTCTAGTAGCTCTGTGCAGTAGAGCGTCTTCAATAGACTAAATTGCTTTATATCTTTTTTAGATCTGAGTCTGCTGTTTTCAGTCTATGAACACCAAATATGTGTTTCACATATTCACAATGTTTTCATTAAAATAACAGCTAACATATGTTCCTGCATCATATTTGTTTAACTACCCCTAGTCATCTGAAATGCTGACTATAAAAGCACTTGTCACAAAACTGTCCATCTCTATATGTGTCTGGTGATAATGGTCATCTTGTCCACCCCAGTAGGTTCTGTATTAGTAATAAAGAAGAAAAACCAGGAATTAGCAGGGGCTATTGCTCTATGTAGCCAACTACTTGTCTGGCTTCAAGGGACTGGATGATTTACAGTTATTGAACAATAGCTATCCAAATTGCTAAAATTAGTAGAAAATACATAGTATTTGTACCTTGTTCAAAACCTGCAGCTGGCAGAGACAGTTAATTAGTCAGTAATGCCCTGACTGAAGTGATTAGCTGGGCCTGTAATATGCTTTTAGTAGGACTCACACTTCTTAAATCTAAATTTTCATTTCTAGACAGTATCATAATGTGCCTGTGCTTTTAGTGAGGATTGAAAGTGTCACAAATTGCATTGCTTCCCAGGTGAAATTATCATTACAGGAGGGATTTGAACCACATCTGTCTAAAGGCTGGTTCAGAATATCTAGTGGACTCAGAAGCTCTCCCAGCTCAAACTGCTGCTGCTGAGTTAGCAGGCAGTGCTGCAGAAGGACTTTATTAGAAAAATTGACAAGCCAAGATTCACTGATGATACAAAAGTGTCTGGATAACTGAATCCAAGCATGACTAACTTCGGTCGTAGGGGCAAAGGAGCCAACTGTCTAAAAGCAAGGAATGTAAGAAGGCAATGAAAAGTAATTTGGCTGTGTCGTGGTATCTTTAATGCAAAAGGAGACACACACAAACGGAAAAAAGAGCGGTTGTCTCTAAAAGGCTATCAAAACTCTCTAGGTTAAAAAACCAGCCACGATATAATTCTGAGTGCATTATTTACTAGAGGTAAAGAAAGGAAGAAGATCTACAAATACATTAGGTGAAAAAGAGAAGAGTGAAATTAGTCAGGGTCTCAATTAATCAGGATGTAAATGCAAGGGAGAAGTAATTCCAAGCCCCTCTTCTGTCTTTGCAAAAAGGTTAACAATGACCAGATACTCATGAGTCTAATAAAGCTATAAGGAACAGCCAAAATGGATTTAACAAGAACTAATAGTATCAAACTGATTCGATTTTCCTCTTTGACAGAAAGCTCAGGCTCTAAGGGGAAGCAGTCAATGCGCTGAACTGGAGATTTGGATAAGGCTTAGCATCCTGTTCACTGACATGCTCATGAGCAATTGATGGAAACACAGGCAGGAGAAAATGCTCTTAAAGCGTAGTGGAACAGTCAATTTCAGAAACTACAACTGAACATCAGTTGCTTATGGAACTTTCAAGTTTCTGGAAAGGTCATTTCATTTTAACATATTTCCCCTTTTCCTTTTTCCCCTTCTCTTTTTCTTTTGCCAGAGAATTAAGATTAAATAATTGTGGTTTAGGAATTACTTTCTTTACATTTAATTTCTTTGCCTGTAAGTAAAATTTTCCTAAGGTTTGAAATGCTCAGCGCAGTGACTGAAAAGATACAGAAATTTTATTTTCTCTTTGTTCAATATCAAGGGAGAGAATAAGAAAAACAAGGTTTCCCTACATAAGTTTATTAGATCTTAGGGTTGTGAGTTTGGGTTTTTTTTTAAAAGTACATTAAATTTATTAAATTTATTACTCTCTTGCTAAATAATATGATGTCGAGAATTTAGTTTCTTTTTTCCTAAAAAGTTCTGATAAACAGATTAGAGGAGGCCAGATCAGTGGGTAAAGTAAGCTGACACTGATTTGTTGTTTCAACAAAATGGGCTGAAGGGAAGTTGATGCATGGTTCAGAGCAGCAGGAGGGGTCCTGCTAATCTTCATGTCACTCAGGAAAAAAGTTCTCATGCAGAAATTTTCCCATTACATGATTTGTGCTAGTATTCTGTTAACACACATAACTGCTGAATAACAAAGATTAACAAACCCACGGCCTCAAATAAGGTTTTTGTTTTCTTATTTTTGAGCTTCTCATATCCATGATTAATAATTTGTCAGAAGGCTCAAAATCTCGTCTCAGAATGCTAAATACATTAGTAATTAGAGCTCTGCAAAATAACATTGTAAACAAAATAGCCAATGAGCTTTCAGATATGTTCTAAAATACAAAGACCCTCTCAAGGAGGAGGGAACAAAGCGATGTAGGACAGAGGGAAAATCCTGCGTCTGTGCCCAGAGATTAAGTTTTGAGTAAAAATAATAAAATCTCTAAATAAGTTGTAGTTTCCTTTGAAAATGATAACTTAGGAATAATTAAAAACTACCAAGAGTTGTAGAGCCAATATCAGCATCCACTGATACTTAGGAGTTCTCTAAATCAGTATTTTTCAAAATTTTTTTTTTGAAGAATTGTAAATCATTTCAGGAAAAAAAAAAGCCAACCACTCAACAGGGTCAGTGTTAGTGCAATAGTTTCATCTGTAACTGAAAACTATGCTAAGCTTTGGATAAACACTCTTGCTTTTGCTTCCTTTATTGGTTGGTCGCTTCTTTGGGTGCATGGGAACACATACAGCTGTTCTATTCTCTCTCTCTTTTTTTCTTTCTTAGGGAGGTGGGTAGGTTTAGTTGCTTCACAGTCACCATCTGATCTATTGAAGCTCCCATGGCCATGGGACAGGACAGAGGAACGCTGCTGCTACCTTGATGCATTAACTCCTACGTCTGGCGCTTCTCTAATTTAGATGTGAACTCTCAGCCCAGTTGTACATCAACTAAGAATAAACCCAAAGCTATTATGTAAAAATAGAACAGATAGCCAATACAAAGGAGACTTTGGGACTAAAAAAACCTTTCAGCCAGTCCTGGCTCTATAGCTTTTCCCCCTCTGTCCTGTTGGTGAGGTATTCAGTGAATTTTTTACTTGGTTTATTTTCAAATTAAAGAAACCACAGCTGACATTGGTGTCTTGGTCAGTACTTTTCTTTTCTGAACAGTTGCCAGATTCAGGTTAGACTTGGACATTTTTCTGAACTCCCTTGGCTGCAGAAAAGATGGGTGGAGGTTCAGATCCATGCAGTGGATACCTTTTGCTTGGGCCTCTGGAGAGAGCTAAAACAGCTTTCCCTGATTTCTGCAGAAGATCCTGCAGTGCTGATTATTCTCCCAGTGTCTGGAAAAGCAGCTGCAATGTGCCAGCACACTGAATTTCGAAGAGGGTGTGGAGCGTCCTCCCTCCTGCTGAGAGCCTCTATAAAAATAACTTGACCTCAGGGAATTTATCCAGCAGGCCTTGGGGAAAATGAGCAGAGTCACTAAATATTAACATGAGGATGTCAAGTGTATCATTGTACATCAATGTAGTTGCTATTGCTGCAATCAAGGCATGACAGCAAGGAAAATTAGGCGAAAAAACCTTTTCCGTCTACTTCAGTCTTACTGCCCTCATTAGAAAAACAAAAACAAACCAACAAAAACCAGTATGTGACAGCCTTAAAGTGTCACATAAATTAAGTGCTGATATTTCTTTCAAAGGTTTGATCCTTGTAGCAAAAATATTCTACTGTTTCTGCAGCTCAAATTGCCTCATTCTACTTTTCTAACACCTTTATAAATGCTAAAATTGATTTTATATGTGTGGCGCATTATAAGAGTATTTAGTATGCAGTTTTACAAAAAGATATAAACTCTTTTCTGTGAACTTTAATAATAATCTTTACATTAATATTTTCATATGCATGCACTGGTCATACATCTGTCTGACGCACAGAGCAGTACTTGTCCAATATCAACATGATTGAATGCTGCCTTTAACAGTAAATGCAGAGATTAGGAAGTTACTGGAAAGAAGTCATGGGAAGTTTAGAGACTGACTTCCAACGGGATTTGGAAATTGAAATTCTTAATAGATCATTCTGTATTTAAATGCAAACACATTTGCACACATTTTTGTGTAGCCACACATGTATCTTCTTAAGGACATGGTCTGGGTTGTCTGAGAAATGGAATTCTGTTGGCTCTGGATGACCTGTTTAGGTAACAAAGAAAGGTATTTAAGGAGTGCTTGGAATTCTAAGATTCAAGAAATATGTTTTGCAATCAGTGATACAGACTACAGTATAATGCATAAGTAAAAGAAGCAGCACTAGCTTAGATTGCTGGCTAAAGTTTTCATTTCTCTGGAGGATTTTTCACGTACGTCTTTGTGTCTACAATTCTCGAAACTTGCCTAATTACAGATGTGTCTAACAGAGTGAAGTTCCCTCAGTGTCCCGAGTTAATCTCAGCAGCATTAGAGCAGCTGAGCAGTTAAAGGAGAGAGGCCCTGTCAGTGCTTTCCCTGGGGGAACGGCTGAATGTTGACTTCAATTCTTACCAGATATCAGAAAGGAAGAGAACGTTTCTAAAAATGCCCCCACTGTAGGAGAGGCCTCAGTCAGACCCAGAACCCAAAGCAGTTAACAGTGGAAAACACATCTGAAAGAAACCAGGCTGGGAAATGGACATTTTGGGTGTTGAGGTCTTCGATTTCTGCTTGTGTCTTCATGGAAATCAGTTTAGTTTCCATGCTATGTAAGGCAGGAGGTCAGATATGCACTTGCTTACTGCCTCCACAAAACGGTGTATTTTGAATGGACATAAAACATCAATTTTTGTTTCTTTGTTTTTCCCCTGCGGCAAATTATTATAAGGAACTGCTCAAAAAGAAAAAGAAAGCAGGTGAAGTATATGTTTTGTTAGAGTTTACAAGCAGAGGAGCATGCCAATCGGTTATGGGATAGAGTTTACTACAAGGTCAGCAGCAGGGAAAGATATTCTTTGTGCTCAATTATGTTTTAAGTTATAGATAAATTTCTTGCAGCAGTTGTGTGGATTGGTGCACATTCTCTTGGGAGAAAGAAAAGCAGTAAAATTGAGAGCAGCAAAACCTGACATGTGGGCACATTGTTTGTAAGAATTGCTTGTTATACATCCAGTTCCGGACATCTAGCGTGGAAGGTGTCAATATTCATTTGAGGATCACCCCTTCAAAGTGATTTTAGTGGACCATAGGAGCTACTTGGTAACTATTGCAGAACTGATTTGACTGGTGTGTATAGAAATAGATATGTCCACCAGGTAATTGCTGGTTTTAGTCGAAATTCTAAGTCCTGGCAATAATGCAGAACAACCATTTGCATCCAATTATTGACTAGTTGGGTTGTTTACACCAGGTAGAGAAGATTGTTGGGAAAGTCTGGCCTACTTTGAAGATTTCTCCATGATAGGCTTCCTGTCAAGAGAGAGGGATGATGGCACTTCTGGATGGGGTGCACAGGACAGTCACTACTGCTCTGCTCAGCAAAGGGTATGTTGAGTTGAGGTGCTCCAAAACTAATATGTGCTGAGACTTCTATACCCAACCTGCCAAATCATTATAAATATACCTTGAATTTCATTTATTTCAATTACAGGAAATGCAAAGACTTGCATTCATAGCTTCACAGACTATGAAGGGATTGTTTTCTGTGAGAGATGAGGAAGGTCTCTAGTTACTTTTGTATCTTTAAAGCCTGGTTCAGCTCTGAAAATAATTTGTATTTGAAATACTGTGTTATACCAGGCCACTGACTCTTCTGCATTCCTTGAGTTATCTCTCAACTTTCAAAGCTGCTATCCCATTCCCATCTCGTCTGACAGAAATGTCATCAGCTCCATTTTTGTCTCATTTTTACCTTCTAGCAAAGGATTTGAAGTTCACACTAAGTATATTTTAAATTCATAACCTTACTCAGCTTTAGGGTGTATGACCTGTCATCACATAAAATATTTTTTATATCTTTATATCCAGTGGGGTTGCTTCGTTTTTTTCTCATATCAAGAATTTTGAACTTCAGCCATTTGTGAGTTTTAAAGATCCTGTAGAGAGGGATGGACATTTGAGCTGTTGCTGCCCTGGCTTTTCCTCAGACTCTGACCAGGACTAACTACAGTCACAGGCGTTGACTCAAGGACTCAAGTGGTTTTCAGGCTGACACCTCGGAATCCTTAGCTGACTTTGAGAACTGTGTAAGATAACTTTAAAAACTACCCAGAAGAGTTAATTCTGCTTGTTATGGGATCTCGCTTATATGGGAATTTTTTTATAAATTTTGAACTGAGAAAAAGGTTCAAACTCTTATCAAATACATTGAATAAAATATTTCAAATCATATCTAGGTATAATGAGAATGATTTTCATCAGCTGCTGCTTTGAATAAATAATTTCATGTGGTTTGTTATTGAATTATTTTCTTAGGTTAGGAATAAACAATGATTTTGTCAATAAATTGTCAGCAGTTGAGTCTTACTCATCAACAGCACCATCATTTTGCAAAAACTGAACCAATGAACTCTTCAACATTGAATAATCCAGCATTTTCTCCCTCTCATATATTCAAGCTTTACAAAATGCTGGAGTTTTTTGCTTATGAATAGTAGTGTATTCATGGAAAAAATTCTCAGCTGCCCCTTGAAATGCTATTCCCTCTTTTTTCAAACTGTATAAAGGCTCAGACTTTTATAAATGTACTTGCATTTCGCATTTAAAGAGTTTTGACTGAATTTTTCTGAAAACAAAGATTTGTGTTAAAGACAAAAAACAAGCTGTCCACTAGTATGGTCTTACTCAAGTCAGATTTTGCTTATATCTTAATTCCTAAGGAGCACTAGAAGTATTTGTATATGCAGTCACACAAGCACGCGTTGTGTGTTATACTGGCAAGTTATCATACATTTATCTCAAATCAAATGTGCCAAATGAGCACCCAGTGGCATTGCAGCTGCAGGATACATTTACAGGGCTGAAAGTGAGTATTCTTGTAAAGAACTAGGAACCATTCTGCATTGATCAAAAGTTTTTGACCTGATACCAAAACACAGATCCAGATATTCCAGCATAGGCAGTGAATTTGCATTTCCTTTAATTGAATTACATATTATGAAGAAAATAAAGATATGGAATCATTCTTAAATTATCCCAGAACTATTTTGAACACATTTTAAGCAACTAATTTTTATGGACTTTTGCAAAAAGATGGGGGTTTTTTTTTGTTAATTGTTTTAATTGCTTTCTCTTTAAAATTTTAAAAAGCTTTCAAATGTCTTAAAATATTTAATTTTGCTTTGTATCAAATCAACCTATATTTAACTCAATATTGTTCTATAGCTAGAGACAATGTGATTATTTATATTGTTTCATATCTCATCTTTTAGATGTAGATACATTTATAAGACACTAATTGCTAATTCTGGATTCTGATTTCTATACTGGGAAAAAAACAAGTATTACCACATTTCAGCATGTTTTTCAGTGACCTTGGAATGGGCAGTGGTGTGGTGTTATTTACTGCTATTAGAGATTTAAGGTAGAATGACCAAGAATAATTACAGAAGGATTTCCTAAGACTAGTGGCTGGGCACTAAAATGGTGAAATTCTGTGTAGATAAATGTAATGTGACGCAGGGGAAAGAACAGCTTGAGCTCCACATATAAAATTATGATCTCTGGGATTGTTAAGTGTCAAGAGCAAGACCTTTTGACTGTTATAGATAGTGCTGGTGAAAAGCATGAGCTCAGTGTCTGGTGAGTGTCCAGAAGAAATCACCTTTTAGGAATTATTAGGGGAAGAATAGAAAATAAACAAATCTTATATCTCTGCATTAATACATTGTTCATCAACCCTGTGAATGCCTTGTACTTTTCTGATGGCTCTCCCATCTCAGAAGGCTTTTTTTGGAATTTAAAAGCTTTAAAGAAAGGAAAGATGATAAAATGATTTGTGTATAGGAAATTGCTAAGTGTGCTGGGACCTTTTGTTGTAAAGGAGACAATTTAGAGGGAGAATTTAAATAAATTTGTATTTAGTGTATAAATTTTTAATTAGTCTATAAATACAAATATATTTAATACGACATTTGAAATTCCTAATTTTCTTGTCCTTTATTGTGACTGCTTATATTTTCTTTATGGAAGCATACAGTTAAGAAAAAGATATTTAACTGTGATCTAACTTGATGGTTTCATGTGGTGTAGACTCTTCTTTAGCAGAAGTCAATGGTAAAATCCAGTCAGATTAGAGACAGGAATTTATAAACATACTTTCATGTGATAAAAATTAATTTAAAATACAGTATTAAATCCTGTTCATTACAGTCAGGCAACATTAGTATTTGCTTCAAGGGGACTGCTCATTTGAATAAGAACATTATCCATAATCAGCAAGTGCTTTCAAAGCTTGGATGAATGCCAGGCTAAAAGTTCTCCATTCTTATCTCTTGGAGCCAAAGGAAGAAATGAAGAGAGGAAAGAATTACAATGGATGTTCTTATCCGCTGGTTTAATCAAGTAAGCACTTATCACTGCATTTCATTTGAAAAGGGAAGAAAAACCTCACTTTTTGAATCTACTGACCTTGTAAGTTAGACAGGTTGGCCTGTTGTATGACAGGCTCAGAAGACAACCTTCCCATTTCCTTTCCTGAGCTAAAGGACACATGCTCTGAAAAGAGAAAAGTAAAGAGAATTAGGGTTGTTTTTACCTTAAGAAAGAGGGCAAACTGGTGAGAAGTGCACTGACTGATGTGAGGAAGGAGGAAATCTTCTGTTACTCCATTTTACTGGATCTCTGGTTCACGGCATTACATGGAAAGGTGTCAGCAGTACCCGTGACAGAGCACTGTGATCGTTCAAGTGACGTGGTACAAAAGCCGTCGTTTTATCCAGGCAGAGCATATGCAAATGGCAGCAAAAGCAGAACCTTTCCAGTCTTTTCTGACCCTTTGCCCATCTTCCTCGACCTCATAAGAGGTTTTACCTTCCGTGTAGGGAAAAGTTGCATGTAAAAATGCAATTAAAATGAGGTTTATAAATTTAATATGCAGGACATATATATATATATATATGTATGTGTTTGAGAGCAAATTAATGTTCCCTGCAGGCTGTTTAGAGGCGCTGCTGGTGGCAGGGAAGCTGTAGCACCTTGAAGTGCATTCATATATATTCCCACACTTTCAGTTGCTAAACCTATATTGTCTGGTTGTTTGGGAGAGAATACTTTATAGAGAATTGGAAGGAAAAAAAAATCAAGTAAATCCTTTTTCTTTGTCATTTAGGCTGCACAGAAATATCAAACTACATTTTGACCTTATCTATCTAGGTTCATTTTGTTTTACTCTTCTGTGTAATTGAGGTGATAACCTCAGCCCTAAATACCCCATGCATTTCCATCTTTTCAATTTCCTCTCCCTTTTTCCACACCTCGGTTACTGAAGGGTTTTGTGGCAGAGAGTAATTTTAATTCCACTGTGCTTTGAATGACCTCAGAGCTCAAATAGCTGTGCAACCTTATAGTATTTTCCTTGCTGCAAAGAAATGCTGCATGGAAGGCTCCCTGCATCAGTCAACGTTTTAGAAACAAAAATGTTTAGATCACAACGTGGTTTGCAAGGATTTAGTGAACTAGTTGGCAGTTTTGTTCCTCAGAAACACAGGTGAAGGGGGCAAGAAAGGAGATCTGTACCGACAGAGAGGGTGGCAGAAGTAATGGAAAGAGAACAAGACAGGGAACCTTGCCACTTTTGACACAACAGAGTAAAAAATAATGGTTGCAAATCCTGCGTATCTACCAAAATTTTTACTTAAAATATTGCCTAGAGGAACAAGTAATTTTTCACACATACAGCTGATTTGAGATGAAGTAGGTACATTTTTTACTATTTTGCACCACAACTTTACTCCCTGAACTAATCCCAAAATCTTTTCTCCTAACAAATTCATCACTTTCAAGCTATAGAGTCTGCTGTAATCATTGAGTCCGTCTTTTATTATATTACAGGTTAAGTACTTCTGTTATCACTGTAACAACATCTACCTAGAAGTTAAGAATAAAAACTTGAAGTTCTGTAAAGTCTATTCCTTTTGATAAAATATTCTAAAAACTTTTATCTCTTCAAGTAAAAAGTATGTAGCATTTTCTAGATGGAGCTTCAATTTCCAGACTTTCTCTATTGGTTCTTTTATACATTTTCAGATCTAAATGTCTCTCTCTAAGAAATCAACCCAATTATCATGAAAATAGATTATGATATTGAATTTCTTTTAAGTTCTCTAGGCTGTGTCACCTTATTCTACTCTCTCTCCCCAGATAATCATACATTTTATGAGATGGTTATTTAGACTTAAATTAGATGAACTTCATTGGTCCCTTTTCCAAAATACCTGAACAGAAGATAAGGCTGAAATAGACACACAATTGCCAAGGAAATTTGAAAATTATCACAACAAACCAGTTTTCTGGCAAGAGACTTTCCTGTCTTTACTGATATCCATTTTTAAATGGCAGCAAAGATACAGAAATCAGTTGAGTTTACTGGTTTCAGACTGAAATGGTGGGGTTTATTTTCACCATGTCGTCATGGATTCATGCTGCTCCAGTTTGTGTTTAGGAGAACAGGACTGGATGGCATTTGATCCTTTTTTTTGATTTGGAAACATTGCTGTTCATCTGAGAACACCTTCAAATGGAACCCAGCCTGCAACTTGAGCTCTAAGCCTGAGGTAAATAGGTTAGATTTATATTTACAGAATTAAAACAGATGAGGAGAAACAAATAATGATTATTTATGGTGTTTTCTTGACTCCCAGTTCTACATCTTACATTGTTTTATAAATTTCTTCTTATCCCAGAAGACTGTTGAACACAGACTTTCAAAACCACTGCATACTGTTAATATTGGACTTTTTTTCAAGTTGTTTTTAGAAAACCCAGTCCTCTCCACCCATAACTTAGTGGGAAACAACAAAGCAAGAACAATACATATGTATTAATTCTGTCTCTAAGAACAAGTTTTAGAAGTTGACTTGTGAAGACCTGTAACCTGTTCTCTCTCTTTTAAATGCTTTTCTTGCACACTAAGTTAATTTGGTTTTTTTAGCCTGAAAACTTCTTTCCATGGCTGAATGAAGAAGCAGTTTTGGAGAAATTGGATGCAAGTCATTGTTTCACAGCAGGATAGTTCCTTCTGTCATTTTCCCTTGCTGGTGCTGAGGTTTGGGTCCTGCTTTTTTCTTTTTCTTTTCCTTACAAAGTCTCTCAAGGTTTTCCAATGACTTTGAGGTCAAAACTTTGGTTAATGCTGGGAAAAGCATGGAAATGTGTTGCTGCAAATGTTATTACTGGGTAAACATGTGGTCTCTCTGTTACCATTTATGGACAGCTGGTGTGGCGCTGTTTTTTAGTCATATTTCCTAGAAAATTTCCTTCTCAAAATATTTTTTTCTATTGCTTGAAAACGTTTCAGGCTTATTGCTTGGATGTTTTCTGACCTCTGTCCTTGGAGTAATTCCATTTTGAGGATCTCCTACATCTCACACAGTTCAGAAGCCAGCTGATGAAATTTCCTGAAATTTTTTCAGTTCAACTGCTTCAATTGGTAATGTTCAAAGGCATGGGCTTTAATTTACTTTTTGGATTCCTAGCAAATTGGCTTGGATTTCTGTGAATCAATCCCATGACTGCCTTGGGGATATCAATCCTTGCTATGTGAAATTTCAGCTCGCTATTTTAAATTCAGTTTATACAAATTATATTATTTAATACTGCTGTTCTTATTTCATGGCCAACACTTTACAAGCAGAAGTCATCCCTGTCTAGGCTGTTTGACATCCTACTGAGGAAAGGGGACATTTTAGAAAGAAAGGCATTACAACTGAGCAGGCTGTAGAAAATCAGTGCCCTAAACTTTGCTGAAAGGGAGATAAACTGGAGATGTTCCCTGAATTGTTAATGCCTTTAACTCCAGTTTCATCCTCACCAAGAAGTTGAACATATAATAGATAAGCAACTCATGCTTCTTTAACACATCCAGAAGCAAACCCAAGACTTAATGGGAAAAGGAGGAGTAGGATGGCAGAATACTTGCTCAGTTTTATTTAGTCCAAAAAGGGAAGAGCCTCATAGATTTGATGGAGCAACTTTACCAGACCAATAAATGTCATGACCCTTCTTATAGAGAAAAACTGGTGACTGACACATCCTAATGACAGACCTGATCAGCCAGATCGGAATAATAGATAGTCAAGTCAACTTATCATATTTATTTAAAATTTTATTTTTTGCTTGGCTGAAATCTTAAAGGGAAGAGCACCCTTCCTGGAATCTTCCATTTGCTTACTCAAGTTACGTACACTCGCCAAAGCTTTTGAGCTCCTAATTGTTTTCTTTTTTTTGGTACAGTGTTGATTTGAGAAGTTTCCTTTATTCCACATAAAATTGTTATTTTCAATTACTTATTTAAAACACTTTCAGGATCATTTTATGAGATCACCAAATGTCTGGACTCCAGAAGGTTTATAAATCTCTGTGAGGCTCTCAGTCTTTTCAGAGGTATAATTGCAGATGGGCCCATCTGTTCCCATTTCATTTTCATCTTCCATGTTTATGTACCTCTTTTATATTTGGCAGTATATGGATGGCAGAGGGGTTCAGCAGCTGGTATAAAGGTGGTGGTGCTTGGTATTAAGTCTGAAGAAAATACACCAAATTTTGAAACTTGAAAAATGTATTGTAATAAATAAGTGAATAACTTCGAATTCAGAGTTTGTGGACAAAAATTATGAAAACCTACAGACTCAATAGAAGTCACAAAGATAAATTCTTATATAATTTATTTAAAGGATGATATGTGTTTTTTTCAAAGGAGCTAAATGTTATGGATCACTGCTGGACCCAAATTGTAGCACCATTAATGCAGTTGTAAACTAATAGGGCACAAGAGAAATTCTCAACAGAACTCTTGGAAAATTTCAAAAGCCTGGAAAACATTTTCCCAGCATCTTAGATCAGGCATTCACATGTTTGTGCAAGTAACAGACTTGTAGGTCGCCTATATATGTATCAGTATAAAACATTTTTAAATTGGCTCATATATTTTAATCTCCAAGGAGTGGTCTGGTTGGGTTTTTTGTAAAGATTTTCAACTAAATCCCCACCTTTGATAATAGAAAAGAGCAGTTGAGAGAAAAGGCAAAGTAGCTGCTGAGAAACCTCTCAAACTCACCTGCTTTTGAGGACTGCCATGGGTTGAATGCTCTTTGGTGCATTTTTGCTCACTAACTAGCAGTGACAGGGCCTCACTGGTCGTGCAAAGGCTCTGAGTGCCACTGTGCTCTTGAGGTGGGCACTCTCGGGGATGATCCTCCCCTTTGCCCATTGCAAGAGCTGCTGCTGCAGGTGGAATGGAGCCAGAGGGCAACAGTGCCTGGTCTGCATGGGAGAGAGAGGGGTAGAAGTTAGCAAGTGACGAATAGGAAAGAATCTCAGCCTCCCAGCTGACAGAACACCTGGGAACTACTTCTCCAGATATGGCTGACTGGTTTAGCAGCCCAGGAAACTTCCTGCCTTAAATGTCCAGCACACAATCAGGGGAGCCAAGGAATTTATACAAATGTAGTTTTGTTTATTCCAGACTAGGATCCCAGTCACATCACTCAAATAAGCTCTAACAGAACAGAAAGTTTTATTCAGACTCTCCTGAAAAAGCAGACTTGTCATACAGGACATAGCCCATAAATTTCCGCACTTTGTACATACATCTACATTTATATATAGTTGGCACAGGTTATATGTGAAACCAGCAATTATCTTGTGACCTTTCAGTTTTGATAACCAAATTACTCATGAATGACAGAACCTTTAGCCCATTATTAGCCATCCAATAAAATGTGTCTTCTTCATGTGACACTTAATATATTTTTGGGGGGTGGGGCACCTTTCTAACTTTGCAGTCTTCAATATTGCCATAAAATATAAAATAGCTGTTCTTGGAACACAGGCACACTGGTGGGGAAATTCTAAACAAGGAGTTCAAAGTAGAAAATCCTCTCTCAGGTGATGACAGCTGGGGGTTTGTTTCTCTTTTTGAGGTATTCTGGCATGACCTGTTCCAAGCTGCAAAGGGAGGCAGATCAGCAGATGGAATGTAGGTGAAGCGGGTCCATGACATGATTCATCACTTGAATTTTATAACCTCCTTAAATGATTATTTACCTTTTTTATACTACCAAAAAAAAAAAAATCAAATTTCCCTAATTTCTCTGTACTTTCTGACATTGAGGCACCTCATATCAGTTGGGTTAAGTATTAGTATTGTCCCTATTTTACAAGCCAGGATGTGATACAGGGATATTATTGCCATGTCCAGTTACATTAGAGCTGATTTTCTTCTCTGAAACCTTGGTGCTGTTATGGTGAACTTCCCAGGTGTTGGAGTAACATCCTGGGCTATGGTCAGGCCCATTTTAGGTTCATCTTGGGCTAATAGCCCTGCACTCCTTTTTTAGCAAGGAACGGTGACAACAGCCTTGTTAGGTCTGAAACAGGTGTCATTTGCTCATCGTTCAGATTCATCATGCAGTTTATGAAACATCAGTTCACATTTGTGGAAGGACATTCTGTGAAAAATATTGCTATTTGTTTCACAAATATCCACTCCTTGGCCAACATTTGGACCAAAGTGCTGGACTGGAGGTACCTTTATCAGGCCCATAAGGACTGTTCTCATGTCCTTATGCAGGGATTGACTAAACTGTGCCAGTCAATCTGCTCTGCACTGCAGTGCCCTGGCAGACACGCTGCAGGACATCACTGCATTAGTCTGCTAAGCTCTGCAGCTCTCCCCCATCTCAAGGGCTACAGCTCTCACTTCACACAGTTCTCTGCCCAGAATGAACGATCCTCTGAAGTACATTTACAGGCCTTTTCTACTTGCAATATCTGTTTAGGTATGTGCACAGTCCTCAGCATTATATAGCATTTTTTTTTCCAGATTATTTTTACTACCTACCCTCCTTTATAGGTAGAGAATGGCAATAAAAGACATCTGCTTGAGGGCAATAAAAGACTTCTGCTTGAAGACTGTCATGAGTCAGATCCCAATTCAGTGTTTCAGAGTCTTACTCTGGTCACCCATCCACTTGTCTCAGAGTGAATTGCCCTTCCTTCTCTCTCCTGGATCACTGGAGTGCCTCATTCTTGCAAGTCTGCTTCCACTCTATTCTGCAAGCTTGAACATACAAAATATAAAATTAGATTGGTAAAAAGAAATAAAATCACCAAAAATATACCTCTTCTTTTCAAGGAGTCTTTTCAAGGACCTCTTATTTTCAAGGAGTGACTGGTTATTCTGAAATACTACCCTAATTTCATAAGAATTTTCTTTCTCATGAGTGGTTTCCAATTAATGCACAATATCACTTTACCATGCAGCATTTAACCTCTCACTAATTGCCACTAATGACACATTACTGCATCAATAGTTTTTGTAATAGATTGAGTGATGGTTTTAACACAATTCCTGAAGTAGCTCTCTCCCACTTCTTTCTCACGGAAAGAGATAAAATACATGCAACGTTTCTAACTGATGACCTTTTTGGTTTTGCAGTTGGCTGATTGTTTGAAGGCAGTGTTCTTGGTCTTAACATATTAGAATTTTCTGTGCTCTGTACAGACATTTGACATCCTTTATAGAGCACCTGTCTCACAATCTCCTTTTCTTCCCTGTAACAATGGCTTTGTGACTTCTGTGTTTGTTGGAAGCCAGACTGAGGCCCTTACATGCATTGATGATTTGTTGGGATTCAAGATAAGAAATCGTAATTAATTTGGCAAAGACCCCTGTTTTTCTGTCACGTGCTAGAGTAAAAATTAAATAATAAACAGCCTCTTTCTAATGGAATGAAATCATTATCAATGTGCAAAAAGCATGTCTAAATTGAAAGGTAGGTCCCAGGTGCTTCTATAAGGCAACACCAATTACAGTGTTAAAATCTCCATGATTGCCTCTGTTTCTGAGATCAAATGGACTGAAAGGTGCTTTTACTTAGCCTGAAAGGTAATATAGACTTTTTTTTTTCCAGTTAACAAAAGAAGACTTAAACATATACTTTTAAAGATGTATATATTTTTCATTAAATTTATTCATTCTACATTAACAGGTAATAAAGATGCCAATTCATTGACATCTTCCATGTTTCTGTGTAATGAAAATCCAGCTGTGAACTTTCAGGCTCCTGAATGCTGCCCTAATGGGCACCATTTAATTAAAAGGTCTCTGCAAGTCTGTCAGTGATCCATCTGCTGCAGGCTTTTTCAATTTGGCAGTCTGCAGAGGAGTAGAATGAGATACAGAATAAAATGCACAATTTTCTGCTGTGAAAGCTTGGGGTTTGTACATTGATCAGAAAAGTTTTACTGTGCAGAATCCAGGGCTGTCAGTTCTGGTCCTCTCCACTGGAGGACAGTCTGCTGCAACATCCTGCTCCCTGCTCTGGCGGCAGTGTTGGGCTGGAAGGAATCTGCCTCAAGTTCCTTCAAGGGAGGGAAAAACATTACCAGTCCTACAACAGAGTTCTGAGGTTCAAGCCAGAGGCATTATAGGCATATTTAAGGTTTTCCACAGAGGCAAAATTAGTGCCTTCTCCAGCCTTACGTTTTTTCCATGATACTTGATGATGGAAAATATCAGTAAAAATAAGAATCTGGCCACTAAGTCCAGGAAAGCAAAGCATCTCTGTAGAACTTGGGCAGACTTAGAGAGAAACTATCCAGGGATTGGCTGGCCAGTAAAGTACTGAGAAGGGAAAATTATCCTTTTTGCTAAAACTGCAAGGAAAACTGAGGGAACTGAGAATTGAAGACAGAGATGTAGCTAAATACACTGTAAAAACCCCTATGTTTTCCTCAAGGTCCTGATTCATCTCAAACTAGTAAGAAAGAAATTCTTAGGCTTTATAAAATTGTATAGATCACAAAGACATTGCAACTTATTGCCTAGTGGTGTTTGCTTTAATTGTCAGCTGAGTTGTAATTCTCCTTACAGAATCCAGTCAGTCCCTGTCCCAAACCTGCAGAATTGGATGGAGTCTTGTACCCAAGAGTCTGTTGAGTATGGAGAGTCTATTTCTTTTTTTAAAAGTTTGTTTTGTTTGAGGGGTTTTGGCTTGTATGTAAAGAATAACATTTGATGTGCCTGAGTGCACATTTAAATATTTCATTCTCATTAAACAATTTTGCTTGCAGTTTTTTCCTGCAGCATATGTGCATGCAAGAGATTGAGGGTTCTCACTCTAATTCAGAAAGCACCACGGGGATGTGCTCAAGTTTATAGCCTGCATAGATAAAGGGTACTATAATGGTTGAATTAGCTGGATTTTAGGGATCAAAACACTGGAGTTCAAATATTAATGCAGATTTCCTCTCTGACCTTGAGTAAATCACATGTAATCTCAGGCTCCATTTCCTTGCCTGCAAGCTGAGGGTGTTGTTCTGCTTGATAGGCAAGAACTGTAATGACTGTGAGGAATTTTTATAATGGAAACTGTGGGTATCCAGATGCTCACACCTATTCAGCCTAACAAGCAGGGGATGCCTATGCACTCTTTCTGCCCTCTGCATGAGGCAAACATGGATTTAGAAGTTACAGCGCAGATTTGTCTTTGTAAATACCCACACAAGTATCTCTGAAACATATTCATTCTTTTTAGCCCTATATCAGATAAAGGAAAAAAAAAAGCTGTTAGTGCTCCTTGCACAATCTAGACAAGGTTTTTCATATCTTTCATGTAGGAAGCATTTTTCTAAGCTAGCCTAAAAATTAATTTTAGACAAATGCATGGTAAGTAAGGCGAAGAGGTCCTGCAAATGGGTCCTAAGGAACTGAAGTTCCTCTCTGATAGTGTAAGGTAAATGCTGGAATAATTTCATTTTATCCTATATCTACACAGAGGGATTTATTGTTCTTTCCTTGCTTCTGCTTGTCAATGACAAATAAAGAGTTGAGAGATTAAAGTTTATCTCAAGAACCTCAATTCAGTAGAAAATTACACCTCAAGGTAAAGGTAGACCATTTAATTCTTTTCAGACACAATTTTTTATTCTAGCATTATTCCATACTACATACTCAGAAACTGTAGTGAAAAAAAAAAAGCCAACCTAAATTGAAAATTGATTCATCTTCTAGAGGAGAAAAGGGTTTCCAGTAGTTGAAAGGATGTCATTTTCTGCTTTGGATCTTTCATTATCATGGTCATATTTCTTAATACATGCTGTATTGACAGTGTGTTCTTGAGGTCCTCAGAAATTGCTATAGTTTGCAAACACTTTTTTTTTATTAGCACATTCCAGTTTCACAAAATACACTTGGCTGAGTGTGTGATAGCATGGGCAGTAGCTGTAAAATAACGATTTTCCCTGTCATCTCAGAGCAAATTCATTCTATCAGCTGGCATGTCAGATGTTCCCTTGCCATGTGTTTGGCTGAGGGAAGAATTTTGGAACTGTCACAAAGCTTTGTTTACAGGACTTAGAGGTTCATGAGATACCCGGTCCTTCCTTTATTCTTGCTATAGAAGTTTGTGATGTTTGATACACGAGAGGCATTTATTGATCCTCTTGTCCCACAGACACATCAGCATTAGTCCACCCCCAGACATTTAACTAAAATATAAGATGCTTCTCAGAAGGCAATATGGTATTTTGTTCCAGCATTTTCTTGTGTTCCTAAGTATGTGGAAGGAGGAATTCTTTTTGAACTACTACTGAATTACAGAAGTTTTCACTGCTCCTGTCAAAGAATGGTTGAAATTCCAACATAGTTCTTTTCCAGATCGCATTGATTCTTCCACTGAACTGCGGTCATTTTTGATTGGCTTGGGTTTGGGTTGCATTGTAAGGTACAGAGGAGCTTTATATGTGGCAGTATAAGGAAAAGTATTTGCATTTTTGACAGGAAACAGGGCTGAAAGTCTGTGCTAATCATAAGAGAAGTTGTATCATTTGACATCAAAAGCCAAAGCCCTTTTTCTTTGTTTGCATGAACAGTCAGATTTTGAAGCTGTCAGATGATGAATATTACTGTAAAAAGGCACGTACTCATAGCCTGAAACTAGCGAGCAAAGAAATGTGTAATATAAACATAAAAATTGTTCTCCTTTAGAAAACACCGCTGTATATAAATGATAAACTTCCATACCACTATTGTAGCATTTGTTGTGCAGTATGACCTGCAGGAAAAGAACAGAGTGGAGGTCACACCTTTTGAGTCAGAAATAATCAGTCAGTAACTCTGCCGAAAACCCAACCCAGAAAAGAACCAGTTGCAAGACCCAATATACCCTAATTGGTTTCTTTTTTGTTTCAGTCCATTCAAATATTTGTTTATGTCTTCATATTGTCATGTAAATAATCAATCTTATCCATATATTCATTACATATATACACACGTATGTATCAGATATATACACACATATATTAGATATATACACACATACATGTTCCATAATGAAGCATCTTGAATTCATGAATGAAAGTTAATAGTATCTCCCAAACAGTTTTTCTTTCTCTATAATTCATAGGAATCTCACAATGTTATTCCCAAATAAGCAGTAGAATCCTATTTTCAGTGAATACAATGACAGAATCCTGTTTATTTCAGCAGGAGAAGAACTGGTTTGAAGCCACACTGTTTCCTTGTTTTCAAAGTTGCTGGCTTTCTTCTTCCACTTTTAAGCTTCATTTATTATCGTCTTACTATTTTAATAAAAATCCATTATATCAACATGGACAAAATTATAGCTCTATTTGATCTCTTTAAAAATAATTTTCACAGGTATTAACTTAATCTTTGGAAAACATGAGTTCATCTAATGCATTCTAAAATCTGAGTTCTCTTTGTCCAAAGACAGGCAGGTTTTATGTGTCAGTCTGAAGCCTGGAAAAACCTCTGTGTACTTTAGAACCATTTATGAAGGAAGTAAATATCAATGAATTGCAGCCTATAGAGCACAAATCAAACAATCTTGTGACTACATACCTTATTTGTTTTGCCTTTATTCAAAGTATATATTTCTCCTTTTTTGTACCAAAATGAAAATGTTGATAAATTGATGCATTTTCTTCTATAAGCAGTCTATAATTTCATAGTTTTTAGTTCATTGTTGATGCAGAGAGGTGGCTGTATACACTGGATGTTCAGAACAGGCCAGAACTCAAAAAAAACCAAACCAAAACCACCCAAACTAACAAACAAAAAAAACCCCCCAAGTTAAATACTAAATCTGTATTCCAGTTAGCGTACCAAACTAAGGTTTTCTGAACTTCTTTTGTTGTCACCCATATATATTTGCATAACTCTTCTCAAGAAATCTTGGCAGAAATTTTGTATCTGCTTCCAATTGTCTTCATTCCCAGCACAAGCATGGAGAACGTATTTCCAGATGTGCAGTGCATGGACAGAAACACAATGGTTACTGAGGGTAATTTCCAACCTGTGGCAAAAAATTTACTTGGATCACCACAGGAGAATGCAACCAGGGTAACAAAAGAGAACAATAATAATAAAAAAATCAGGATTATAATTTTATAATCTAAAGGTTGGAATGTTAATACAGCTTCTAGAGGAGAGAACTTAAGATCACTGAACAAATTAGGCACTAATTAGACTAATTGTGTGCTGAGATGTTCTGCAATGACGTTCTTTCTTGTTTGTCATATTAATACCAATATCTACCAATCTGTGTGAAATGCTTTTTTTTTGTACCTTGATTATTGGAAGCCATATCTATTGCCACCTCATAGCAGAGAAAAAGCCACATTACAGGACTTTGTTTCAGCTGACTGTTTCTGGTAACCACTTGTGTTTGAATTCTTTGAGTTACCTTCCCAGTATAGGAAATGTCATGATGAAGATCTTGGCTTATTAAAGGGAATGTTTCGTTTGGTTTGCAATACATTTGTTGTGACCTGTACAAACACCTAAGGGTGTGATTCTAATATAATACACTCACCAAAATAATTTTAAAAATAGTCAAAGAAAGGAAAACCCACAAGTTTCTGTGCTGGTTTATAAGGTAACAATTTTACAGTTCTCTCAAGAGGCATCTTTCTGGCTTCTGATCTGATTGGTCACTTTAATGTTTTGCAGTGTTACCCCCTTGCTTCTTTCACCTTGTCAAAAAGCCCTGTTTCTGCAAATAACAAATACTGCGTATTTTAATAATTTAGTGATACCTCTTCCAACCCTAATTGTTTTAATTGCTGCAATCATGGCACTGTAACACCTGCAATTCAGAGTTCATATGAAATATTAAGTAATATGAACCTGTGTAGAGGGCTGTCAATAGGTCACCCTGCTCTGTTCCAGCCCTTTCTACAATTCTGGTGAGAAAGAAATCATTCATAAAGAATTCTCCCTGAATGGGCTGTGTGATGTCAAGTAAAGAATCTGATCGTGTTCATGTGTGTTCTAACAGGGTGTGCTCTCTGCAGCTCCAGCTTTGTCAGAAGGATTGCAAGTAAAATGGGTGGAAGGAATTAATTTATAAATTGAATGGCATAGGATACAGTTTCCCAGAAGAATTGAGATTAATATGGATTAGAAACTTTTACCCCCATAAAAGTTGACAGAGAAGCCCATTAGGAAATCAGAATCCTGATTTCAGGCACACTGAAACCCAGAGTTTATAACGGTTAAGCTCTAAAGGCAAGTGTCCAAACACATTACTTCAGAATTTCTTTGCTAAATGGAAGCTATCTTCCTTCCTGGCAGAGAACTGGAAGAGCAGAGCAGCTGTCAGTCTGAGATGCAATCAGTCTCCTACAACATATGCTTCATGACATGCAGAGAGTGGGACAGAAAATAAACATCATGGAGATTTTCCTGGCTGAGAGAACATGCAATACAGAAAAACAGACTGGATAAGTAGATTCATTTAAACAGTTAGTGAAGCTACAGTTTTTCACAAAACTCCATTTCAGGCTCCATACTCAAAATAATTTCAATGCCTTTTGAGGCTGATACTAACCAAAGTAAGAATAATGTTCAGAAACAGAAAATAAAATAGATTTTGGTTTGACAACAGAAAATAAAATAGATTTTGTTTTGACATTCTTTAACCATATGTTTCAAGCTTTCATTTTGCTGTGACATTTCAAAATAATATTTAATCAAATTCAGTGTCTAAGGAGTCAGAATTTGGAAAAAATATTTTGACAGAACAAGATATTTTGTCAAATTTCAGTGTGTTTTTTTTCATTAGTACATTTGGGTAGAAAACAAAAGTAGCAGTTTTGTTCAGGTATAGTCCAAGCAGATTGTTTTATCTGAGTGTATTCCTCTCCACATGACACCAAGTAAGAAACAAGTTCATTTTAAAAATGCTTGTACTGGACACTGTTCAGTGCTGCACAGATTTGTCAGACCTCAGCCTAAAATTTCCCATTGTTTTAGTTGATACCACCCCTAATTACAAAGTGAGTTTTAATAAATTTAATAAGTTTAAAGTTTCTTTACTATAAAAGGGTTAATTTTTGTTTCAGTGCAGTCATAGTAATCTCAGTTAGATAGATTTGTAGCTGCTGCCAACTGAGTGTTATGAAACTGTGAAAGTATACAGTCAGGAAAATTATATTTCTGTTAAAAATATGAAAGTTTTAAGCTGCTTGTCATAATATTGACTTTTTTCTAATACTATCTGCTTTAGTAGAGATTAAAATAATGTGGATCAATATCTTTTGTGATATTTATGTCTTTCACATTGCCAAAATATATCATAAGCATTGGACAATAATATGGCAGAAAAATTGATTTCCTTATCTATTAAGTTTGCAGACCAAAGCCCCACATGGTACAAGCCTCCTTCCTTACAGAACTATGTGTACTTGTAGACTTATGTATTTGTAGATCAGGATCCAGACTTTGCTTGCAGAAACTGCCCTTAATAATTTTTGAAGGTAAAATGCATTTACTTAGGCCTCTAGTTGGTTTCAAAAGAACCACTCCTACTAAAACTCTTTACGAAGCTCTTGTCTAGAAATCTGATTAAACCCAACCCCAAATCTAGTAGTCTAAATAATATTAGCACCAATGGAAGATCAGTGCATCAATTTAATTTTGAAGTAGGATGGCAGCTGGTAACTGAATTCTGCGTTGAAGATAGGGAAAGAAATTTCAGCTTCTGAATGCATTATTCAGTATGTAGATGAATGACATTCACTTCTTCCCACTTCTCATAAGTATTATGTGTGGTCTCAGAGTCCATAAAGACAACAGTAATACATAGGTAAAGTACTGCAGTGCACTGCATTTTCTGAAAGGTGTCCTGCCAGCAAAACGGAGCAGGATCCAGGCAGCCCTTCAGCAGGGAGTGTTGCCTTGGCTGTGGCATGCGATAGCAGAGAAGCCAGAACGATGTGCTTTTCACCGTGTAGCAAGACTGTGCTGTTACAGAAGTCTGCAGCCTGTCTCTAGTCAATTCCACTCTTCCTCAAACACAAAACTTTCAACAGTTAGACAAATTTCTTTTAGAAAAAGTGTTTGGTCTGTGACAAAGGACTACAATTTTACAGAATTTCAATGACAATGGTTATAAAACAAAAAACCCTGAAAATGCCAGCGGAATAGAAAAGCAAATTCCAAAGTTAATTAATAAATGTAGCATTAGTAGATACAGTTTCTGTGTAAGTTTCTCCAACTTGCTCATTTTCAAATTGTTTATTTAGCATACTTCATTGCCAGTAAAACTTTTCCTTTAAATACAAGTTTATAAGGCAAATTATCCAACTGTGAAATTGGAAGCTCAACTGTTTCAGCCCATCCCAATTTTTTTTAAATGTTCCCCCACAGTAATCTGCACTTGTCTTTATAGTGTCTACAACTGAAAAGGATTATCTAGTCAGAATACATCAGTATATAATAAATGTGCTTCATTTCTTCCGCAGTCCTTAAAGCTGACAGCCAAAATGAATGTTTGTCTCAGCATTGGCACCACTGGTACTTTTGTAGAGACTATTTCATGGTCCATTGGACCCTAAAGGACATTGTTTTTAAGGCATATTATCAAAAGGGATGAAGCATGCCATCAGAGTGCATACCAGTATGTAACGAGCTTAAGGGCAATAGTATTGCTTTGTGGATATTGTAAGGCTCTCTAGTCAAAGTGTATTAAAACTAAACTTTATCCTTCTCAGCTTTTATAATTATTTTTTTGTCTAACCAGTAAATACAGGTCATGCAAGGAACTTGTACATCTTCAGTAACTTTGAAAGAAGGACAGAAAAGTGCTTTATATTCAAGTAATTTACCCTTTCTGTATGTATATAAAAAACTTACTATCACCACTGCTGTTTTACTAATAGGCTACAGTGCCACGTTAACTAACTGTGAAAGCAGCACAGCTCTGAATCCCATTTTGCTGATTTACGTGGGAAAAAAAAACAGCCTACATTCCTTTAAAAGTATGCAGATTCACTGTTAGGGATATTTCCATGAAGTAATCATCTTTCTTGGAAACATCTCTTGAGCTGCACAATGCAAATTTCTGAACCTCAGAGGTGGGGGGCTCATCAGAATGCTGACTGGTCACCTCACAGCTCTAATATTGTGTGGGCAGTGCCTAATTTGATCCAGATTGCAGCAGTGCTTACTGGGTTAGATGCTGCATGGTCCTGACAGCTTAACTGTCAGATAAATTGCTGCAGTTATAGCATATGAGCAAGCCCATAAGCTGATCATATTAATGTTACAAAAATATGACACCAAAAACTAATAATGTTCTTTGTGGCATCTGGACAGAAGCAAAATCTAATCTTGTCTAAAAGATCTCCATTAGCAGTAATCATTCTGTAATATGATCAACATATTCTTGTCAAAGCAGATAATACTGTGCAGCATTAGGAAAACTGATTAAACTTGGCATGCTGTTCTAAAATAAACCTCCAACTTTGGGAATCCGAGCCTGCTGATTACACTGGACTTGTTGGTTAAAACATGTCCAAGCCATTTTCAGAATAGCTTCTTCTTGTGATTTGTTCTTAGTAAGGGAGAAATACACAGTAGTAGAAAAGAAAACAAAATCAGAAGTTAGGTCCTATAGAATTTGAACTGCTTGGGGAAGGGGAAAAAATCCAAAACATCTGAGAAGAGTTGAGACCTTAGTACAATAATCTTTTACTTCTCCCATATAAATGCAGGTTTATCCATCCTTTGCTTGTAATACCTTGTGATACGGTTGCAAAATCAACCAGAGTCCCTTCAAGGCTGCCCATTCTTATACCTGAAGGATAAACACATCAAGAGTACATCAGGCTGTCTACTTCTTTGTTAAAAAGAGGCTTTACACTTTGGTCTAAGCCTTTTTGATGATTTGGTGGAAATTTATGCTGGGGAACATTTGGTCCATGATGCTCTAATGTTCCTTGCAACCACAGAAGTTAATGAATTTAAAAGTGAGAATAAACCTGGGCATCAAGCACCATGCATTTTTTGCTCAGTATTGTTCCTGTGGTCCAGGAACGTCCTATGAATGATGATATAAAGCAATGAAAAATAGATAAAGAGCTGTAATTTAGAAAGCATGAGAATGTGGGTTTTTGGTAGTTGGTGGGGGTTTTCTGTTTGTGTTTGGTTTTGGTTTGTTTTTGTTTTTTATATATATATATATATATATATATATAAAACAAAAACAAACCAAAACCAAACACAAACAGAAAACCCNTATGTTTAATTATATAACCAATTCCTCTATAAAATCTCTCAAGTACAGCAGAATCCAGCTGCTCTCCCAAGAGTGTGCATTCACATGCAGAACACACAGGCTCTAATTTAAATTATAATTGGGAAAATATTTCCCCAGCTGTGAACTGGTTTCCTTTTTGGGGTTGTAAAAGGATCCAGACAGATCTGAGGAGCTTTAGTCTGCAGCATCTCAGTTCCTTAAGGCTGAGTGTGTTTTTGACAGGCTGTAATTACAGCCTGTAGGTGTTTACTTCTGCTGGAAAATTACTGAGCACCTTTAACAGCTGGCAGCAGCAGAGTTTCTCTAGAGAAGGAAAATGAGCTGCAAAAGGTGCAGCAGATCAGGATGGTGGTTGCTGCTTCCTTGCGTGGAGGAGCTGAGCTGTGGCTGCTTGGGGACTCTAAAAACAGTGATGAGGTGAGACAGGGGAGGAAGACAAGGCAGAGGTGAACGACAGAGGTTTATTTTTTTCTTGGAAAATGAGGATTTGCAACCTCTTGGGTTGCATTTCAGAGATGGAGCCAGATGGACCCATCAGTGCTTCTGTAGGTGGATGAGGGAAAATGCTGTCCCCTGCATGACAAAGGGGTCGAGTTAGTGCAGAACTTTGTTATCTCAGAAGCGTGTGAAGTGCTGTGAAGTGCTATGAAAGAAGAATGATATGATTTGTGGACTTGAAGTAGGCTGTGAAAGTCTGAAGACAAGATGGAAACAGCAAGATGTCCCTGCTTTTCTGTAACATGAATTAATTAAGACCAATTTAGTGGTAGTTTTATTTGAGAACTTGACAGTAATTGCAGTGGTTAGACTAAGGTGATAGCAAAGCTGTGAACCCAGTGACAAAGGATTTGAGAAAGTCATAAAATAGTCTTGAATGAAATACCCACACATAATGAAGAGTCTGGCTCCAAAATACAAGTGAGATGATTTGGTTATTTTCTGTGATGTAAGGACAAAGGCAGCAGCTACCAGATAGAAAAGTAAGGAGTCTTCAGCACGCCTTTTGCATTTTCTTTCTCTCAGCCGTTTTGAACTGAACATCAAACACTTTTTTTTGTTCCCCTGATCAAAAGGACGGTTGTTACATTGGGATAAAGTATTTCCCAGTATTTATCCTTGTAAAGTGAAATATAGGGCTAACTGTTGTAAAGTCTCAGAAAATTAAGTTTAGTTTCTCCTGGCACGACCTTGTCTAACAGGATGGGCATCTGTATCATGAAGTTATGCTGTCCTCATGAGAGAGATGCCTCGTTTTTACAGCAGGAGAGCTACTTCCAAGGTGAAAGATGTTCAGTGCTGAATCATAAATTCAACAAGCCTACTCTGTCATAAGAAACAAATTCAATTTTACAGTAAAAATTGTTCACTGAGTATCTGTGCTTCGAAAATGAAGATGGGCTGGTGATAAATGAGATCAGGGCAATAGATGTCAGACCCTCTAAATTATATGGACTAGACTGCAGATAGTACCAGACACACACTATGAAGTGAAAGGAAATGAGAGTGTACTCACTTGTATTAATATTTGTGTGCTAAGTATCTTTTAACTTGTGTGTGTGAAACAGATGACAAAAGCTCCACTTTTCCCCATGTCATGCCCGACACTGGCTCACAGGAGGGGCAGGGTTTGCTGGCCAATGCCAGGAAGTCCACCTGGCACATTTTTCTGCCCCTCTACAAGGAGCAGGAAGGCAGCTGCCCCTCGGACACCCCTGGGTCAGTCTGCCTCCCATGCTGACCAACCTACAGAGAAGCCCTCGCTCAGGCTGTGCCAAGAACCAGTTTTAACCTCCCAGTAAAATGACTTACTTGTTTAACATTTTCCCTGATGGTTTAGCCCTTAAAAGTTAAGCACATAAGGTACATCATTTAAACATGATTTCAAACTAGAAATAATGTTTCAGTAATATCTTATTAGAACTAATAACTCACTCTATAATGAAATTTTAACTCCACCAACAGTCAAACTGAATTAATACAAAGGAGCAGACACTCAAACACAAAACCCCAATTATTTCACTTTCTCTTCTGTCTGTACCATGCAATAATTTCCCCTTATTAAGAGAGTATATTTCAGAGGAATTATAATTTATACACAATGAATAATATCTTAAAATATCATTATTTCTTGGATATTTTCAGTGATAGAACTATTGAACAAGTCTTTCCCTGGAAGATGTAGATGAAGAAATTAAACTAAAAAAGTGCTGTGTGCCATTTGTAGTAGGAAAATATTTATATTGGCTTTACAGATATTTGTTACAAATACACAGGAACAGATTTTTGCATTTTGTTTAAAAATTTCAGCATTGAGATACATTCAGTGAAATGTGTTCTTGGAATATGTCGCACTGTATCCTGGACTTTTGGTAATATTTATACTTAATGTAGTCTTCTGATTTACAGCTACCCAGAGATGTAAAAGATTGCCAAAGATCCTAAGCCTGCACTAATCAGCACAGATGATGGGTGATTTCAGAGATAAAACTCTCTTGGGAGTGACCATGTCAGTGTGCTGCTGTTGTGAATCATCTTTAAAACCTTCTTCATTGAGTGTGAAGGACATGCCCTCAATTAAGGGATTTGGTGGTGTCATGGTTCCCACTACAGGTGGTTTGCTTAAGTCAACACTGCTGTGTTCAGCAGGTTTGAACTGAAGAGAAAGTCTGCTGGATTTCAAGATACTGCCATTAAAGGTAACTCTGAAATTCTTCCTCAAAAATATACTGTCTTTAAAATGTGTTAAAAACTGCTTATGTGTGTTTTCTGTAAAGGGTTTTGTACAGGTTTTGAAATTTGAGGAAAATGCCACCATCCCTTTCTTCCCACTAACTTGTGTTTCAGAAAGGATGGACAATAAATCCTTTCAATCTTGCTGGATAAGTAATATGAAAGAGTTATTTGACCTCCTGACAAAATAGAGTTGGTCAGTGTCCACTCACAATAGTGTTTGTCCAGGCCAGTGAGGTTTCAGCCAGTGATAATTGCTGTCTCTTACAGGCAGGAGACATTGTGACTGATACTCTCTAATACAGAAAATAAGAGAATAAGGAAGGCACAGTTGGTGATGAGAGGGAACTTCCCATTCATGTGTTGTACCTCTTAGAACTTCTCATAACCACAAGTTGCTTTAACCTTGTGAGCTACAATAGCTCTAATTGTGTGTTTGACACAGAGCACACACAGCTAAGTCAGGTTGTGGTCTAAGACACTGATGAGTAGCCCAGGTATGTACCAGGGAGGAAAAAAAAAGCACTTTTAGATGTTTCAATTAGGCAGAATAAAATCTGGCTAAGAAGAATTTAGTCACCTGAACTGCCATTGCTGAGAATTACTGTACAGAATTTATGACTGTCCTTAGGGGCTATATTCTAAATAAACTGATTAAAAAAAAAGGGAACCAAATGTGAGCATGCTTCCCATGCATCTCTCTGTCCAACCAGAAGCAAAGCTCTTGGAAACGGAAAAATCCCAAGGGCCAGATTTTCTAATGACCAAGATCTCCCAGCAGTTACACACCTGTGATTTGCTGAAAACTGAAAGACCATCAGGGAGAGCACAGGTCAGAATGATCCTTGGTTATTAAGAATACATGAAATTTGTGGTGTGTCTGTATGTGTAACAGCTGAAGAATATTACAATGCTGAAAACTCTTTGTTGTTGGTGAATGCTTTTGTGGTAGCTTGGGAAGAGTCAGAGGTTAAAAATCTTGATCTGAATCTCCCTAACTTTCAGAAAAATCTTATAGCTCATATATATATATATATATATATATATAAAATTTAAAACTTTCAACTCTATTATTTAAATTGTGGTTTAATTTTTACGGTATATATTCTCTGTGTGGCAATTTTAGATTTTGTTTAAATAAAATCAAATCAAACTGTTTATGAGGAAGGGAAAAGACATTACCTAAATGGCTCTTTTGTATTTTGCATTGTAAGTGAAGAGAAATAAACATGTAAAAATAGCATGTTTCATTGTAAGGGGGAGAGAGAGCGATGAATCTAATTTCCTCAGGAAGAAAATGCTAGTTATACTACCAGACATTCAAATTATGCACACTAAAATATTTTTATACTAATTCAACTTTTTAGCAGGAAATAATTTCTATGAGTAGTTAAAGTGAACCTTCTTCAGTGGGCCAGATGGGTTAACATGACAAACCAGCACAAACTGAAAGTGTGTTGCTTACAACTCAGCACTCAAAATGCTGGAAATAACCAAATTCTTGAGAAAAAAAACTACTCAATGTTTTTAATTATTGTAGTAAAGACTTGTGGTCCAAAGGTTATTTGTAATTGCTTTTGGTGAGTTTACTTTATATTTTCCCCCTTTATTTATTTTTAAATTCCTTCAGAATTGGAGAATAAATACTTGTTCCAGTGAAGTGAAACTGAGCTAATACAAAAGTTAAGGAAATTAATTAAGAGTTTGTGTTACAACTTCTGAAAGAAAAGTGCTTCGGAAATATTTTACACATTTTTATAGGATTGTTGGATGTTTCAAAAATGCAAGAAGCTTAACAAACTGACTCAAAAGAGGCAGTTATTAAATACTTTTCACCTACAAAGGACTAACTACACTAAAGAGTTTGGCATTTGCTTATTTCTAAAGATTGAACGTTCCACGCTTGTTTTGAGGTTTTTTTAGCTACTTTGCCTGGCTGAGGTCTGATGCTGAGTTCTATCACTTGATTTGTTCCAGCAGTCACAGTGATGACAATGGCCAAGGGACCACTTCTGAAAAATATACCTAAACTGATTTGATGCGTGAAGGTAATAGAATAAGAATTATAATATTGTAAAAGACTCTCTTGTAAAAGACTCTTTGTGACATGTGTGTCTCTGAAGCCCCTGGAGAGACACTGACTCCAAAAGAAATGGAACCAGCTCCACAGAATGTTCCTACAAGTCTCATGGTGAACTTTGTGGCATGATTTCTTTCTGTGGAAGCTCAGATGGGGGTGGGAGGCCCAGGGCGCTGCTGGCAAACAGAGGGACCTGTGAGAGCAGAGATGCCCCTGGAGCTGCCGGGTGCAGCAGGAACTCCCAGCTCTCTCCATGTGCAGAGGACGGGTCCAGGGGGTGTGTACATCCCTCCCTGTGCCCTGCTCCTGCTGCAGCTCAGAGCTAGGGCTGGGTGGGTGCCCCACTGACATTCCTGTTCCTGCTGGAGGCAGAAAGGGGCCCAGCCCACTCTGAGAGCAGCTGTGGAGTCCTGCAGAGTCCTGTTGGGAAGCAATGTGAGGCTGGGGAAGAGCATCCTCATGAGGGCTGCTTTGGAGCAACACAGAGAAGAAAAGGCTGTGGGGTGGCCCCAGCCATGTGTACAAGCTTTGAGAACTCTGTAATATCCATTTAAATTTGAGTATTCCTATGAATAGAAATAGTGTTCAATTCAGATTCAAGGGATGTCTGGTGCCATAATTTTCAGAACATTTTTTTTTCCATTCCATGAATAGTAGAGTCTAATGGAGTTAGAAAAGAGTAAAAAGCTTGATTGTAATGAAAATAATTTTAATGAGTATATCAAATGAGTGCAATTAAAATCTAGATACATAAATAATATCCTGTTCTAATTAAAGAGGTTTTTTTTTTTTCTCCAGAATACACATATTAAGGGTTTTTTTGTGGTTTTATTTCTATTCTGATTTTTAAGATTAATTGAAAACCTAGGCCACTCCACACTGAGAAAAGTATAAACAAGAATTTTTTTTATTTTACTGAATCTTCAGCAGTTACCTGATGGTCTTGTTTATCTTTCATACTGCAAAATTATTTTTTTGATTGAGGATGTCTGCACTATCTTCATTAATGCTCCACCTGTTTTGGCTGGTTAATATTCATAGCAGTAAGTCATCATTTCTTGATTGATAAGTGATTGAACTAATTCAGTATATTTTGTTCAGTCAGAGCTCCATTTCTAGGCCCAGTTGTCTATTAAAATGTACAAGAAAGTACGCAGGAGAAGAGAGGGAAGATGGAAATAGAAAGAAGAGATATCACTCCTTGCAGAGCCTCGTTAAAGTGGGTGGGGGATTTGTCTGGGCAGAGCTCATGGCAAGATGAAGTGCGAGCTATTGTGGATTTATGTCAGTGTCCTGGGGCACACCACCACGGCAGGTGACCCAGTCACCCTTCTCTAGGCTCAGCTGCGTAATTCAGGACAGAGGCCACGAGGATCACATTTCTTATGTATCCTGAACCTGGAGAATTTAGTAACAGCATGAAGTGAACAAGTGATAAAGGTTTTTGCCAGTGTACCAAAATCTACTTTCTAAACATATTACATGAATGTGTTAATAAGTTTAACTATCTAAAAAGTTATTTTTCTGTCAAAAATCCAAATTTTGAAAGGTTGTAAAACAAATTAGTGGATTGTTGGCTTATTTTCATCTCCGTTCTCTACAATTTACTGATTGGGCAGTGTATTGATGACCCATTATAAGAAGAGGATGATATTGTTTTCAAAATTTCATGGAATTATAGACATGAGAAATGCGATGATTTATTAGGTATATTAAGTTGGTAATGCACCCTCAAGTACAGGATTGCTGTCATGCATACCAGTTATATACTTTTTCACATTCATAAGCCAATAATCATACTCTGATCTCTAGCTCTTCTGGTGAAAAAGCACTTAAGTGCTAATTTGGATTGCTAAAACTAGAGATATTTTTTTATAAGTTGCATTGACTTGAGCCACGGATATAATGGTTTGAAATGCTCCCAGAGCCTCACATGCCACAGGATTACAACTTCTGGTACATTACAAATGAAATAGACAAGTTTATCAGAAAGAGAGTACAAGAGGTGATTGAGACAGTTACCTCTTGCCTGGTAAGACGCATAAAAAGATTTCTTTGTATATTTGTTGGTGCCTCCCATGACCAACATGAACTGGGTGTGCAAAACAAAGACCTGTCAGCTTTGCGTGGGAGGCAGAGATGCTGAGATATTGAACAGTACAGAGCTTGCTAATTTGCAGAAGAGTTGACCTATATTGACTCTCTATAGATATTTTTATTTCAAGTCATGAAACTTTGAAGCAAATGGAAGGGGTAGAGATAGGCTGAAACTAAACTAAGGATGAGGATGCTGAACGCTAGGTGCCATGGGAGTCTGCACTATCCCTAGTAAATAAATGTCTGCTCTCTGTGGGCAACTCTCAAAATGAAACCTTCCCCTTCTATTAACACAGAAAATAAAAAAATTGACACACTGCTCGTCCACTGTTCTGAAAGATTTTATCCTTGAATACTCTAAAATCTCAAGTGCAAAAGGACTTCAGCTGGTTGCCTTTTCTGGTCACACTGAACAACACCAAGTGCCTGAGGACAGCACTCCTGTGAGGAACAGGGAGATTCATGCTGTAGCATTCCCTAGCAATGTTGTGCTAAGGAGCTTAGCTGGAAAACATTTCACATAGATAGCAATTTGTCATTAAAACTGAAGTAGAGAAAGGTAAGGTTAAATGAAAAGCATTTAAGCTCTTATCAGGATAGGCAACATATTTTTCATGTTGGAAAAGCATGTTTAGACATTGAGTAACTGATGTATTTGGTTCTCATAGTGTACTGTAAATGCAGATAAACTTGATAAGCAAAGACATGTCTCCTGAATAAGAATGCAGTTTATAATTTTTCTCCTGAGGTAATGACTACCTATTCACCCTCCCCTTCCTCAGCAGCATCTATAAGACTTCTCCTCCATTCCCACGCACGGTGACACTGCGAGTTTTCTACTTGTTATTCATGTATTGCCAAAGCTGCGCCTGTCATCTTTAATGATGTATGGCCTTACCTTAGTGGTGGTTAATCTAATGATGAACTAACTCCCTGGAGGTTACAGACACCATTTTCTCTGTTTCTAGCAGCCAGCATCATGTGGTGATGAATATTTTGGGCTTTCCTCACCCCCCCGACTATGTGCACATTTATAGAGGGAGAAAATTATAGCTATGGCTTCAAAAACTGTGAATTCTTGGCAAGGCATTTTTGTTGTCTTCTGTACCTCATTCACCAATTAGACAATATTGGAATGACAATGAATTAATTCAGGAGAGTGAAAAAATCCAGGGGTGGCTCCAGGACTGAAGGTCCTCAAGTGAGAAGTAAAATCAAGATCCATCACTGCAATATCTCACACAGAAGTCTATTGAGCACTTTAACATTCAATCAGCCCAAAACTGCATATTCCAGAAGTGAAACTACTTGTCTAAAGACACCTGCTCTGTAAGAAGACAGGTTGAGAGAGCTGGAGTCATTCAGACTGGATAAAAGACTCTGGGGAGACCTTAGAGCCCCTTCCAATACCTAAAGGAGCTACAAGAAAGCTGGAGAGGGTTTTTTTTACAAGGGCTGGTAGAGACAGGACAATGGGGAATGGCTTCAAACTGAAAGAGAGTAGGTTTAGATTAGATATAAGGAAGAAATTCTTCCCTGTGAGAGTGGTGAGGCACTGGCACAGGTTGCCCAGAGGAGCTGTGGATCCCCCATCCTTGGGAGTGTTCAAGGCCAGGCTGGATGGAGCTCTGAGCCACTTGGGATAGTGGAAGGCATCCCTGCCCACAGCAGGCGTTGCGGGGGTTCAGGACCTCTGTACACCGAACCAATATGATTTCACAGAAGCCATTTATTGTTGACGTTACACCACACTTGCGCATTTTTGCAAGCTGGTCACGCGATCACGCACTACCTATTGGTCCCTCTATCTTGTCCACGCGTTCTGCATACACCTTTCGGAGAACTTGATTGGTCCTAGTCCAGGATGGTACAGTCCTTCTTTGTCTACTTTCTTGCTGTTTTGTTATTCCATTTTCCAACGTCTTCTCTCCCAATTTAACGCTGCTTACATTTCAGTAGCCGAGACGAATTCCTGAGGGCTCTGATAAGGGTAACTGAAGATAACTTGGCTGGGGCACACTGTCAGAATTCGAGCGCATTACAACAAGGGGTATTGCAACAAGTGGCGATCTTTAAGGTCTCCTCCAACCCAAACTATGCTGAGATTCTATGATTAATTACTCTTTTAGCTGAATTTGGCTGAATTTTCTGCTTTTGAATATGACTTCAATGCTTTCCTTTATCACATCTGTATCTGTTACAAACTTTCTGTTCTGTAGTTATACTAGAGGTCTGTAAATTATATTTCAAATATTCCAAGCCATATCAAAAGCGCAAGTATCTTGAAATGGAAATTTTATAATTCTTGAATTTTAAATTTAATGAGAGTACTTAGATTATATAGTAATAAATTTAATGCCAGATTAAAGTCATCTGCTGGTTCAAATGCCTCACCCAGTGTTATCTGGTGAACATTTACTTGTGGTTCATAATGCCTGTGGACTCATAGAAGTTTACCACTATATATATTTTAAATAAGATATTGAATATCTCATATATAAGAATTTCTCAGTCAAGTCATACATATTTTATAAACAGCCAAAATTAGATAGAAATAACAAAACTGTTTTTTTGAGGTGTTTTCTCAGATTTAGCTACCAGTTCTTTCCTCCGACACTTTTTAATACTGGCCTGTTTTAATACCTCTGTCCTTAATTGGATTTCTTGACTGTTTTCATGTTTCCATTTCGCCCATGATCCCAATGCAGAACATGAAACTTTCAGGTGGAGCTTTAAGATGGGCTTTTTTTTTTACAACAAAGCAGGATTGTATTTAGATTAAGATTAATGGAATAAATTATCCTATTTTAATTGCATATTTTACTAACAGGGTTTTGTTTGCATAAATCAAATAAGGACACAACAATGCGGTTTAAACCCTCCAGAAATCTGATGAACACAGCAGTATATTATGCAGTTCATTTCTAATTGAATGGCTTAGAAAACCACTTCAATTCTCATTCTCTAATACCCTGATCAAGGAGGTCAGGAAGCGACAAGACAGAATGTAGAGCATGTACTGAGCTGAGTAAACGGGGAGTGAGCAGTTTCAATTCACAGCGTTACAGTGCTGATGTTTCCAATATTCTCATAACAAGCTCAGACAGGGAAAGTTGTAAAATCATATCCTTTTTATGTTTACTCTAGTTTATATCTCCCAAAGACCACTGGGATAGCAGGTTCAGTCAGAGAAGGCAGAAGTCCCCAAATAAATAATTTATTCCTTAGCATGGTACAAACAGAGTTCCTGTAAGAGCTGAGAGAAGAAAGGCTGCTGTAACAGCATGGGATACAATGCAGAGGTCCCTATGTGTCTCTAAGGTGCACCCAGGTTTGTAGAGAACATTTTATCTCTTATCAGACAGCCACTGAAGAAGAAGATCCTGGGTTTTTTTTCTCTTGTCTGTAATAATCCCTTAGGCTTCCAACACCAGGAAAGCCTTTTCTTCTTTCCTGAAGTAAACATCCAGAAATCAATACTGGTTTTTGCAACTCTTCATAGGAGATACTTAAACAAAACCTGTTCTGCCTTGAACCTAAGTATTTACTCTGTGTTGTGGAGTACATGGAAGAAACCTCCAGAGGACTCTTTAGTTTGAATGTATTTAAAAGGAACAGATGCAATCTGACTGCAAGCAATTGATCCTCAAAACTGGGTTATAAACACTTTAATACTTCTCAGTGATATGAGCAATATGACCTTTCCAGATTAATGTATTCTTCTCTTTGCAAACAGCCCTATTTATGGCTGACCCAATTACTTAAGAGCTCATTAATCTGAGATCTAAATTTTTAGGTGGGGAAGTTTAGAGTTTTCTTTAGAGTCAGCTATGCTTCGCTATTATTTTGGACAAATATAATCAGACCTCCTGGGAACGATGTACAGCTGATTTAGATTTACAATTAGAACAGGGCTTCTGTTGGTGCTGGTGAAGGTAAATGATGAACAAAGCACAAGAATGAAAAGCCTGGGAGCATTTTCAGCGCTTTCTGCTGGAGTTGTCTCAATCTCAGAATGTCCCAGTCTGAAAACTGGGAACAATTCAAAGAATAAGCCTCACTGGATATCTTCTCCTGACTTACAGACCCAAGACCTAACCTGAATGCAAGAATTAGCTGGTTTTAAAGGGAACGGAGGGAGGGAGGGAGGAAGCCTTCAACACCACAGCAGTGCAGACAAGGACAGAGCCTTTAATGGCCCCACTCCAGGATCCATTCTTCCTTTCACCCCTTTGATTTTGTATTAAGGAAACCCTAGCCTTAACTCTCTCTCTATATTTCTCCTGTGGTAGGAGATCACAGTGTCCCAGAACAGGCCAAGGTGTTGACTCCAGAGAGACACAGCCCTCAGGACTCTTGAAGTGTCTATCAAAGCACGCTGGTGTTAAGGAAGGTGTTAAATTGCTGATTATACTAAACGTTTACTGGAAAATAATCACCTCCTCTTAGCTGACATCCATTTAAAGTAGGAAGATTCCCAATACTCTTATCTACTGTTTTCTGTATGGTTCAGTTACATTTTATATATGTTATAGGGAGGAAAACTTTGAAAAGTATTTTCTTTTGAAACTTTATAGTCAGGCATAAATTATTTTAATAGGACTTCATATAATTCTGTTTATATTAATTCTTAATTTCCTTAAAATGTCTAAACAATCTTAACTAGCCAAAAATGCACAGAGTGGAGACACACTCAAAAAAACTTTGATGTAGATCCTCTCTATAACTTTTAGACTGAATACATCAAAAGCCTTATATTTGTATTAGTTGTATTTTATCTAAGTTTATTCAGTTTCTTATATAAAATATAGAATAGAGCTACTGGTGCCAGGACCACATGCATGTTAATTGTAATTTCTCTGATGACAATTGCAGCTGTGTTCAGAACCTGAGTGCTGACCCCAAAGGACAATATGATTCATGTGCAAATAGAATAAAAGACACTCTAAAACAACAGGCAAATACCATCACAACAGATTCTTGCAATGGGTCAGGCTGTGCACAGAGGGCTTTGAGTTTTTTCGCTAAAGCAATAACTGCTTCTGTCAGATACATTTTTTGACAGCCATGATGTTCCTGCTTCATCTTGATTCAAGACAGCACTATGCCAGTGGATACAAAACATGACAAAGGATTGTAACAAGTTGCAGATTAAAATACTTTTAAATTAAAATTTAGTGCGGAAAGGATTAAAATTGCAAGCTAGAAATAGGAGAGAGATCAGGGCATATTTAATAACACATCTTTAAAACCCAGCCTTATATAACACTGGCCTGCCACAAGCTCTTTGCGAGCAGTGACATTTTAAGAAAAGCTTCTGTCCATTTCTTTTCCCATTTACCCTGCAGAATGCTTGCTTTTCCCTGTGCCCTTTCCAAGCAGACTGGCATTAATAAAATAAGGGGAAACAGTGAAAAATGCAGAGTAGAAAAAGGAAAGAAGTTTGTAAAAGTGCTGAAAAACCTTATCTCATGAGGCATAGGTCCTGAGGAAAAATTTCTAGCATTTGTTGCTGAGCTGCTACGGTATGAAAGTGACTATTTTACCTCAGTGCCAGGTGGAAGGCTGACACTAATTATTTAGGTATGGATTCAAATGTGGATACAACTTTATTCAACCAGATATCTCCAGGAATATTGAACATCCAGCTCACAGATATTGGATGCCCTGGCTGTACAATAAGTGTCAGGGAGAAATATTGCCCGCATTGTATTCCCCTGGACACTGTGCTGGACAGGGATAAAGACCCTCCCTGAAAGTGACATTTCCTGTAATTTTGTTTATATTAATTCTTAATGACCTTAAAATGTCTTAACAATCCTAACTAGCTAAAAATGTGTGGAGAGGAGAAAATGTGTGGAGATCTCTGCTTTTCTTTCCTCAAGACTTTCCAGCTTATCACCTGGAATGTGTTGCTGGAGATTGTCCCAACCTAATGTCACTGGCAACCACAGCTGTAAAAACTGTACAGGTGGAACGGGCTGTGCATGTCGATGCTGTGAGGATAGCAAGCCCTAAAGATCTGTTTGTCTCTCCTTGGATTTCCATGAAATTTCCTTCTTGGATTCTGCATCTGACTCACTTTGCAACCTTGTAGGTTACTAAATAGATTAAAGCAGAGCTTTATAGGAACTTCTGAAGTTTGGAAGAGTGGCTAAATAAGCAAGACATCCTCCCTGTGGGAAAATGGCCTCTTCTCTTAACCCTACAATTCTGTCCCTGTGCTTTCGGGCCTGTGCAATCCTGTCAAAGTGCTAAAGCAGAATTATTTAGGGAAAGATGAATGAGAAAAGTAAGAACAGAAGCAAAGGATAACAAATTGCAAAGACAAATAAACCTAAAACATATTTTAGAAAATCTTCCCATGTTAGGAAGGTTGATAAATGAAAACCCATCCTTTCCCCAAAATTTATTTCAATCAGTAGGACTACTCAAGAAGTAAGTTTTGTCTCAAACTTAGAAATGTTGATTCACATCTGGGCCTCAGCAAAAATGCAAATCTGTTAGTAGCTTCCAGAATTCCTCTCAAGCAATCGTTCAAATAACATTTACATCTAGGAAATGTTTCTTACATCCTACCATTTACTTCCACGTAGTTGAAAAAGAGATTTGAGTTAATAGACACAGCAATATAAGTTATTTTAGTACTAATATAAAAATACTTAGCTGTTCCTTGAGTGGCTATAGCTTGAGAAAACCACTGCTTTTATGGAACATTCCTTCCTGGTTTAAGTTTGCATGTGATTTGGAAATGCCCTATTTTGCTTTACACGTAGCACTGCTGGTGCTTACACAACTGTTAAGGATTACAACTAACACTTCCTTCCAATTATGAGTTGATACAAGAAAGCCTCTATGTTGTAAATCATACATTGTTTTTAGAAAATCAGTGAGAGTTTTGTCATTGGCCACATTAGAAATTCAGCATGTTCCTACAGGAATATTATGATGCACAGGATGAAGTTTCTGGAGGCAATCAGTTAGTGTGGCTCTGCTTGAGCTGGGGTGGTTGGACAAGATCTCCATAGATCCCTTCCATCCTCAGCCATTCTGTGATTCTGTAAAGTGTGGGCTATCGAAAATGAAAATTTAATTAATGGTAGCCAACATTGATGGCAAATAAATTACTACAATTTTGAAGAAAAATATCTCCCTTCAAATATTTTCAATTTTCAAAAGTTTAGAGTTTAAGCAGCCTTCAGATACTGTAGGCTTGCAAAGTGTAGGGCTGTTTGAAAAGACAGTAAAATCCTCAAATGTTACATTCTGGAGGTACGTTTGCATCAGTATAAATCATGTCATTTGACTTAATTATACAGAAACAGTGCTTACTGCTATTATCTGATTATTAACCCCTATGTGAGTTATTTACGTCTCAGTCTTGATTAATCATTATAATGATTACCTGCCTGTTGTGGTAATAATTAAGTAGAAAATCCAGCAACAAAATAATGAGATTTTTAATATTCTTTTTAGGTCGGACATAATGAGCACGGAGTGTAATAATGGGTCTCGAACATAAGGCAAATTAGATTACGTTTTAAGAGGCCTTTTTTTTTTTTTTTCTCTTGCAGATATTTACTTTTTGTCAACAGAAAGCTAAAAATGTTTAGGAGCCAAATAAACTAAATAAAATAAAAAGTCTGTTTCTAGTTCATGAGACTTTCTGACATGCAAGAAGAGGAAGGGTCTATGTACAGCTGATCCACGCTCATGCCAGCATTCCCACAGATGCTGGGTGCTGCAGGCTGGCCGGCTGACCTTCAGAGGTGTCACCCTCCATTTCCACTCCTGGCACTGCAGCAGTTTCACTAGCTGATGAGTAACATCATAAGAAAATCTTTTAAATCAATTAAATTCTTCATCACCAGAAGTTATGGTTATCTAATGTTTAGTCAAACGTGGAATATACTCTCAGTCTAGTACCAGAGTAATGTCATGTAAGGCTGATCCAACAGGGGAAATGAGAAAAGTTTCCTGACTGTGGGCATTGGAAATGAGATTCAATAATGCTCTAAGAAATTTACTGCAAGGTACTAATATTGCAAATGTGTTAGTGTACAGCATATGGCTCTGATCTGAAAATCCTGAAGCATGAGCTCATTTTCATTGAGTGGTCCTGTGGGACGAACATCTTAAATTCATCTGGAATTCTGCAGCTGGTGCACATTTTGGAGGATTACTTGTAAGTGTTCGTTTTGTCAGCATATTAAACTACTGCTGCATCACATTAATTTTTCTGCTCTTAATCGCAAATTAAGCATTTTTTCACTGCAATTTCTTAGTATACTCTGCTCTCTTCTCAGTGTTAACCTCCTGATGAACATATAATAGCCCACAGTAGATAAAGACATGGACTGGATGAAATAGTAGCCTTTAGAAGACCAGATTGCCTTTAGAGATTTCATTTGTTTTCTCTGAGCTTCCTTGATTGTGTTTAGAGTTAATTATCTGCTCTTCATCTGAAGACAACTAAAAGCAACACCTTCAAGCCACATTACAAATATATACACAAAGATCTTATCTCCCTTGATAATGAGGTGCCCTGATAGAACATCTGAAGTATGTTGGCATTATTTACTTCATCCTTACAAAGTAATCTTGTATGTACTTGGCTTTGTGTGCTGGGAGAATTCTTTTCTGATTGTCTAATTAAACCATACCGCATGTTACTTCTCTCAAACATATTTGCACAGTTTAACTATATTTTTGTTTAAAATCCCTTATTACTCTTGGTTTGTTTGGGCTCACAAAGTATGTTAGGATACACATGCTGATCAAGCGTAGGTATTTTCTCTCTACAGGATAAAAAAACCAGACACAACTTGTTGATGACATCATCTTTCATAAGATTAAAAAATCAAAATCTTTGTTTCATTAGAACGTCTTCAAGAAGGATAGATCTTAGCGGGATGTTACAAAGCTGTCCATGGATTAAGAATAAAGCTTAGTACCCTTACTTGATTTTGTTCTGACCCCTTTGAAACATTCATTGCTTGTGATCATTTTCCAGCTCTGCTCTCAAATCTCTCTTTCATCAGCTCTCCGAATGCTACATGGAGCACTCAGAAAGTCCCATACCACTTCTCCCCTGAGGCCTTTCTCATCTGGTTTTGCTCTTTGTCTTTTCTGTAATTGCATTTGTGTATTAAAGGTTACCACATTTTATTTCTCTATGGATAGATGTTTGGGGAAGGTTTTGTTTTTTAATATAGAATATATTGAAGGCCTTGTCTCTGCAATAAATTGCACTGCAAATACCTGGTGTGGCCTGTCCAGAGGTTATTGCATGGTGAAGGCCAAAACAGAAAACAGATTTTATGTGTACATTAAGGAATATGCAACACCAGCTTATTATAAAGTTCTCTGATGCTTCAAATGCTCATGCGTATTTAACTTCACAGCCATGAGTAACTCATTGACGGTAATGGAACTACTTTTGTCCACCTCACATAAAGTGTTTGCTTATACAGGAATGAAAGTTTATGGCCTCAGTCACAGTACAGTTCCTTGGAGGAATGTTTTTGCTTCCTTTCTTCTCAGTGCAATGAACCTTGCATAAGCCCTACATTTGAAGAACTGTCTTTAAACAAAACACAGCTGTGTCTTCCACTTTCAGTGGTTACAGTGGTTTACAAGCAAAATATATTAAGCCTTCTATTATATTTTTAGGCAAAGTAGAAATGCTTTTCTCAGTGAATAAAAAATGCTGGCATTTTTCTTTGCTCTAAGGATGGGCTTAAAAGAGGTTGTTCTTTATGCTGCATGAATGGTTGGAGGATGGGAGAGAGAGAAGAGTAATAGTTTTTATTTCTTAATCTTATTTTTTAAAATATTGTTAATGATGAAAATGTTTGCAGAGAAGATTAAACTCCACCAAATCTTGGGTAGATTGAAATGAAGACAAGTTTAATGTCTGAGATTATCTTTTGAATACTTTCTTCTTTTTTTAAGTATTGCTCTCTCAGCTAAATATAGTTCTGATTTTTACATTTTTATAGACCATGTGAGTTCCCTGTAGGCACATGGTCTCTCTTCAGTGATTTATATAGTTTGAATTATAGGGGATGATAAGCATTTGCTGTTCAATAGTGTAGTTAATGCTCAGCCCCCCCGGGTAACAGAGCAGTGAAGCATTTACTACTCAGTGGTAGTTGTGCAACAATCAGCAGCAGTGCGGCTCTATCGCAGTAAATTTATATCAGTACACTTCAGCCTCAGGGAGCTGAACATTCACTCAGCATTGCCTAGGGAAAACAATTAGAATGGACATTTTCCAGTCTTTTTAGGTGGCACAACTGGAGGAGTTTACTATTGCAACCGGATCAGAAACACGAATCACTTACGTGAAACATGAAAATTATCCAACCTTTATTTTCTCTCCTTTTTTCCCCTTTCAGCATGAAAGGTAAATTAATGCTTGGACTAGAAAGCTTTTGGAGAGCTGGAAGTTAAAAAAAGTTTCTGTACTGGCAGACCCACTGCCATTCTGGTGACATGCCAGAGAGTCTGGGAGGGCTCCGAGCCCTTCACGCCTGTGCTTAGGAGGAAGTTTCTCTGTAGGTTGATGAGCTTTTGGGCACTGTGGCTGTACAACACTTCTGTTCCGGTGATTGTGGTGAGAAAATAGCAAGGACTGAATCAGCCAAGCAATAATAGCATTTCTCTTCCTGGTTATTTTTCTTCAGTAGGCCTGAAAGCATTTTATAAAGGAAGCCAATATCAGCAGGGTTGAGGAGCACAAGTAGTGTTCTCCTCTATCTTTCTGGTTGCACGACATGATGAGGGAAAAAGCATGAAATGCCATAAGATCAATATCTGTCTCTGAACCTCGTGTCACTGGCAGAATTTGGGTTTTTTTTGATTATGGGTCAGTTTACACAACACCACACCTGCTGGCAGTAGACAGAGTTCACCTGTCTCAAAGGGGGAAAAGGAGTTAGCAGGTCTCACTGAAAGAGATTAAACTAGACTTGAAGGGGAAAAGGGAGTGTTCCTGGAAGACTAGGAACAGTGATCATCCCCCTGTATACTTGGCACTGGTGAGGGCACATCTTGAGTATTGCGTTCAGTCTTGGGACTCTCATTTGAAGAATCACATTAAGTTGCTGGAGAGTGTTCAGAGAAGGGCAACAAAGCTGGCAAAAGGTCTAGAGAACAAGTCTTATGAAGGGCAGTAAGGGATTTGGGGTTGTTTAGTCTGGAGAACAGGAGACCTGGGGGAGAAAAGACGTTGTAGCAAGTTGAGGGTCAATCTCTTCTCCCAGGCGCAAGTGATAGGATAAGAGAAAACGGCCTCAAATTGCACCAGACGGATTTAGATTACATATTAGGGAAACATTTGTCACCAAAAAGGGTTGTCAAGCACTGGAACAGGCTGCTCAGGCAAGTATTTTAGTCGCCATTCCTGGAGGTATTGAAAAGCCATGTAGCTGTGGTGCTTAGGGACGTGATTTAGTGGTGAACTTGGCAGTGTTAACAGTCAGACTAGATGATCTTCAAGGTCTTTTCCAACCTAAACCTAAATTCTGTGATTCTATCTTTGTATGAAAGATGTTGAAACCAAAGCAGAAAGAGGCCCCAGGCAATAGCCACAGTCCTTCAGCAAGCCTGCGACAAAGTAAAAATAAAGCTGAGGTTCCCAGGGCATCTTGCTTAATGCTGTGGCTGCTGCAGTCAACGCTGCCCTCTCTGAAATGCGTCTGGAAGCCTCAGGCTGTAGTAGAGCCAGCATCAAGAATAAGGACTGACAAAGTTAATTTTTCTCTTGTAAATTATAAAAGATGAGACAGAGTAAAATATAAAAGAGGAGGAGAAGAAACTGCAGTAGGCAAGATGAGTTTCAGCCTAGAAAAGAGTGAGAAAGTGTGAAATGGGATTTCTGTGAGTGGGATTTCTGTGAAGTGGCACTGTAAGTGCTCCAACCCCACAGATGCTGCTGAGATTGTGAGAAAAGATGATTCCAGTGAACTGAAGAGGTGTGAACTCTGTTTTGGTGGCAGGGAATCTACAAATAATGACCATTATACCTACACTGCATTTTTAAGCCCAACTGGTTGTAGAGACTTAGCAAGCATAAATATAGGCAAGCTTAAGTGCATCTCTCAGGGCCTGCAGATCACAACATCAAACATCTGCCAGCATCTCACTGCCCCAGGCAGCCTGAACAGGTTGTCGGCAGGAAGGCTTCAAGCTGAGAGGACAAGTCAGGTTTCCAGATATCTGTGTTATGCTTTGTGCTTGCCTGCCTGCCACAGTGTGGAAGCAGCATAAGGACATTGTGAAGAGCCTCAGAAAAGGTAATGTTGACAGGCAAGTAGAAAAGATTGAGGAAAAAAGCATGATTTTTGTTAAAGTCATGGAGACAGAACTGCTGACATCCTCTGGTAATGGTGAGAATGCCAATAATTAAAAAGAATCTTGATAGCATTAGAATTGGGACTGTTTTAAAATCAGCATAAAAATTAGGACATGCAAAACTTTCAAAGAACAGGAATCTGTTGAATAATGGAGAAAACAATTAAATGTAAATGGCTAATTGGCCAAAAACCCCTAGAAGATCCCAGCTGAGCTGTTCCAATCAGTGCTCAGATGGGCATGGCTCTCTCCCTGCTGTCAGCAGGCATAAGCATCATTCACCCACACCCAGCCTGAATCTGACCTTAAAGCATGGACGCTGATGACAAAGTGAGGCAGACCACTTACATCAAGTCTGGCATGAATCCTACATAACTGACAAAGACAAATCTTATCCAGTTAAACAGTGTGGCCTGTTTGGTCGCTCTTGTTAAGGACATCAAAATTATATTCCAGTCCTAGAAGGGAGTTTAAAACTGTGAAATGGAAAAAGAAAAGAACTACAAATAAAATCAAAGACAAAAAAGAAAAGGTCACAGAGTCAAAGAGAAGATGAAGGGGCACTAAACGAATAGCAAACAAGCTTACTATGAGGGAGAACAATAATTTCAGCAGCTTCAGGATTCAGGTAACTGACCCATTCCTTCACCTGAAGCTATACAAGACAGGTCTCTTGGGGAGAGTGGCAGTAATATTTGAATGATTTCAGTAGTAATATCAGAAGGAAGTTGAGAATAATGAAAGACTCATTAGGTCAGGATTCAGAATCTGTGGTGTCAGAAATAGGAGAGGAATAGCTGTGGAAGATACAGTATTAATGCTGTAAGTCTCAATGCACATGTAGGTAACACAAAGAATCTGTATCACTTTATCTCTGGTAAAGCATTTACCTCTGCTGTTACCTCCATCCTCTTCCCTGCATCACAGTGTGCCTAAGGCAAGACGAGTGAGTCGAGGCATAATGTGGAGTTACACAATGCAAATAAAGGCAAGGGTGCCTCACAGAACCTCTATAATAAGTGATAGTATGTATGATTGAAAGAGTGGATGTCTTCAATTGAGAGGAAAAAGATATTTCTTTGAACTCTCTGGAACTGAGGGAAATCACGGATTCAGTCAGAATGGTACTATACCAGACCACTTTTATAGGTTCTTTCCAGAGCAGAATCACATATGGAAACAATTTTTGATAATGTGCTGTAAAATACATTCCAGGGAATATTCCCGTATTGGCAGAGATTAAACTAGACAGTTTAATAAGCCTTCCATCCCTAATTTCTCAATGTTTGTGATTCTTTAAGCTGAAGCCACATAATTTTATGTTCTCTATAGCTTTTGAGTCATCCAATATCTACTGATTTATAGCTTGACTTGTGTATAAAAAATGCCAGGTTTCTTGAGGAAGAAAGACACCTTAATCACAATAGCAGGTTTCAGACACCTCATTGCCCTTGTTTTATTTATTTATGTAGTCTGTGGAATGAAATATACCATAAGAAATATCTACATTGACCAGCGTCACCTAGGGTCTTTATTAAATCCTCGTATTAACAAAGCGCAGATCAGTAAAATTGATATGAAAATACAGGGCAAAATAAACAGAAATTAGACGATGGTTTGGGGAAGGCCACCCTCATATTTTATGCTTGAGTGTTGGGAAGAGGTGGTGTAATATCATCAAATAATACATAGATTCTGCGTAGCTACCAGGGACTGTGCACACTGCACAGCCTTTGACGGGCAAAATGTAACTTTTGGAGGTGTGCGATATTTCACATGATGTGGTTGAGAAGACAACCTGTTTCTTCAGAGCATCTCTGAGTTTCACATCTGTATCAGGTACTGTTGGCAAGCTAAATCTTTGACAAAAAGTCTGATACATGAAACCCCAGCTTGGGAGTAGCTGTTATGGAAGAGAGAGGTGTTTGGTCTCATCTCACCTTACTGTAGAAATCTAAATCTTAAATTGGAAGAGAAAGGTGTTTGATCTCATCTCACTTTACTGTAGAAAACTAAACCTTAAAATGAGGGGAATCACCTTCTGGAGGTACTTCTCTCTCTGCTGACTATCCTACTCCTACAAAACAGAGACACAGACACTTCCAGAGGTCACTTTATCCCACGTGTCTCTCATAAGGGGAACGGCTTCAAATCACCAAGAGTAAAGGTTAACCTTCACCTTCCAGTACATCCAGTTTGATGGGATAAATTTCAACCAACAAATGGAATAATTCTGACTTTTTTCCTTGAAAAACAATGGGGTTTTAAGAAGGCTGAAGTCTGTAACAAAGTTGTGCTAGGCTCCAAGGCTTTGATAGCCTGCATTCTTACCAGTGCAAACATGAGGAAAATTGTAAAAGCACCAGAAACCTATCTTTGAAAATCAAAAATACTTTGATCTGTGCAAGATCTTTTTATAAGCTGTCAGGTGAGACTGTCCACTGTTTTGTTAATGAACATTGCAATCAAAACAATTGTGAAATGTTAATAGGTGAAGGAAATTGGGAATGGAGGTCTATGTGATTATAAAAATGTCATACCAAAAGTAGCAAGATAAATGCTCCCCCCTTCAAACTGTATTCACTGTCACACTGAATGCTACATTTTCCAAATGATAGTATTAGTAAGTGAAGGAGGATCTGAATTGCAATTAAAGAAATATTCATACACAACATTTTCATACTCAGAAAGGAGGGAGTGAGAAGGAGGGGGAATAAGAAACCAAATAATATATTTGTATGTAATAATCCTGAACATTAGGTAATTTTCTATTTTTAGTAGGGTTTTAAATAGTATGAGGACTGATTATGAATCAGTAAATTGTAATTAATTATAAATCACTTTTGACTCCAGATGTAATCTCAGGTTTTGGGAGAGCTCTTGTTTGAATAACTAGAATTTGAATTTTTATATCCAAGACATGTATCTATCATCTAGGATTCTAGCAGGAAGTCTGTTTCACTATGAATGTGTCAAACCCGAGCATGACAGTGGTGGTTCCTCGTGAAGTAGATTTGCAAAATACAAGTGACTGGAAGTATCACCCATATTGATTTTACTATCAGCAAGAGCTTGCTGGGTCTGTCTTAATAATACAGTTGAATCTGAAACAGGATAATTGAACACATCTATGATGGGCTTAATCCTGTGAAATACAGAACATCCAAACTCTACTTTAGCAAAGCAGTGAACAATTTCTTTTAAGACTGTGTTTATATCTGGAACATTCTTAAACACTGTCATTGTGGGGGTTAACAGCAGTGACTGCCTAAAACAACCTCCCTGAGGTATGTGGGAAGCCCACACTGACTGTCCTGCAATTTCAGATCAGTTTCAGTTAAAATTCAGTTTGGAATATCCAGATGAGAAGTGCTAAAACAGCTGAATTAATATTTGAAAAGTTTGGTGTACATCCATTTACGTTCAGCCAGACTGATGGGCAGCTGCCACATGCAGGCTCCCGAGGCCTTCAGTGCCTGAGTGGAACCTGGTGAACTGCTCCTACAAACACCTCAGACAGGTATGAACACTATTTATTGAAAAAAGACTGCTTCAGGCATGTGACATTAATGTTATGGGGCAAGGTTGAAGCAGGTCTGTGATTTTTATTTCCTTTTTCTAGAATAACTGAGCAAAATTTGAAGCCACACATTAGAATAAAGTATAAGATAAGTGACGAGGTGACAAATGAGAAAGACAATTCATTTTGACTTGCAGATTATGTCTTTACCTTTAACACAATGCAATGGCCCAGCTGTGCTGTAGGCTTGACTCTGTTCAAGGTAATTTGATATTGATCAGCCTTCAGGTGTAATGCTACAGCAATCAAACTGATCAAATGTAATGCTACACAGATATGGTTTTTCAGACACAATATTTCTATGAGAAATCATCACATTGCAGAGAAAGCAAGCAGGCTGGCAAAAGCATATTTATCATGCTTAGTTTCTTTTTCCACCTTCTGATATATTTGTATTGAGTTTTATTTTTAACCTTGGAGAACAGCTAAAAAATATATGGTTATTTCAGACATTCCATGAAGATTGTTTTTTTTCATTTGCAATCCTTTTAGATGCACTAATAATGTGAACAAAGAACTTAAACAGACATTTGAAAAAGAGGCAATAGATGAAGTCTTAGATTCAATTAGTTACTCTAACCTATCTCTGAAATTCAGTAAGTTCTTTAAATTCAGCAGAGGTAGTTCTCACTCACTTTAATGAAGAGAGTGTTTAGGCCCTGCCAAAACTTGTATTTATAAATGAGACACATGCACCTGTCTTATTCTAACTCCCTGTGTTATAGTGCTGGCAACAGTGTCCCCTTAGTCCCCCCCTAGTGCAGCACTAGGTTTTCTGGGGCTTTCTGATTCCATATACCATTTGCAGCTCATCAAGCCCATGACCACATAAGATTATATACACTTTCATGCCTACTGCTATTGTTTCTACTGTGACAGTAAGATTGAGCCAAGGCATATTGGCATCCAGAAAATTTATTTGATCTTTGACCAGTATGATTTGTGTTGCATTTCTACATCTAGGCACATTTTGAAAGATATTTTCTTTACTGAAAAGGTATGAAGGTCTTATTTACACTGTCTTTTTCCCGCATCTTAAATATCTTAATTTTAAAACTTTTTTTTGTCTTGAAAAACAAAAAGTGTTCTTTAATGGGGAAATAAATGTTCTCAAGAGTCATGCAATTAAATCTTGGGGGGTGAAAGAGTCATGCAATTGAATCTTGGATAGTGATTTACCTTAATACTTAAAGGAATTTAGAGTTATAGGCTTCTCTCTCAAGTTCAGTATATAAGTAGAGGTAATTGGTGTCATTGCTTAAAATAACCCTTTTTCAGTGAGAGTTGCAGCAGCATCCAAAATTCATCAAGATATGCATGTTTGTTGCTCAGCCAAATAATCACCATGGTCTTTTAGACAATTAAAGGCATTAAATCTTCACATATTAGATTCTGACTAACAGAGTCTTGGGCAAGCTTTTTACATGAAGAATATAAAACATGTTAATTAATAAATCCAAGTGCAAACTCATTAGCTTAAAACTGTATAGCAGAAACATGGAAACAGTTACGTTTTTCCCCTTAGGATGACAACTACACAATTATAAACAGAGCTTGGAAAGACACGCTTAGCAGGCACTTCTTTCAGATGAGCTAATTAAGAATGTTCTGTTTATTTTTGTGTGCACCCAAGTGAACAGTGCTATTATGGTGGAGGAACTAGATAATTTTAAAATCCCAGTCACAATTGGTTGAAGTGGCTAAGTTTAATTTTGAAACAGTGGTTCAAACTCAGGTTGGACATATTTTCCTTAGTATAATTTTAGAAGATAATAAAAATGCAAACAACTCCTGAGGGTAAGTCATGTCACCTAGAGGAGGAATTCAGATGTCCTGTTTAAATTAAAAGTGCTGACTTAGAAAAAAACAGAAAACATAAAGATTCAGTAAAATGCTTAATAAAAGATTTAGAAGCCTCGGAAAGCAGAATGCTCTTGTCCACTATTCAAGAGTAAGAACTGAAGTATTTTCTGTGCAGCATTTACACTTGCTGCAGCATCATGTCTTTTGTTATTAAATATACATGTACCCATCAAAGCAAGTCCCACTGGTTACACTGGTGCTTCATTTGGTCATGATGCTTTGTCGTCTGACAAGAATTGATTGATGTCAGTGAAATAACCTCAACAGTAATCCCTGGTGATGTATTTGTCTGTTCAGGAGCTAAAAATAAACGCATGCAAATATTTCTGCTGAGAATAATTCTTTTTATGCTACCTTGTGAGCAATAATATTAACAATAAAGTAGTATAGCTGCAGATGTAGCCCTGAACATATAAAATTTTACAGCAGCATTTTCCATTGTAGTATTAAGGGTCAAACTGCTGTTGTGGCAGGAAAATACAACAATGCAAATGATAGGAATCCTTACTCCCTCTATGAACAGAGTAAGAATCAAGTGAGCTTTCGTAATTAGCAAAACACCGCTAGCTGAATTGATAGATTGTGCATATGTACATGGTACGTTATAGAAAGAGAAAACAATGCACTTGGTTATGCCAGGGAAAGTGTCAAAAAGCCACGTGGCATTTGAGTAGGCATTGCTTTACCTTTGCCTAATATAATAATGTTCCTTTACTTGTTCATGGTTTATTGTAATGCATGTAAGTGACATGAAGTCACTGCTTCATAGAAAACACTATCAAAATTTGCTTGTTGTCCTAGGGAAGGAGAGAATGAAATCTCTTTATTTTGAATTCAGTGTTCAAAATTCTACTTTATTCACTATACTTGTAAGCAGCCTTTTGTTGTTGTTGTTTTGGTTGGTTGGTTGGTTTCTTAGGTTTCTGTTTAATTGAGAAAGAAAGTATATTGACTAGCTTGAAGGTTTAATACACTCACATGCACTTTTTATGACTTAGTCATTAGGAAGAACCTGCTTCTTAATCCCTGTTACTTGATGCAATTCTATTGCTTTTTACACTTTGAGTACTAGAAATTTAAATGCCTTGCTGACAAGCCAGTAAAAAGTACTTTTGCCATCATTTAGTAGCTATAGAAAATATCTTATCTGAATCAGGTTCTTGAAATTTAAGCAATAAAATTTGGCTGATTTTGTTCTGAGACAATCTGTTGTTGAGCCTCGTTGATGTTAATGGGATTCCCATCTTTCTTGTCCCATACTCTGTCTCTCGGTGTGTGTTTTTCTATATTCTCCTGCTTTTGAACCAATTGACTCATTTAAACCAAAGTCTAACAGGTGTTTGTGCAAGTTATTACTACAAATTTAAGAAAATATACAGGCAGTTAGAAGAGGGAGACGTGTGTCTTCTCAAACACATGCTATGCTTTAGGGAAAACAAAATCATTTTTTCTTCTATGCAATGGAAAAATAACCACTCACATTGTCCTTCCCATCTGACGCAACTAACAGGGTCAGGTAAACTCTCTGAATTCATTTCCCATGCAGTTCTTCCAGAATCACAGCTGCCTTGGGCTGAAATCAAATGGAAATTGCCAAGGCTGCTGTTCTGATCGCAACACTTATTTAAATCAAGAAGAATGTTTTCCTGGGATTTCCTTGTATTCCAGAAAAATTCCATGAACAGTCTGTAGCAAAAAAGACTTCTCTTCCTACCTAGAAAATGGAAATTTGTCTACCAGATGCTGTCTTTTGTTTCCCTGATAAAACAAAAGCCAAATAAAACGAAATAGCAGCAAGTGAAATGGAAATATAGTGCAGTGAAGTTTTCAATGCATTGATACCTAAGGAGTTATGCAAGAAATCACCCAGTATCATGGGGAGAGAGGACAACACGATGATGGTAAATCACGTATGTGTATGACAGGCACTATTTTAACCTGAGAAATGCTTGTTTCTCCTTCAGTAAAACAACTTATTGTACAGAGAAGGAGGTTTTGCATCACTTCATGTTGAACATTTTTTTCTTTCTTTAATTCCACTATTCTACTAAAGTGAGAATTTTGGTGTCAAGAAAGCATGTAAGCCTTAGCAGGAGGCTGGAAGCCTAAATCATTTTATGTTTCCAACATTGTAAATCTGAAATGACTTGACCAGAAAAAGTCATATCAGAATAAATAAACTTCCTAAATAGGGAAACCTGCTTACAAATTTTGTGCAATTGAAAGAGAGTAATATATATTAATATAATTGTACTTGCCTAATACAAATTCCTGAGTACAACAAAATTTCAGGGTGTTCGGTTTTCACACTCTTGTACATTTCTTGGGAAATGAGCTAAGTGAAAGATGGGAAGAGGGAGGACTCAGAATCTGAATTTGTTGTTTCACTAAAACAAAAAAAATAAACAAAAAAATCAACATTTTAAATAATGTTAAAATCAGAAAGCCATAGAGGGTTCTGGTGTGGATTATAAGGTGTAACACAAACTTATGTGGGTTGAGCTGGTTGACAACACACTTAAAAGTTGACCATAAATGTTGCTGGTTGTGTGTGTTAGTTCTCCCTGTGCAGGAGAAACAGTTATCCTTATGATTAGCTACAAGGCTGTTTAAAGAAATATTAGAAACTGGAGTAAAAAATCAGTCACTGGAGGTCTCCATTTGAAGCTTTTGCTAAGGAATTTTTCATGTGTTAACTTCTTAATGAAAAATTTCCTGTATTTCTGCTGCGATCAAACAAAATATCAGAAGTCAATCTCTATTCTTCAGACTTTAACCCAGTTCCTTGTTTGGCAAATCCAAAATATGTGTGGACATCAAAGAAGTACTGTAGGTTTGTTAGAGCTTAACACCACATTAAAAAGAAGCAATTTGGTCATCTACACCATCTGACACATTCTGACTTCATCCGTTTTGGGGATAAAAAGTGACAATGGATATTTATTAGTCACAACACCAGGTCAGCCCAAGATCATGGGAAAAAAAATTTAAAAATAGAAAAAGAATTTTTTGTCAGATGAATATTTTTATACTCCATGGCAGAATCTTGTTAGAGATCTGAGGAACAGAGTTCCTGAAAATGGGAAAGGTCATCTTCTGTGTATTATTGACATCCATCACAAACCAACCCCAGGTTTTTGCTGAAAGTTTCTATATTCAGGCTTGATTGCCTTTTAAAATTGCAGCTTTTTTACTCATTTTTGCTTTGCCCATGTTTCATCTAGAGATGGAAAATCTTTAACAAAGAACAGGCAAGGAGACAAAATGGGCAGTGAAAAGGTAAAAAAATCTAGACGAAGGAGCAGATGTGCTGAAATATTGCAAAAAATGAGCACCCGTTTCCTAGAGGCTTCCTCCAACAACCAGAGTTATTAACATTATTCATGTGTAAAGAGGGTGTAGAAATAGCTTCTCATGTTTTTAAAAGTATAACACATATTCTCTTTAATTACCAGCAGTACTACTGCTAAATGAGGGAACACTATAAGAAATATTTTTCTCTTTTCATGTAATGTTGTGGAGTTGGTTTTTTTTAAACCTGAGTAACAGTGCATATCAAATACTGAACCAAAAATGAATGAGCCAATAGATGTTTTTCAAAAATTAAAGACAAAGGCCACTAGTTCTTGCTGTTAAAAGTATTTAGAGCTTCATGAGCAGATGTGCTACTAAGAATTGTAGTAGGTGTACTGTGAGGTTGGGGAGGAATGGTTTTGCTGTTCCCATAAATTCCTTTTCTGGTTCTTCTATTTGCTGTTTAACGACATCATTATTTGAATATTATATCAAAAGCAGCACAGTAATTTTTCCTTTAGTTTTCTTTCCATGATTACGTTTTGCAGGTTGGAGAATACACAACAATAACTGTCCCTACCTTTGGGTTTGGGTTTTTTCTCAAACAGGTGTGATCTGATATCCTCTCTTTCCTCCAGCCACGTGGATTTGTGGTAGTCTGTAATGACAGAAGTCCAGCATCTTTACCCACAAATCAGCCTGGAATACAGGCCACTGAAGCTAAAAGGACGTAACAGACTTGAGTGGCATTCAGGGGCTCTGAAGTGAACACAGCAGAGACCCAGCATGACTGAATTTTCCAAGCCCCACTGCAAGGTAAACTGCTGTAAAGTAGCAAAACTCTTGTGCAAAATTCTTGGTAGTCTTCTGTGAATGCTATGCTGTTATTTTCAATGCAGAAATCCTCCTTTTAATATCTGAGGATTCCTTCCCTTCTGTCTTGTTTTGGGTTTTTTTTGACAGGTAGCCTGACCTGTGAGAGGAGTCTCACTGAAGAACCTCATTAAGAAGACTTTCCGTAGTAAAAAATAATCACATAAAACACATTATTTTCCTACTGAGGTCTTGAGAAAAAATGCAGTGGGATGGGAATAGGTAGAATTTGCTTATCAAACCATTCAAGAGCACCATATAGTAGCAAATAAAGCATTAGGTAATTAATAGAAGTGTGGATTCAAGTTCCAGAGGGTAAAAAAACCCAACAAAAACCATGCCACAGAAATCTAACCATTTTACTAGTTTTGTGAATTCCAGCTAGAAGAAAACTAATTGTGTTTGTTTTTATAGATAATATCAAAAAATTACAGGGACAGAAAAATTCATGTGGGACCGACAAGTTGTACAATGAATGAAACAATTCTGTTCTAGAAAGGGATTCTTTTTTAATCCATGAATGAAAAAACACTTTGTATTATTTTTCATTGAAATATTATAATAATCATTTTGAAGCTACTTGGTTTAAGAGGTATTCTGTGGTCTGGATTACTAAATGATAGAAGGTGTAATTGAGTGATTCAGCTAGCAGCTGGCTTGGTGGAATAAGAAATGTTAGTTTAGACTCCAGTTTATGGTTGGTTGTTTTCTTGTTTTACCCTCAGGAAGAAGCTTACATGTTTAATTCTGTAGCTGTTCTAATTTTATACAAAGTTCACTGTAAAGCATAAGGAAACTTTGCCTAGTTCATATTGGCATTTTTAATTAAATATTTTGTTCTTTTCATTGCAAACCAAAATTTAAACCGAAAATCAGCAGCAGGGGATTTTAACTGCACAACATTCCTTTTGAGCTGGAGACAAAAGCTCGCGTTGGTGTCACTGGAAAAAGGTTATGTCTTTCTTTTTTATCTAAAGCCTGTTTTAATTTGTTGAGTTTTGCTAGCTGAGTTTGTGGTTTAGTCACTTAACTGAGCCCCTACAGTTGCTAATGAATAATCTTCACAAAATTGTTGTCTGGGAGAGGATGATTTATCTACACTTTATAGGCTGGAACAAGGGACATCAGAAACAGTAAATATTTTTGTGGATCTGGTGCTGTGTTCAGTGTTTATGAACATCACCTCCTGTACCTGAGCCAAATGCCTGTGCCACAAAAGTGTTTTTCTGTGTTGTTGTGCTATTAGTACACTAACAGAAGGAATACAGTGAAGCTTTAAATTAAGTGAACCAGATTGGTTTTGTGCGGACTGGATTTGTGTGGTGCTCTGTTATACAAACTGTGATGGAGTCTGATTTCAGGGCCCAGTTTCAGCAAAGCATCTCTAACGGCAGCATTGTGACCTGTTTTTCCAAAACAGTGAGGCCTTGGCATAACCTTTTTTTATCTGTTCTTCTCTCTGTCTTGATTTGCACAAGCCAAACAACAATTTCACCAAATAGAAGAATAGGATATTAGCTGAGTACCTTCATATGTTTTTATGGGTGCCTGAGGGTCCCTGAAAATGCTGTTTTTGCAGAATATGAACTTGAAAACAAAGCTGCAGAGTGGGAGCATGTCTTTGACTTCCTTCCACGCCTGTACACAGAGTCATTTCCACATGCCTATGGTCATTACATCTCCTTTATTTACATTTGATTGCATGTGAAGTGCACATTCAATAAAAAGCTTGCTAGACTGAATTTTGAAGCTGTCTTGAAGCTGCTTGTTATACCCATTTTTTGGTGAATCCAGAATATAGAATGTGTAGAATACAGACACCATAGAATTAAATTCTTGCTCTTTATTTAACTTGGGACTCCTAAATATACATCTGCTTTACTAAAAGCTGAGCTGTGAAAATTTGAACTAGGTGAAATAATTCAGGCAAACAAAGCCCAAGCCAGATACAATAATTTAGAAGCAATATACTTTTTCATTGTAGGAGCTCAAGTGGGAAATACTCATTCCCCAGAAACTTGAGCCCAGTTCTTACCACATTCCTAACCTAACTGTGCAGGTTCACCAGTTCAGCTGCATTTCATGTAGGCAGCTGAATGCATAGGCATTTCTTTGGGTTTGTATTTTTTATTGAATGTGGTATGAGCTGAGAGCTGATTTGTTTGAGCCCGGACTTCTACTGAATGGGAACCTTGCCCCACAGGTTTTTTAATTCTTGATTTTCAAAAAGCTTCATCTTGGTCATGAACTCTGTAGTTTCAATGCAAATTGTTTGCATCATTATTTCTAGATGAATGATTCACTAGTTAAGTAACAGAGGGGAAAGAAAAAACAACAATGAAAATGACAATCAAGCTTAAGGGATTTCAACAGAAAAGCAATAACCTGGATCCCTCTAGAGGCCGTTTGTGTAATATTTGGTAGGAAAAAAAGATCTGAACTTGTCTCCCAGTTCGCTGTCTACAAATAAAGGAAGCTTATCTATCTCATGTTGTTGCTTATTATCTTTCCAGTGTGTTTCTGTCTGGTGGTGAAAGCTGCATAATTATTGTACTTTCTCTCCTTCAAACTAGGTCTTCCTTAGAACTGAGCAATGCAGCAGGAGTTTCTGCATGCACTGATTTAGGAGTTAATTTAAGGCTCTGAAGGCATGTTTCCTTGAAAGCTATTTTTAGAAAGCAAGTGTTTTATTTCAGAAGCCTGTTGAGGCACCAGAAAGTTAGTTTTCCATTTGTGGTAGTATTGCCAAGGAGTTAATTAAACAGACCAAACAGGGATATGGCTGCTTTCCCATCTGTGTGCATTGACTCTGATCTCAGGCACAGTGAGAATACTCCTTTGTGTGAAAAGTCAAATCTTAAATCCTGTAAGAGACAAGACAGGCCATTATGATGGTGGAAACCTGCAGGCAATTGCCCAAAGAGGGGGTGGTTTCCTTGGAAAAGAGACGTGCTCAACACAGCGGGGTGAGGAACAGAGCTTTCTGAACCCTTCCCTTTGCTTCTGGTGTACAATAATTTGTCCACATTAAATGCTTCCTGAGGCTGAGAGCACTGCTCTTCCAATGTCTCATTCAGGATAATCTGCTTATTGGGGTGTGTGCGTGGACATAAAGGATAGAGATTCCTTTGGTATATCAGCAGTCTCTGTGACACAGCAGACCATGAAAAAAGTGAGTGAAGTATTGGCAATGTGTCACAATCCGTCCTTCACTGATTGATTGAAAAACCTTGCCACAAAAAAAAAAAAAAAAAACCCAAAACTCAAATCAATTTAGACGGCTAATTGAAAAAAATCGGAATGTCTTCATAGTGATCTTGGTCAAATCCATCAAAGAAACCTTGCTGCCAAGGTTTTTGCATGTACTTTGTGTAATTTGAGTTGATGGTATGTAAATACTTTGCAATTAAAATGCCCTTAATAATATTTTTGGTTCATCTCTGGTCCTTATTCTGTTTCTCCTGAACATTTGTCATTCTTACCTCCTTTCTAGAAAAGTGCTATAGTTCTCTATCACTGTGTTATTCCACGGGATCCTACCAGCTATTTGAAAATCAATTTTAATTTTTTAATTAAATTAATGTGAAGACTGGTATATCTACTTATACTTCGGGCATAGAGAAAAATAGATTTTGATCATTCATTTTGTGCAAAATATCTTTTTGCACACCATGAAATGTAGTTTTATCCACATGAGTGAATGCTGATGAGGTGTTTTTGAAGAACTGTTGGCTAAAATTACCAGCCATATTCAACTTTGCTGTAAAGGTGAAAAGAATAATCTTATAATGAAAGATAAAGATGTGGGAGAATACTCATAAAGGCAATTTACAAAAGGATTTATAAAGAGCACCATCTTTTTGTGCAGCATTATGTTGCCTTGGGAAAAAACTGTAACTTGTGTACATCAAGCACTACAATATAGCAAAACATAGGGAGATTATGCATAATCTGGATTAATTTTCTTACCACAAAATGTCAGCATACCAGATTAGAATGATCTGGGGTCACAGAAAGAACTGGTAGTGTCAATATCTCTCTCCCTTACTTGTGTTCTGGAGCTCAGCCAAGAACTATTGATGGCATGGGGAAGACTCCAGTGGGTCTGGTGTCATTCTTCACTCTTTTCTCCACTTTGCCCAAGTACCACTTTGCACTTTGTCCACGTACTCGTTCAAAGTTTCATTTCAGACCAGGAAGTATATTTGAAAGTATGGGAGCTGTCACTGGGTACTCCTAAGCAATATAATTCTTTTATTCTGTCTTGATCGGCTGGCCAATTGCTTTATGGTTGTTTACTTCTGGTTGGTTAATTAAGTGGGAAGCAATAACTCAGGGGCTGCATCTGCCAGCAAGGGGAGCTCTTTGCTAGCCTAGGGAGGTGTGTCCTCACCAGGAGCCTTGCTCTAACCTAAACTGAAACTACTGGAGAGCTGGTATTCAGTTTTCTTTTGGCCATTTTGCAACTCTCACATTATGTTCCCGTGCTGTTGGTTTGTAAAACAAGGGGATGTTGGCTAAAAGCAGGCAATTTATAAACTATTTTATTTCCATGGAGATTCTATGGCTTTTTGATTTGACAGCCAGACACTGTATTTATTCCCTTCACCCCTTAAAAGGAAGGGGAGATTTTAACCTTTCATTTTTAATTTATGATTTTGTAATAAACATATCCTAGTAGTTTTAGTAAAATGTACAGTTTGCCATACTGGGAATATGGGGGATGCAGGGGGCAGTCTTCCTGTACTTTTCACACTATGGGCTCATTGCCCACAGATGAACGTTTATAGGAATAGTTCCTTAGAGCAGGATGTCAACCCAGTTTTACCATGATCTACTTTGTGGTTTCATAAATGGTTTAAAGTGTAGGGCAGTGAAGAATCTTTTAGTGAGAACCACTGTTCCAAGCAGCAACTTTATTTTCAATTCTCCTTCTTTTCTACTACAAACTGTCTTGATTAGAAAGGATTTTTAACTAAAACATAACTTTCCAGTCACATAAAGGAAAGCACGGAGAAAATTTAATTCAATCAAGATGAGATGTCAGGATTAGTTTTATAACTCAAATTCTCAAATGAATCCTCAATGAAACCCAGACTGAACATAGCATTTACCTGCTAATGATAGAGGTCTTCTTCTTTATGTACTTTATTAATGTTGAAGTCTCATTTATTTGTGCTGGTACGTGGTTTACTTGCTGTGTTACTCCATGTGTACTGGCAGTGTTTTATCCTAATCATTCTATACATCCATTGGTTGGTGTTAAGTCTGCCAGCATTCTGAAGGTCTCTCATTTTGTGCATAACTTATGCTCTATAGCGCTTGTGCTTGTTCCCTCAGAGCCCTCCAGCATTCTTACTCCCCCACAGTCAGAATGCTATTGCCACACTTAGAGAAAAACAAGTCTATTTTGGCAGGAAAAATATATTAATTTAGGTGTGTAATTCTAATTTAATAAGACAGAAAGAGGAAGATGCATCCTCTCCTCACACATCCTTGTGTGCTCAGCAGGGAACCTGCTCTTTCCTCCTGCTGTGCTGAGGATGAGTAGAGCAGGGAGAATTCACCACTCCTTGGAGATGGTTCCTTCTCACTCCATAGCTTCAAACTAAAGCTGGAGGGGGAGATTGGATTTCTGAAAAAGTTTAAAAGAGTTAAGCTCCTTTTCTCAGTGCTTCTGAGGAACAGCAATCAGTAAATTAGCAATGTTAGTCACGTTAGTAACAAAAAAGTCCAAGAAAGCAGAGTTTACATCCCCAGAGTATGGGTGGAGGCACAGACTGTGAGATGGGTTAAGTGAATTCCCACCTGGTGAAGCTGGAAATTGTGTCCAGCTCTCTTGTACTCAAATCCTACTCCATGAGGCCTCTCACTTTTGCTGCTTTTGAAAACAGTGATTTTATGAGCCATCATTAGCTTTTCTCTGCTTTCATTGCCATGAAAGAGTTCCCTGGAAATGCTTTGTAGCCTTCCATGCCTGGCCAGGTCTTTACAGCCCTGGAGATATTCAAGCAGAGCTTTGAAGGATATCTGCTTAGACAAATTGTGTGAACTCTGGAAACAACAGAAATAGCTTCCAGCTTGGCTCCCCTGTCCCTGAAATCTCTTGGAGCTTCTTACCTAGAGCTGGCTCAGCAGCTTTTGAGCAAAGATGCTGCCCCCTCTCTTCTTCCTGACCCATTCCATTCTGGAAAGAATTTAAAAAAAAGAATTTAAAAAAGCATGTAACCATAAAATGCAAATATGAAATAGCTACAGTCCTCCCCTTGTAGAGGTCATTTCTCGAGTGGGAAGATAGAGAAAAACACAGTATCTGAGGAAAAAAATGCTCCCTAAATAAGCACTGAATAGAGATCTCTGTAACTAAGCATGAAATGAGGGAGAAACAGTCTGTGTAAGATAAGAGAGTGGCTCATGCCAGCTTTCCACAGTACTCTCACTCCCTGTAACCTGTTGTGTTTCCCAGCCACCTCAGAAACCAAAGCTCCTCTGTGCTTTCCCTGAGGTCTTCAGGGGACTGATTGTTTTTCAGAGTACAAAGACCTACTTCATTCAGCTTTTGGGGGCTGTCAGCGGTGCTGTGAAGCCACTCATAAATTCAGAAAAGAACACCTGTATATCTCTGCAGGACCACCTTGTTTTACTACTGCTACAGCGCCGTGAGACTGCGCCTCAGATCACTCCCAGGCAAACCTGGCTTTTGCTCCTCATAAAAGTAAGGTTTCCTATAAACCACAACTCAGTTTAGAAACATACTGAGGGACTGTGGCCTCTTACAAAGCAAGGAAGGCAGAGAATAGTTTCACTCAATCAGAACAAAACAAACAAAAAACCCTTCTCTGAACACCCAGTGCAATAAGCCTCAAGGCTTCAGTTACTTGTGCTCCTCTCAGTTATGCGTGACTTAGTTAGAGGATTCATTAGTTCAGGCTAATGAGTACTTGCCTACACACTCTCATCTCCATAACTAACACACCAGCACTTGTCTCAGAGCATTACAGTGACATTACATCAGCCAACAGAGCCAACTGTGATTTATTAGACTGCAAAACAAAAAAAGGTAAAATTATTTAGGCTGGATACGGGGAGGTGAAAAAATGTTGGACTCTGATCTCATGTATTTCCTTAGGAGAGGATACAGTCGTTCTGCCCAAATCAAGGCCCTGTATACTCTTTGCTTTATCTCTGTATTCAAAAGTACCATGCAGAGCAGGCTGGATTTTATGGCTGTATGTTAACATTCTCTGTCTATTTACATGAGCATTGAAGGAGGTGTCAAAACTCTTTAAATTCAAGGTAAGGAGCAACTGACAAACTCATACCCGTAAGTTCTGATATGGAGAGGTGTAACATTAACTCCAGGGGAAGAGTGCAGGGACTGTAAACTAAAGAAGTGCTTAAATGCTCTGATGTCTCCTTCTGCCCTGTTCTACATCAAACTAGTGCAGATGAATTGAACCGGAAAGACAGAGCAATGTAGCCATAATTCACGGCCAGACAGTGCAAATTTAACTAAGGCAACCTCCCCTTTGAATTGAGTCAGTGTTGGCAGCTTAAATTAAGTCAGGGATTATTTTGTAGCTTCGTGTTTGTGTGCTGCAATCAGACCTGGAGAATGTCTCTCAAAAGAGATACTGGGATGACTGGAGCCACTCTGAGTTACTGGTGTTGCAGAAGAGGCAGTGAGTGCTGTGGTGCAGAAAGTGCTGATCAGATGCAGAGAAGGGACTGATGCTGAAAGCACCAGCTGGTATCAGCATTCAAAAGGCCTGCTCATACCCAGCTCCCAGTGGGAAACTTCCCATTCCACAGGGCAAAGATATACCTGAAGCAAAGTTTAAATGAACAGAGATAAGAAAGTAATGAATTATTTTGTCACTGCTCTCATGTTGTTCTGTAAACAATGGACAAGTTGATTAAATACATTATTTTGGTAAGTATTTTGATGTTTAATCATTAGTTTTGCGGGTTAGGCTGTTAGATAGGTAGTGTAGTCTCTGGATGTGCTGCAATTGTTATCAAATGGAGAAAAACTAATTCCCAAATAAGGCTTCTTTGGGCCATACAAACCACAAAAGTAAATGTTATTGTGGTCAGCTTCGGTCGTCTTTTCAATGTTTTTCGTGTAGGGGCTTTGGGCAGGGGTTTATTTCAGAGTCCTTTGTGAAAATAAAAAAGCAAACTCAAGAAAATAACAGGTTATATGAAAGTTCAATCACAAGGGAATAGTTAAAAGAGTTGAAGAGTTCCTTTAAGCTCTCTAAGATTATAGTGGAGTTATAAAGAGGAGGACTGGACTGACCTCAAATAGAGTAAGGTAAAACTCTTCAAGAACAAAAGTAATATTTTCACCTTCAGAAAACTGAGCATGCACATATGGAGACTTCTGCTATTTCTTTAAACATTGGTGGTTATGGAAAAAAACACATTCATAAATAGACAATGTGAGATCTACTGATAAATTCAACAGAAGCAATTTTATACCTATTGCACAGAACAAGCCTGACACTTAAATGAAGGCCCAGAGCACTAGCTTGAAGAGAATAGGTAGATAGTTATATCCATTGCCTGCTGTCTTCCTTCTCCCCTGTCTTTTAGAGCAGTCAGAGTTGGAATTAAAGAGGAGAGATTTTCTTTTGCAAAGGACTAAAAAATTAACTCTTTCTGCTTTATGAAAATTAGGGATGCCATGTCTTCTTTTATTAATATCATCATCCATTTTTATTTCCATCCCTAGTGCAATGCTTCAGGAATAGTTGGAATAAGTAGAGTAAAACTTCAAGCAAAAGAAAAGGTCATTCCATAGAAACAAATATCAAAAATAGGTCAGTAGGCTGTATCATAAACCCTTCTTTATGCTCCTCTGGTAGTGATAAAGGTTATTCAAGACTCAGAAAGAGTTCCAAAGGTTATCCCTTTGGAAAAAACCCACCACCACTGGATCAATATTGTTCCACAGCATTGTGTGTAAACCAGAGTTCTCAAAAAAGAGTTGAAAGGAGGAGAGTGGCAACCTTCAAAGCATTCAGGATGAAACTGGCCCTACAGGCTCCAGAGCCTTCTGTGGATGGCTGTGGTAGAGCTGCCTGTGCAGCCCTGTGCAGGGGCTCCGACCCTGCTGCCTCCCTGCTGGGGCCAGGGGAACTCGGTCCTGCAGCCTTGGTGAACCACCTCTGCCAGCAGCTACTCTGCTGCTTACAGACAAACTTCCTTGGGCACTTGGATATTTGGATTAAAGCTTTTTGCCCCTCTCGGCCTGCAGAGCTGCAAGGAGTTCACAGTGAAGATTCTAAATTGCATTAAAAAACAGAAAAAAAATCCATCCTCTTAAGAGGTTTTTATGTCTCTCTAGAGTGCTGAGGTTGCCAGGGTGGTTGTGTGGTAGAGCAGAGAGCAGGGGAACACTGGTCCTCTGGTTTTGGGCAGGCAGTCTGCAAAATTTCTCTTACTGAATTTTCCACCTTTCAAACCAGGTCTTGTCTAAAGTTAGTAGCTTTTTGTAGTACATGTGTCTGTGCCTTTCTTAACGTGAGCTATAGAAATTTCAGTCTTTAGAGACTTGGGCTGCAAGCCCAAGGTAGAAACTCACGTCTCTTTTGCATTTTGTTTCCTTCTGGACTCCGTTGGGAAGTTAGAGGGCACAGTGTCTGAAGAGATTTGGCCTCTCAGGAGAAATGCAGCCCAAATTCTGGTAAGACTGAAACTTGTGGGCAGTCACTAGCAAGGTAAGGACAGCTGTCAATGTGCTGTTGGTTAACTCTGTAGCACACCTGCAGAGACCAAGGGAAACCAAGTTCATGTCTGCTGCACAACAGTTACTGCTCTGTGTGGTATGCCATGCATCCAGAAATATGCATAACACTGCTTGGGGAAGTGTCACTGAGTGAGATGGAAGGGCTAAAAACCCATTAGTGCCCTAGTAAATCTACTCTGAAGACAGTAAGGGCTAATCTGATCTATTGAAGTCTACAATGTTGCCCTGGGCAGATGATTTACAGTGCCTTCAAGTGCCAGTGCAGATCATCGCTGCTGCCCGCGGGGTCGTGGGGCACAGCCCTGGTTGCTCAGTTTGCAGAGCAGTGGCACAATTTGATTCTTGGTTCCAGTCGCAGGCAGAGGTTTTTCATTTGCATTGTACTTATTTTCTTTTCTAAACTTTAGTAACATGAGTTAATCATCCAAGTCAGATTTCTGCCTGCTCTGTTCAAGAAGGACGAAAGGTGGTTGATGCTGTGAAGTCTGAGCTGTGATCTAAACAGTGCTCAGTTTCAAGCGTCAGAATAAATATCTCTGCGCATCTGATCTTAACCCATGATCCTTCTCCTCCTGACACTCAGTGTCAAATCCATTGTCTCTCCCACATTGATCAGGAAGCCTTTGAATGGCATATTGCAAAGCACCATGCTATCATACCCGTGTGTGAAACCAGTCACAGATGGCTGTGGCCTGAATAGAGACCTGTTCACTTTCAAAAACAGAATAATTGCAGATGTTAAATGTCCTGTGCTGATTACAACTTGGACCCTGGGCCTGATGGTGCAGGGCAAGAATCTGGCACTGCCACCAATGAGAACAGGGAACAATGATGGCTCTGGGGACCTCCCTGCCCACCCAGACACTCAGCTCCCCTGGCACTGGTTCAGCCTAAAGCTAAAGTCCCTGCTGAACAACTCAGCCTCTGCTATGAGCAGGATACAAGACACAGAAGAAAAATGCTGTGACTCACTCTGGGCTCAGGGTCCTGACATGCCTTTGTATTGCCACTGCTCTTGCAAAAATCAGCTCTTATTTTTCAGACTGCATTAGAAACTGTGGGATGCTTTGGCACTCTCACTGCTGAGCAAAGGTTATTGCATCCAGTGTTAAATCAAGGGGTGCATTATACTGGAAAAATATTATTTTGCATAAATAACTTTCTTGAACCTTCCCATGTCAGTCTCCAGTCTGTTTCTGGGACAGAAACATGCCGTCTTCCTCCTCACGGCAAAATCACATAAATAATAAAGAAAAACTGGGAACAAGCTGACTCAGGAGTCAGATTTCTGATTCTGAGGCCTTTACCCAGTCATGGGGAAAATTGCTGTTCTTTGTTCAGCGTCGTGTAAAATAAGAGTTTGTTTACGGATAAAGAAATAACAAAAGGGTGCAGTGGAATGAGGATAAAACTTCCCATACTGGCTCTGCTTACTCCGAAAGAGTAGGTAATCTTGTCTAATTTTGAAGTTCTTTTATGTTTGTTTTGTTACTCGGTAGGGACAATATTTTTTCCTTGTTTTGTTGTTTTAAGGTGGGAACCCTTCCGTAGGCTTTTATGCTTGGTGCTTCTTAAAGAAAGATGGAATTTTATGTGGTATACATTTTTTCTCACTATTTCTTCTTGGCTAACCTTTTTAAAAAAATCTCTGTCCAAGAGCCAAATATAAATTTGAAACACTGGCTTCAGTGCTGATGGCTGGAGCTGCTAAACCAGTGGATATCCCAATGACACATGCATATCATATTCTGGTTTAAACCTCTGAATACATGAGCTGCTTTTTGCCCCCTCCAAAAGGGTGTAGTTGGCCCATGAAAGTTCTGTCCTGCAGCTGCTATTGCTGCCAGTTTCTCGTGTAGTAAAGTATAGGATTCCAGTGGTGCTGTAAACTTCATCACTTCTGAAAAGCATTTCTGCACATGCAGGACTGTTAAGTGACACTTGCCAGGTGGTTTCTGTGCTCAAGCACATCTGCTTTGCCTCTCACAACTTAAGTGCTGTTGGTCCTGGGCTTCAGTCTCCATCTTATTTCCCCCATTGAATAATGTGTGAAATTTCTGTAGTCTCCTCTGAAGTTACGCCTAGTTACTGTGACCTGTAGAGAGGCAGAGAGGAATTTCACACTCTTTCGTATGGTCTGTGATCGCAGGTAAGAAAATATTACACAACCAAACACACTATCTTTTCTTTATTAGATGATTCACCTTGGTTTATATAAAAAAATATATCTTACCACATAAAACTTGCTGGAAAAAATTAAATGGAAGTAGTTAATTTTTAGGCCTATTTCAGATTTTGAAAATTTCAAGGCAATTTTATTTAAAATGCCAAAATACTTTAAATATGCTGTTTTAGAAGTACCATAGGTCCTTGGAAATATCCTTTCATGGCATGTGGCCTTCTAAATGCTTAATTTAACAGTTGATAATAGGATTCAGGCTCTTCAGGCTGAGAGATTTCAGAAGTTTATTCAGCTTGTTTATCTAGATGGAGCAGGGCCAAAGAATGTAATTGAATAAACAATGCTTTAATTAAGTTTTCAGTCTTGCAATAGAGCCCATTTGTACCTGTGAGTGATAGCCTCTTTGGCAGATGTTGGTTTCAGATCATAAAGCAATGTCCCACCAAAGAGACAAAGAATGGTTTTCCAGTCCCCATCTGTGTTTCACTTCTGAAGAAAGTAGTAAAAACTTTCTATACTTTGTTATAGATGATATAGAAATGCTGGTTTGAAAGTAGTTTGTCACTTTGACATGAACCCTTTCCTGGGGGAAGGCAGCCTGGGTGTCCACACCAGGTTTGCACAGCACTTCCAGCAGCTCCCAAGGAATATGGGCTTATTGGCAGCCCAGGCTGGTACAGGATTGCCAGGGGGTGTGTGTGGACACTGACAGGCTCTGGTTGGGTTGGCAGGGCCACATGAAGTGCCACAGAAGCACGGCCTTTGTTTGCTTCCTCCCTTCTGAACACAGGGCTGGGAATAAGAGAGAAGTCTGAGCAAGCAGAGTTTGGCCATTCCTACTCCTAATATGTAGTTTCCAGCTTTGGGGTTGTACTTTTGGCTTGGTGTTTTTGCTTGTTTGTTTTGACTCTTTCTACTGAAGCAAACAGAGCATTTGTAAAGTGCAGACACATTTTGAAAAACCACAATAAAACGATAGAAAATCACAATAATTAGACTGAGTAAAGGTCAAAGACAGAGTTAGTTAAAGTCATCATTCAGACTTGCTCTGTAGTTTTCCTGCGCTGCATTCCAGCTCCTCAGCCTTTTGCTGGGCACTGCCAGTCCTGCTTGCCTGATTGTCTTCATGTCTTCATCTTTTTTTAGAGGCCCTGAGCCCACATCTGCATGAAGAAAGAATACACAGACAAACATTAAGATTTCTTATTAAACACAACACTGCTTTTGAACCTCAGCTAGGCTGAAGGAATCAGACTGAGAGCTTAAAACATCCAGTTTTCCTCAGATTTGTCTTACGGTGCCATTTTTAGGATCCTGATATTTTAACATTTTTAATTAGTTCTTTGACAGTGATTTCAGGAAAAAAAGGCAAGCATGAGATTATTGAGAAATTGCATTTGCTGACACAGGTGGTACGACAGGAGGATCATAGAGGTAATTTGGCTGCTAGTATGAAAAGGTCTCATTAGGAATATTTTATGTGTTTACAACAATGTGTTTACATTGCCCTTTATGTTTTTCAGCTCCATTGATACTGAAATACAGTGGAGATCTAACTGCAAGGAGAATTTGGATGGCTGTTCATTGAAATAAGAAAAGAACCAGCAAATATTTTTTCATTCTGATCAGACCAAGCATATGTGAGAAAGTTGATTACATAATCTGGTAGCATCTGTAGATCATGTGGATTGAAAAAAAGCAGCTCAGGATCTTTTCCAAGGAATTAGAATGAGTGTTGAAAGTCCTAAGCAGATTTAAGTCTCCAAGAAAGGTGTTTTCTGGCCTGCACCACCCTGAAAAATTATCAACTAATATAGCAACTAATCACTCTCTTAGTAAGCTCTGCACAAGAGAAAAGTAACAGAGAAAACCTCTCATCTTCCTCCAGAGAGAGAAAGTTTGGGAAAGGGAGAGCGTAAGGAGACATCCATCGATCTGCAACAACAGCCAGAAGCTGGGAAATTGAGGAAAAATTGGCTCAAAGCATAAAATTCAAACCGAAAACCCAGCAAGCAAGATGTTAAAAGGGAAAAATAGACCCCACCTACCCCATGGCTGATACAGAACTGCGAGTGGCAGTTATTGAAGTGTTGGCTGGCTTTCTGCTGGGAAGGCTGGGTCCTCTCCACCCTGTATTCACTGAAAAGCCTCTGGTGTTTGCTGGAATGTCCTTTGTGCTAATAGAGTTGTCTCTGGCCTGGTTGTCTCTGTAGTAGGAAATTTCTTTTTAAAAAGAAAAAATGCAAAACCAAGAAACAACGAAACCAACAACTAAAACCCACAATAACAGGATTTAGAAACAAACCCAAATATGTTTATAGTACCAGACTTGCTGTTAACCTTTTCTGTATGCAGACTGTTGTCATTTATTTTGGAAATATGGCATTAAGCGCTGGATTTATTCACAAATGTTCTGAGAAATTTACTTTCCTTTTTTTACTGGACAGAAGATCCCACAACTCTGTGGATTTTTCTTTCACTTTCTGCCTTAGTTTGAAAGAATTTTTTTTTTTTTGCCTAGTCCCTCTGCATTATATGTCTTGGCTTTTTACAGAAGTACAATTTATGTGCTCCAAACTTTTCTCACATAATATAACTAAATCCATATGTCCAGTTCATACAATTGAACACGAATCTCTGGCAGAAGCTCTCTTGAAATCTGGCTATCACTTTGGGATTTTTCATCCCATGCAGTTTTTTGTGAGATTTTTACCCATGCAGCTGGTGTTCGGCAATTGGAAATGAAAGCACCTTCTTTGCTACTGTAGACTTTAAAAATTTTTTTTTAAATTTTTAAGGTTTTTAAAAATTTTTTTAAGACTTGGTTCCCAGTTTTTGCATTCAAAGCAGAGTGACCTAAAAAGTAGCTGTTTGGTTTTCCTAGTCCTTCCTGTTTTTCAAAGACATACTAAAAGTTTAAAGGCATTTCTTTAAAAAGGTATGGAAACTCCAGCATTTTGCCTAAATGTTCCTCTGTCCTAATCCAATTTCTTCGAAAGACAGGTTGGATCAGCAGCTCGTATTTGGTTGTAGGTGTTGGTCTGACTCTTGTTTGCTGGGCTGCATGAGAGCTGAAGAAGTGGAAGCAATGGGTTGTGGGTTGTGTTTTTCCACCACATTTCAAAGCAACTCTTCTCGATCAAAATTAGCTGTGCCAGTTTTCTGCATTTGATTTAGACAGGAAAAGTCACAACAGTATTCTAGCTTCTGCAACAGTCAAAGTCTTTTCAGCTGCTCTATCTGAATGCTGCCATTTTGTTTTATGTGCCTGTGAAATTAAGTTCTGTTTTCATGAGTCCTTGTTCTGTGACCAAACTCTGTAAATGAAGATTAAACATTAAAAGACATGTGCACAATGTGCTTCTACTGCACTGAGCCCCCCAAAAAAATCAAGCTGTTAAAACTGTCTGAGTTAGCAAAAGGAGTTGTGAGGAAGTATGAGTGTTTCCAAAGATATTTGGAGAGAATATGTGTTTATATGGTTAATTTATTTCAAGCAAAGGCAATTTTTCTTGTCTGAAGGTTCACATGGTCAGTAATGCAATTGAATTAGAAAAACAAGAACAGGATGCTCAAAAATTGTTACATGTTTAAAAAAACCACTGGACACTTTCTATTTTAGAACAAGATTTAATTGCTTTCTGTAAAATGCACTGGCAGGACAACCTTTTTCTTACTGGCAGGTAACAGCAGTTCCAAAAAATGTGCTTTCTCCAATGTAGCTGTAGGAAGTGTTGCTGCCTAGAAACTAGCATGGTCATTAATCAAAACAAAAAGAACAAACTGTTATATAAAGCAATAATTTTACTAGGCAAGTACTTTGAGTCGCCTTAAAGCAGATGATCAGAACATATTACCCAGTTCTTGGTTTATTGTCTCCATAAAAACTTGGAAGAATACATGTCTACTCCAGTATTTTTTTTTTCCAGGCTCAAATATAATCTACTTCTGCAAGCGGTTTGCAGGGGGTTTTTGGTGGATTTGTTGGTTTGTTTGTTGGATGGTTGGTTGGTTGCTTTGCTGGGTTTTTAATCTTTCTGGTTCTTGCAGCATTTTTTACCTTATTGGTAAAAATTGGCTTCTTGCAGTGGGGGTTCAAGCACAGGCACTGCCCTCCTTGATTGCACTGTAGCTGAAAAGGAGTGAACACCAGTCAGGAGTTTCACTGGGGGTGTTGTTATCAATAGGTACTATGGAAATGTTTAAGATAATCTGAAGTAGTCTGAGCATAAGTAACAGGATGAAAGCAAGCAGAAGGAAATTTATGCTGATCCTTAGGAGAAAACGCTCTTCATATCGCATCCTGTTAAATTACACAAAAGGTCACGGGGGAAGTGGTAGGTGCTTGGAGTCACTGTTGACTGAAATTTGAGGTTCACTCACAGGAAGCTGTTTTCTCAGGAGAAGGGATTCTTCTGCTCTAAGAGTAATCTGAACATTTATTGCAAATATTCTGATTCCATGGTCCTTGCTGAGCACTGGTCACTTTCTCAGTTTGAGTGTCCAAGTGCCTAGCGTGTCTCTTTTCAAATAAGCACTGGGAATCCCTGTCCGCTGGGGACAATATCAGTTGTCTGGAAAATATTAATTGAGCTCAAAGACGTTTCAGAGACTAAGGCACTACTGTGTTGTCTCAGCAAGTACATGAATTATACAGATCTTTCTTAAGGAGAGGCCTGTAATTGGAGCTCAAGCAGCTAATTTTCTCCTAACTTACAGTAAGTGGGGAAGAAGAAATAATTTAGTTAGAAAGCTGAGTTTAAATGAGAATTTATTTGGTTAGAAATAATTCAACTATTTATTTTGGTGGTTTTATTCCATTTCACAGAGGCTGTACAAAAAAAAAAAAAAAAGAAGAAAGGAGTAATGAGAAATGAATTAATGGAAAAATAAAGTGAAACTCAGATATGGTGTTGTAAAATATTGAATATTAATATAAATTTATCCTACATGGACTACTTATTCATTCCAGTAAGCTGCTTCTTCCATCCAGTAAGGTAAAAAATGCTGCAAGTATGCTCAATGTGATACTTTCCAATTCGTATTTGTCTGGGTCATAAATAGTGCTATATCAAGTTGTTACTTAAAGCAGATATATTTTTGTGTAATAAAATTAGACTTTGTTGAAACTGATGGGTAGAAAAACTGCCTCCACCTGTTCCTCTTTGCTGTCATCTTTGTTCAGCATTTGGAAACCAGTGACCTCTAAGAGTCTCTTAGAAATCCCCCTGTGATACATAGGAAGCAGCCAAGTGTCACTACTGGTCTCTGGCTTGTACAGCTTTTCAAACCCCACAGATGTGATTTAAACAGCTCAGAACCTGCTTTTACACAACACTTGTTGTAAGGAAGCCAAATTGCCCTTTTCTGAGGCCTTGAATTCTTAAAAGACACAATTGGTATAAAGCCACCGTGTCTTCTTAACACTTGTTCAGCCTTAGGCTAAAGACAGCTCACCATGGCCAAGCTCTCTGCTGTACCTAAAAAATGCTACAATTAATAATTTGAAGTATTTTCCGAATACTTTTAGATATTATTTTCCTGTATATCAAAAATCTTTTATTTTTAGCTTAAAACCTGCTAAAAATAACACACTGTAGGATAATGTGAATAAAAATCATTCCACATCTGAACTGTACTTGGCCTATCAAAAATTCAATGAAAAATCACTACTAGCCTGAGTTCACAAAGATGACAGACTGGTGTTTTCAGTCAGCTGGTACTCAAAATGCTCTGTAGTTTTCTCTGAGCTGTGACATTGGCTTAGAATATTCTATGACCATTTATTCATCACCAAGTAAAAATGGTTTGTTATTCAAATAAAAAAATGTAACAATACACAATTACTGTTAATTCAGTAGCTTCCCAGCCCATTTCTAAATTAACTGGCTTAACAAGACTAATTTTCTTCCTGGAGGGAATGGACAGGAAAAAAATCAAAACAAAACCAAAACCAAATAAACAAATAAAAGACAAAAAAATCCCTCTGTGCTCTTCACAGTTATGAGGCCGATTTGCAGAAGCATTGACTGCATCTGCACACTGAAAGGGTTGGAAGATAAAAGAGAAGGCTCTAGCACCAGAACTTCTTGGCTCAAATCAGAATTCTGAGAATAAATCGAAATTAATAGTTAGGTGTTTGATAGATGTAAACTAGTATGTAATTACCTGCACCAAACGACATCATTTGGTATTAAATCCTTTGAAGAGCTTTCCTTATTTTTATGAATGTAGCCTGAAAAGATTCCAGCTCTGCAATGTTGGTGTTGTCAACAGTACCCTTCCAAATCGTGATAAAATGATTTTCATAGGAATTAAAAGATTATCCTGAAAATAACATTAATTAAATAGCATTTGAAGTACTTTTTTTTCTCTTTCAGTGTTCCTTCTGTAATTATCTTGTTCTCTCCTTAGTTATGTAGGAATTTCAGTCCAAGAAGTACTGGGTGAGGCTTCAGAGGTGCTTGGAAAAATGTTGGTATTTCTACACATCACCAAGTACTCATTGCCAATGGATTCCCATTTCTCCTCATTCTAAGAAGTGCTGTAAGTCTCGGAAATAAGCTGTATTTCATTGCATTTTATCTGGATATTTATCATCATAAAGTTTAGGAGATGAATAATTTCTGCAATAAAATTAATCTTTGTAAATACATTCTATTGCACATACTGTTTTTGCTTTATCAGAGGAATTAACGTCTATTACCAAAATCCACCATAAACTGTAAAAATTAAAGAGGACACTAAACCATAGTTCTAAAAAGTACATAAATCAATTTAAAATTAACAATTGGCATTCTAGTTGAGCTGTTTATTGCCATTCATATTAAAATTTTATGGGAGAATAAAAATGTCAGTTATTTCTCTGCATCTGATCATCAACTTGCAAACTTACCCATTAGTTAAAATAACGAAGTTCAAAGCAAACATCCTTTTTGAGTGACCAAACCATCTAAAATTTAAAAATATTTGAAATTAATGACACGGAAAACAATGTATTTCAAACAAGTCTATACGAAGTTAATATATCTCAATGTAAGTGGGCTAGGCATGATCAACTATTAGATTAAAAATTATCTTTGATAAGAAATCTCCACTAGCATATTTTGTAACAACTCTTTCACAGAAATATTCTTGATTCAGAGTAATTAAATTTCTTGAGTCACAAGTAGCAAATATCTAAAAAGTGATATAAAATCTTTGCTAGTAAAATTTGCAACTGACAAAAAACTCCTAATAGAGGAGCAATAAGTAACCATACTGCGTCAATCTTACAGCCCAGCTTAGTTCAAGTTTGTATATTCCGTAGAAATTTCTTAAGTTCAGCTGTCTTTGGTCACATGGAGCCTCCTGTAAAATTTTGCTTTGGTCTTATGTGTTGTTGTTTTAGCTGTCCTGTGATTTTATTTGAGCCTGGGAATTCAAAAGCCTTAAAAAATTTAAAGTAACTAAGGCTGGTTTTCACATCAAAATACGAAAAGTGGGAGTTTCACAAGGTTGCAACACGAAGCCAAAATCAGAACTGTTTTTCCTAAGCCTGACACCAAGGCAGCCGTGAGAATCTGAAACCTGTGATGTGATTCACACCATATCCACTTCTTTTTGAAACTCAATGAGTTTTCAGTAATCTTGTATTTTTTATATGCTTTCTGTAACTCTAATATTTAGCCTCTAGCCTTGCCCTTGTTAAAACATCCTGTTGTTGCAGAACTCCTCTTTGTGATGACTCACCCTTGCAAGATGCTTTTCTGTTGAATGATGACTGTGATGCTGTCTTTATTCTTTGCTTAATGACATATTTAATGATAAATAGTTGATAACTGAGAACCAAATTCTTTTATGTGACGAAAATAAGAGATAACCAGCTCAGACTAATTCCTCCGTGACCTTAGGCAAGACACTTCAACTCTCTGCAGCTAACGTCCTTATCTATAAAATGTGAATGGCATCACTTCATTTATTACCTCAAAAGAAAGCAACAACAGAGCTTTTTGCCTCCAGCGCTGTGATAATGCACATCTGACAGGCGTTACTGTTCACGATCAAAGAAATTAAGGAGTACTACATGGGACTAAGCAATTACTCTGTACAAGTCCAAGGCTTTGAGTGTTTTATGCCTAGACACAAGCATTTCAAGCTTTGAGCACTTTTGTAGAGACCTGAGAGGCTTTGGTTATTGCTTTAAGACAAGCAAACAGCTGCTTTTCTGTTGAGTACTGAACCTGCCATGTGAAGAGTTCAATTTTTGAGTGCATTGCATCTGATTTCCTTGGTGAAGGGAACAAAGACCTCAGTCACTGGATTCTCTGGAGAGGTGTCTGTGAAGTTTAACATGCCTTCAGGGAAACTGCAAAATCTACATGTCCCTTTCCACCACACTGAGGAATTCCACACCAGTAGCACCATGACTGGGCTGCAGGCATCTCTATGGAATGCTTGTTTTCTGAGGTGTGAGCTTGAGGAATATTTGTCACTTAACAGTGGTTTTTTTATGATTTAAGATCAGTATTTTAGTTATCAATATTTACACCTTACAGAAAATTGAGTGTTGATAAATGCACAGTAGGCACAAATATCTTCCATGACTGTAAGTGGGGAGAACGATAAAGGCCACAGTGTCTAAGTTTTTTTTTTAATTTTTATTGTCATTGCCAGGCTTGAGTATTGAAACTATAAATCATTTCTAACTGCCTTGATCCAAGGGGTTGGATTAATTTTTCTTTCTGTTCTAAGCTGCTCAGTAATGCAGTTCATTCTTTTGCTCATGGTTTATGACTTAAACATTTATTTATTTTTAATACTATCACTTACTGTGGTATTAGTCTTCCTCTAACCCACAGCTTATCTACATCTTATCTTGCAGACTCACAGGAAAGTTCCTCCTCTCTAAGGCACACTTCATCTTGCATATAGGTAACACCTTCCTGCTGAGCCATTAATAAACATCATGTAGTTGTGCTTCGACCTGTTTGAAGACGACAAAAAAACAAATACAGCTAGAACATACCATGAATTTAACTCATTATTTCTTCTGTAAATAATTGTCATTGTTTAGGACAGAACACATCTTCATGGCACTCCTAAACCTCATCATACCTTCATGTTGTGCTTTCCACATAGAGACGTCCAAGCACAGTTTGCAGCACAGGCATAAAAGAAGCATGGCTCAGTTCTTACACCTTTCTTTAAACAAAATCTGGTGCAAACTAGTAAGATCTTTCCTTCTGGTCCCTGCACACTGATTTCCAGGGGAAATGAAGCCAGGCCCATGCAGGCTCCAACATTAACTCTTTGGTCTGACACTTGATCTGGGTAATTAGGAGCCTGAGACTCACCAAATCAAAGAGAACACCTTGGGAAAAGTATACAGTTATCCGAATTTGGATTCTGAGCTTGCATGTGCTTTCAGATAAAAAGGAACTCCTTGCAGGACTCTAACTGGCACACTTATATTGTAGCAGCATTTAAAGTCCAGCTCTTTTTGTTTTTCTTTCTAAATTTGGCTTCATTTGGGGGATTTGATTTACATAAAACCCAGAAGAAGAAAAGGTTGCCATTGTATTGCTCTGCTAATGCCATACAATGCCATCTATCATAGACTAAAAAGGTGATGGTATGATGTTTCTCTGTTTGGGTGCAATGATATTCAATATGCTTTTTGGAGAGCTCTGTGGTCAAAGTCAGAGAAACCAGAGCTTTCCTTCTGACCTTTCTCATGTCCTTTGTAGAATTTTGATAGAGTGGGAAAATTGCTTCTAAGTCTGTAAGCTCTTCTTAAGGCAGATAAAGGGATGTGGAATTTCTGGTATCAGGTTGCCAGTATCTTGAAGAACAAGAAAGCATTTAAAATTTGACACAGTTTGAGTCCTTTATTTAAATTGTGATGTCCTGTAAGTAAATTTTGAGTGCCCTGAAATCAGTGCAGTGGAACTTAAGAAAAGTGACTTAAGAAAAGTTTTAGGGATCACATTACTGTTCTCTAAAGAGATGACTTCATTTCAACTTCTTTCTCACCCCCTGCCATGAGTGTGGAGCTCCTGCTACCCACAAAGAGGGCACCTGAGACAGGGCTGGCAGCTTACAGGAGCTTTTGCATCCTGCTCTGGGCTGCTTTTTTTCATTTGTACTTTATAAATTGATCACAGCTTGCAGGCAGAAAGGCCTGCAGATTGTAAGATGGCTCCAGTCATTAGATTTAGTCTGCTTTTTATAAAAGAAAGTATAATGCAGAATTCAGTAAAAAGGTAGGCAAACGGCTGTGCTTCGTGTGCTTTCCTTTTTAAAACTCACAGAGTAATGATGAGCATACTAAAGAGCTTGGGACATAGACTGAAAGATTTATTTGAGGTTTTTATGGCTGGGCTTGTTTTGCATCTGTCTGATCCATCTGCCTTGGTCTGGTCTCGCCCATGAGTGATCTGGATCACAGAACCAGAAAAATATCTCTTCCCTCAGGCTGAGTCAGGAGATTCTTTATTGTGTAGCATATTTCCCTTCCCTCCCCTGTCCCCTCAGTATCTGAGCCAATAGGTTGAGAAGAAAAACTACCACAATGTCTGTTATTTCAGAGCTGGCTTGTGTATTGGAATATCACCTTTCAGCACGGTCTTTATATGTGTTAAATGATCGAAAGCTGTTAACAAAAACCTGTGCAATGTATATCTCAGGGCATGATACACAGTTCCATCACCTTTTTTTTTTCCATTAGCTAATGGAGTTGCAAGGATGGGAGATAAACCATCAACAATAAACCCCATTGAAAATAGGAACCTGTCCCATTTCGGAGGCAAAAGGAGAAGGAGCTGTTGAAAGATAGCACGACAAAAATGTAAGAGTTGCACACTTGAAAGTCAGCAGTGTCATGGTTAACCAGCACTAAAAGCTGCTCATCTTAATAATGATGTCTTGAAAATATGCAGCAATTACTCATGATAGTCTTGAGATGCACTTCTTTCACAAGTTCAGGCTTATGATGAGCGTTTAACTCACAGAGTTACATTCTTTCATTAAAAATGATTACTCGAGCATGGCTTTAATATTTTTTTAGGAAAAATGAAAACAGAAGTTAAACCTCCTTGCCTTTATGGATTTCAGAAGTTCCTTTCTGTGTCAGTCTTGCATAAGCTAAAGTGCTGGAAAGGAATTTGAAATTGTGGGTTTTACACAGTTCAGAATTTTTCCAAGTACTAATATTTATTAAAGGAAATTCGGTACCTAACTGGAATACCAAATCTGTTTAACAGTGCAATACGGTGGCTTTACACCCTGCTCTCTGCAGTAAGCTAAGGTTTCCTACCAAATGAAGCAGAAGCTGATTTTCTTTTCAAACTCTGGAGAACAGACAAGCAGTATTTAATATATAGTTCTTACCATTATTTTAAAGGTTAGTGTTAAAACATATCTTCATGCTGCTGAATAACATTGGGTATGTCTTTACTTTGGGAGTAGGCAGAGATCATTAAAATATGTCTTCTTTTTCTCTCCCACCCTCCTGTCCTCTCCCAGTGCACCCATATTTTGCATATATTTTCCAGTGTTGTTTTACTGCTTGTAATGATTAAACACATTGGCAGCTGTTTGTAGACTCTGAAACAGCAGAATAGGAGGGAGAGAAACTGCACAAACCCTCCCACATCCCTTCACTATGGATGTTTCCCATGACCTCTGAGTAGTGTTAACCTCCAGTCTGTTCATTGTGAAGAAAACCCTTCTGAAAGCACAGACACCAATTTCTCTGCTACTGTTCAATTGTGGGAATTCACTGCTGTGGAAAACCAGTAACATCGGTGTAGTTCAAATCAGCACAAAAAGAGATGAAACCATTTATCCTGACATAGTGGTTAGATGTCACGTACAAAATTGCTCTGAGCAGGGGAACAATTGGCTGTGGCACAGGATGACTGACTGGGTTTTCAACTCTGTTACAGGGTAGTCAAGACTTTCTACCTGAAGTGGTTCACAGCAAACCTTCTGAGCAATGCAGGTGACACAGACCTTGTAGGAGTGAGCAGAAATGGTTTGATGAGGTTTTTATCACTATTAGAGGAAGATACTGTGTCTATTATACTACAAACAGGTAATTTCTGTATGTATTGTGGGGTTTAGTGGTACTCTGGCAGGTCTTTTCAGCAAGATTTTTTGCTTGCAAAAAATGCAAGCTGAAGATATATTTTTATTTACTTTTTATCTGTCCTCCACTGATGTTTCCACTACTTCGCCCAGAATATTCCACCACAAAATTTTAAATACACAGATCCCCTTTTCTTTTGCAAGACATATAGGGAGAAAGCCCATAGTGGATAAAATTTAAAAACTATTGATGTGCTACTAAATAAAAATGATTCAGTATCTAAATACAGCACCAGTCTGGTAATCATAGCAGAGATAAAGAAGCAGTAAAAATTTAATTAAACCAGTTGTATTATTGTTACACTTCAACCTCAAATGGAGCAGGGAAAGAGCAATATTAGAGCTGCTAAACCATGTACTAGAGGATTTACAGACCTTTATAATTTAAAGCAAGAAAATAAATAAGATCAAAAATAGTTTTAGTTTGAATTAAGTCAGTGGTTATAACATAAAGTTGCCTGAAATAGGTTCTCTTGGTTATGTGTTAGCAGAGAAGAGACACGACTAAGATATTACTTTGCACCACTGATGCGCTCAGCTCTATACATATGGGAGGCACCTGTAGCTGTCATAGGAATGCTCTGAGTAAAAATGCAGGAATATGGAAGATGATTCAACTGGGTTTTTGCTTCCACAGCCTATTCCTCTGCTGGGTTTAATTTGAGCACTGCTGAATTGTAAGCCCAGAGCATATCAGAGAGAGAGATTTCTGATCATTCACAACACCGAGTCTATAAAATATTCATAAAACCCCTGCAATCTGAATTAGCCTTTCAAGTAATAAAAAAAATACATCAAAGTAATACCATAAATGAGGGGGTCCCTCGACTACATGTGATATGAAGCATAAGAATTTCTTTTAAATATTTGATTCATGAAAAGTAAATGAGGCATTTTCTGATGCAACAATTATGGGATTTCATACTGTATGAAAGAGTAACAAGAAAGATACTGTGTTATTGTTAAGGGCTCTATTTCCTACCATCTAAACTAATGAGCACCTTTGATCTTCTGTGAATTCTTCATGCTTCGTTGTTTCCATCATTGTCAAAAGCCCGCTCCTTTACTTTTCTTGGGAAATAATCTACATAATGCAAAGTGACTGTTTATGCAGCACAGTGAATATTTCACTCAAGGAAGAAAGGGGATCATCTGATAAAAGGAGACATATCCTTGAGACAGCTACAAAATTAGATAATTTCTGCAGAGAGCAGATTTTTTTTCCTGCCAGTCAGAATTTAAAGAAAGGAATCATCCCACGTTTGGCAGACAATTTTGCTTCTCCAAGGGTAAATATTACGGAGTGAAAATAGTTGCAATTTTGTTTTTTCTCAGATAATTTTATTCTTTTGAATATTTTTAAGTGCCTGGTTAATGAAAAAGCTAAAAAACATGAACTGTAACAATTATTGTTCTAGAGATACAGGCAATATTCATGTCATCTTTTTATGAGTTCATTTTTAATTTCAGTTTTCAGATTTCTGTATCACTAATTTTTACTTTTTGGTCCTCAACCAGCAGATAACAATGCAGGAAGACACCTGCCACTTTCCATATTGCTGGTATACAAGTTTGAATAAATTTCTTTGAAGCTTTGATGTTGGATATTAAAATATAAGGCTCTAATTCTAAAGTGTCTCCTAAATTTGAAAGTCCTTCTTAATTTTAATAGCGCCTGTCTCAATATTGGGTAGATGGATTTTTTACAGGGTTCATTAGACATATTTTCATAAGGAACAAGAGAGGATGATTTTAAAGAATTTCAGTTACAAATGTGTATGTATGTAGCCCAGGATGGCTATACCTGAATGTTTCTGACACAAATAAAAACTGAGATTTAAAAAGCAAATCCTTAGTCACAGATAGGGAACATTGCTATGGCAGATTCCGGAAAAGAGAAGATCCTGCACGTGAATATAGAGGCCCTTATTCCCACTGCATTTGTGCCCAGCACAATTCCCATCGGCCTCAGAGGATTTACATCGGTGTGAATGACACAGTAACCAACCTGAAGGATGCAGTGTTCAGAGAAGCAACTTAAAGCCTGTTCTGTCTCTAAACAGGCTGAATTTTCAAACCAGAAGCAAAGTTGAATTGACTGGTCGATCTGAGGTGTGCTGGCACTCCTTGCAGCCACTGCAGGTTGTGTGTCCTGCAGCTCTTTCCAGGGTCCTGCAGCTCTTTCCAGGGTCCTGCAGCTCTTTCCAGGGTCCTGCTCTTGCCAAGGGCAGCTCTCAATCTGAATGCCTTTGTCAGCCAGACCCTGCTGGCTCCCCTCGGCCTGTGCTGGTCTGAAAGTGGGAAAACAAAGCCAAGTTTGTCTTAGGAGCTGATCCCAGTGTGACCAGAGAAGGGACAAAGCTGAAGGGGCCCTGGATTGCTCACCCACTGCTCTGCAAAGTATCTGACTGGAGAGAAGCTGACTACATTCCGACATTCCTTTTTGAAACAAGAAGAAAAAAGATCAAACAGGAACTAGTTTTATTCAAAGAAGCAGTGTGAGAGATCAGCAAGAAGCAAGCTTATACCTAGAGGAAAGATAACACACTCATTTTCTCCTCTCATCATACACTCCCGGAAATATCTTGATCAATATCAGAGCTCTATGCAATATGTAAAGGAGATTACATTTCATAAGATATATTTTAAATTATACATTTCCACGCACTGTATTAATATGAAATGCAATTTTATCTGATTTTAATACTTTAATGCTAGCTTCCATTATTTTCACAGTAAGTAAATGAAGAGATGCACAGAAATCTGGATTTAATTAGATGGAACATGCTATCGCTTACTGACTGACATAAGTAGAATGCATTAAATACAAGCATTGTATAATACTTTTTGTCCTGAGATGTTGTACAGCAACACAGCAAAGTAGCATTTAATGTTGACTGCCAAAACCCACTCAAGTTTTGTAGAATATAAATTGACAACATTTTCTCTTTTTTTTTTCCCCTGGCTCTTATTTATTAGATTCATCCACCTTTAAAAAACATTTTTCATTTTTACCTTTCATTAATTCTATTTGTGATGACCAAAAGAAAATACTGCACAAGTTACATATAACTGAGTCTTGGTGCTATTGCTGTCAGTGGCAGCTCTCTTTACCCTAAATGTGTTATTATTATCCACATACAAGAGCACCAGATGTAAGAACCAAAAAGAGAAGGAGTTTGTAGAAGGAAAGTTACAAGGCTGGGCCATGAAATAGCTGCCTCCAGGTATTCTGAAAATCTACTACAGAATGAAATTACTTTTTCACTTTTCGCTCCCGTTGAGCATGGTCTAAATGCCAGTGTGATTCATCACTGTCCCTGATAATTCTCTGGGACACATCTACTTATAGGCCTGCTAATGCTGTTTGTGCTCCTTGCTGCTGTCTGGGAAGGCCGTGCAGGTGCCACGCTCTGCCAGGGGCTCAGCCAGGGGCTGGTGGTACCTGCTGGCAGTGACAGGTGAGCCAGGCACTCAGGCTTGTGCCTTCGTGTAAAACCCATCCCAGGATGGATCTTCATTCCAGCAGCGGCACAGCTTTCAAACTCCGTTCATGCTGGACAAATAACAGATGTTGCCTGAGCCTTCCTCTTTACTGCTGTGCTATAGCTCCTGGTAACCAACAAAACCAAGGGCAGTAGTCAGTTGTGGTTTCTCTGTTTTTCTCAGGCTGCTTTTTCTCTCTGAAGTATTGTTCTGGTTCTTTCATTACAGGGACATCGGGGCACCTCATTGCCTTTAATCCCTCAGCAGGTTCAAGGGCAAGAAAGTACATGGTGACCAGTGCTGTGCTAACTCCATATACATCCCTCTTTTTGTTCAGGTTTTTTTTTTCCCTTGGTCATTAATTCTCATTAGGTGAAAAGCTTTCTATGCTGCAGTTTGTTATACATAATAAAAAACTGTTCGGCAATATTAAAACTTTTTTTTTTTTATTTTATAGAAGAAGAGTCAAAATAAAACCAGAACCACTAAATTCCTCCCCATCTCAAGGGGTTCTGATTTCCAGTAGCTCCTTCTAGTTCCATGAGACTTTTTGGTTTTTCCTCACACCAGACTCTTATGTTCAGGAAACCTTTGTATCTTTATTCATAGCAGCCTACATAAATTCTTGGGTTGTTATTTATGCCATTATGTTAATGCCCCTTTCATCTTAAAATACTGCACTGAATATGTCTTAATTTTCTGTTAAAGGTTACACTGACAAAGGCTAATAAAACACATGGAGCATTATTTGTATTTACTTGCAAAGCTGCAGTATCCAGGACAACATCCTCACTTCTATAAAGTATTATCCCATAAAGTTCATTTTGAAAGTGAATGCCATATCTCATTTTACTATGACATGCAAACAGCCTATCTATCTAAGCCTTTACAGCACATCCATCACACCAGAAGAGTGCTGGTGCCAGTGAATCAAAAGCTGCAGCAGCAGTTAACAAGAAGCATGCTAATTAATGGCTCAAACAGAAAGTTTTAAGAGTGATTTTTCCAGACACTTCACTCAAAAGTGATTGAGAAGGAAATGCCTCTTTAAAATTTTTATATAATGTCACACTAAATGAACCATAAAGAAACAATATAGAAAATACATAGCTTGGAATTTATGAGAACATTTTACAACTATTAAAGACCATGTTTAAAGGTCTGGGTTTTAAATGGAGCCAAGGGACCTTTGAAAGCAGATTTACCAGCAAGGTCATCTTTAAAAATGGAAGGGAAGAAAACCAGGTCCCAAACACCACAGTCAGGAACATAACAAAGCCCAGAATTGCTAGAGAAGAGATGAAGAATGGACACTAAAGTGCTAAGAAATCATTATATAGAGCATATTTATTCAAATCCAAAAGGAATGTTGACTGGCAGTCACCAGCTAAATGAAAAATGGCATTGCAGCTGTCTTTTTTAGAAAAAAGTCTTTTGGCCCAGCCATCCTCACTGGCTATTTCAAACTGCTGCTGCTCCCTAGCTTAGCTGGTGACATGTTACTGCAGCTCAGAACATACAAATCTTGTCTCATGAGAAAGCACTTGTCAAAACATTTTTTTTTCCTTCATGACATATGGAAAGAAATTCTTCATACATATTGAAACCGTTTTTTTTCTTTGAAGCAGTTTCAGTCATAAGATATATGGTATAACATAAAGCCAAGTTCCAAAATACAAACCTAGAACAAAAAAATCTAAAAACTTTGAAATATGTCTATTTTTTTTAACATACTTTCTCCCATTATTTCATCAATAAATTCAGTTTCTGTAAAATGGGTACTTACTTTACAAAGTAGAGTTAATGTCGAGAGGACAATGTTTTATTTGGATTTGGATTCTCCGGCAACATTTCTTTCAAAGCTTTTTTTTCAAACTGACCTGATAATGGAAACATGACCCATATTGTGTGAAAATAAAGGTCCTTTTTGCTTTAAGTGAGGCAGTTAGTCCCCGCCCCCTGAAGACAAACTCCAAATCTTTTTTTTTTAAAGGAGTACCAAAAAATCTAACTATTAATATTTTAGGCTGCAAATATAATGCCAAGCTCTTTCAGTATCTGAGAAATGGAAAGCAAAAGCGTAGTGGCAGAAATAAACCTTGTTGAATTCTTGCGCACTTCTTTTTCCTAGCTTAAGCCCCTCCCAGATATGCAGATTGTCACACTCAGTGTTTGGCAATAATTTAAGTGGTGTCAAACACACACACTTACCCTTTCCTGCCCCACAAATATTAAACTGTGTTTATATAGGAGAGCCGGGGTTATTCGGGGAGGCACTGCACACATGGTGAGAGGGGCGGTGGGAGAACACTCTCTGCATTAAATAACCTGTGTTCTGCATCCACAATGGGCAGCCACAGGCGGGCAGGTCCCACTCTCTGCCCAGGGATGATTTAGAGAAGTCCTGCGCCACTGAGGCTGCATTTCAACAACTGCTGCATGACTAGAAAGTTCTTCTCTTCTGCCTCTGAGTGAGGACCTGAGCCAAGATGTGGAGCTCAGACTGAGGAGTTATTTCTGCCCCGGGGACTGCAAATTCCCAGCCTTGCTTTGCCGGTCTCAGCCCTGGGGAGCTCGGGCAATGGGCAGCAGGTGAGGGACACTCGGAGCACTCCCCTGGGCTCTGCCCTGGCCACTCTGCCCAGGGAGGAGAAGGATGGGGCAGGCGTGGGGAGCCGTGGAGGCTCTGAACACCCTGGGGTGGCTGCTGCCTCCAAGGAGCTGGCAAAGGACGGAGGAAAGCTCGCCAGAGATTCCTCTCACTTCTTCTCTTGCACAGCGCTGGGAAAGGACAGTTTCCTGGCTGCTAAGATAATTCTCTGCTTGTAATCTGAGTACCCCTTACCTTTGACAAAGACATATTGTTATGGAAGTTTTTACAAAATAATGCTAGCCTATTTCTTAGACATCGAAGAGCACCACTTCATTCACAGCTACTGCAAATGCATCCAGAACAGAGCTGGGAGGTAATTAGCAGGGATAACGGTCTGCCACCTTTTTCTTGTCTGACATTTTCAAGCCCTGTAAATTAGAAGTGTCTAACGCTAATAACTTATTTATTTTTATGTGCCATTGAACTTGCTGGCCATTTTTAGTTATCAGTTCTTAAAGAAAACACTTTAGAACTTGAATCTTGTAAAATTTCAGCCTGGAGCAGACTTTACCAAAGTTAATGAGCCATGAAAAATAAGATTTAGCTTGAGAAGACTGCTAATACAATTTTTCAGCTGTAGCCTGTACCGGCAGGCCATGATCAGTTAAAATAGATACTTCAATTAATCCTTTCTTGGAAATTGAGACAATAACCTATAGGGCTTTATTTTAAAAAAGTGTCAGTTTTTCTACTGGGTTTTAGTACCCTTGTGGCAGCAAGATGAGGAGAACAGTCCCAGCTCGAGGGGGAGCTCTCATTCCAGGGCAGTGAGAGCAGAAGGGTCGGAGCATTGTGCTCTGTGGCGCCCAGCAGAGCAGAGCTGCTGCTTTACTCACTCTTTGTCCTCTGCGCACCTCGGGCTGGCCCCTGGCTACCCAGGGGCGAAGCTGTGAAGCCTCCCCTGCCCTGCGGCAGTATCACATTGCTAAAGCTGGCTGGAACCTGGGGACGTGCGCTGGTCAAGTGTCAGCTCCCTGCTAGGCTTCAGCTGCCCCATCCCTGCCGCAGGAGAGGCATCATGTTGGGATTTCCAAGGAATCAAACACAATGGTGTATCCTACTCTTGTAGCTTGATAGCATTTCTCAACACTAAGCTTTGAAAACAATCTTGAAATACTCGTTCTACATGATATTTGGTGTTGTCTTCTCTTTTTTTTTTTTCCCCCCTTACCTGGAACAATATCAAACTGTACCAGAAATAAAGTGCAAAAATGCAATGTTACATTCAGGTGTCTGGGGTTTGGTATCATGTTAACACTATATCTGCATATTTATAGGTTTTATTTTAGAAAAATAGACTGTATCTTTTCCTATTTTAAATTAAGGTTATTAAACAAATGCAAAGAAAGCAAATAACAGAGAAATCTAATCCCTTTTTTTTTTTGGCAGGGTGAACAGCTCATTTGTAATAATTTTATTCTGTATTCAAAAATTTTTGACTTTCAGAGTGCACTTTTTCTCAAGAAAGGTGTCTGGGTAAAACAGAAAACAACAAATTGTGACTAAATTCACCATGTTGGCCTTTTTTCCCCCATGTCATTTTCACTCATGCTGCTTGGCAAGCTCACATGAGAAATGACAAAGAAAGTTCACAGAACTGTCACTTCTCTATTAAAATAAAATACCCTCTCTTTTGCTGTCCTTCTTCACAATTTTCAGAGTTTAATGTCAGTAAATGAATGGCACACCAGTGGCATTCATAAATTCAGTTCATTTTGTTCTTCTAGAAAACAGAAATGGAACTTGGCACCTTCTGTGTGTTTTCTTGATATCAGATATTTAGAAAACTATCTGAGTACATGAAAAAGCATTTATCAAACTAAACATGCTATCTATATGTAAACACCCCTACCTGTTGCGGAGATTACTTTTATATCCCCATTTTTCTCCAGGCTTGATGGTGCATTGTAGCACTCAAAGTGCTGATAAAAATGATTGGGTTCTGCTGACTTCAGAATAGGAAATGACAAATAGATTGAAATGCACAGACTAAAGTAAAAATAATTGCTGAACTTGCTAATGTAACTCTTACATATTTTCTTGCCACACAATGTCCGTATCAAATAAACAAATGCAATAGATAAATGTCCCTCTAGCCCAAAAAAACTGCTTTCACCGTTAGTGACTATAAACATTAGCACTCCATCTTAGTGGGTGAATATTTGTATGGGATTCAGCGCTGGACTTCTCCCATTACGTTTTAGATACCGTGCTGGCTGCTGCCTGCCAGCACCTGAGTGTCTGCGACCACCTGGGCCATGTGAATACATATTTAAAGGTGTTGTGCAGTGAGAAGGGCTGCAGTTCTTTAATACGTGAAAGAGGAAAGCTCACACCCCATCTGACCTGAGACACAGTCGAAAACCCCATGCGAAGGCAAAGGGCTGAGCGGTCACTGTGCAGCTCCTGGCGCTGCTGGCAGAACAGGGAATGGTGTCAGCACACGCCGTCCCAAACCAAGCAGCCCCAGGACTCACTCCCCCCGCCTCAGCCTGCAGCGCCTGCACTCAGCTCCCCTCCCCTTCCTGAGCTCCCAGCACCCGCACAGCGACACTACACAGCCTTATTTGAAACCTAGCTAACATAGTGACCACACTGATGTCTGAGAGATGGAGTGGATAGCTGGATTGCTCTTGCATTGTCAGTGCTGCTTTTCAAGCCCTCTTCCTTCTGGATCTTCATTTCTGTCTCTGCCCCCCTTTGTTTCCCTGGCCCTGCCTGGGGCCGTCATCACCTAATTTTCTCTTGCACCTCACCCATTTCCCCATCTCCTTCCATGCTTCAGTCATCAGCACGTTATACAGCTAAAAGGTTTTATCTGCCCCTTACACCCACACCGGAAAGAACGATTAAAATCCTGTTCAGAGTCTTGCAGTATTCCATGCCAGTTCACCACTGTGGGGGGTGGAATAGTAACTCCCTCAGTGGGAGTGTCTGGAGGTCCTTGGATCTGAGTGCCAGCTCTGTTGTCACACCTTCTCACTAATCCCCTCTTGCATTAGCTCTCCTATCTTCACACCCATAAACTACATTCTCCCACTGAGAACACGACGTGCCCATACCCTGTAGAGTCCTTCTGCACTGCCTTAAATCTCCCATCCTCCATCGCTCGTTCATTTTGCTATCCAAGGTTTACAGTGTGTTCTTAATTTCCTCTGCAAAGTCTGGCAACTTTCACTTCCTCACGTCTTCTCCCTCATCTGTTGCTTTGCCTAAATCTTCAAGATTCAGCTTTTTTTTTTCTGCTTGCTCTTTTCTGTCCTACAAGTGGGGGTTCTTTGTCCAACAATCTCTCAATTACTAATTTTCACCTCTTACAGGTATACAGTTTTCAGACAATTTTTGCCTTTATTTTAAAAATAACTTAACATCTCCATCCTACTTGCTTTTATTGACTGTTTCTCTTCCTTTCTAAAAGCTTGGCCTTCTGAAAACAAAACCTACTAGTTGTTGATATTTAAGCAAAATTAATGTGTGAGATTCTATCACTTTCAAATTAATCCCCTCACCAAAATTCATAGCAGAATGAAAGTACATTTTGCTTTGAAAATGCTGAAGCCTTTCACCTGCAACAAGCTGCATTGACTGGACCATTTGACAATACCTGTTCTGCAGTCTGCATTTGGGAAGGTGTATTATTTTGCGATGTTAGAGATCCCAGCTGTATTTATCTCCCTAGTAAAATGTCTTTTCAGCTTTATCTCTTTCCAGTCCACTTGAGCGGAGGAGAGTCATAACAAGCAAAGGATTTAGGAGAGATGCACCCTTCAACACCAACAGAAATTAATCTGCAGTAATTCTCCAATGTGCTTTGGCTCCAGACTGAAGCTCTCACCAGCTTTCCAAGCAGTGCATGACATCAGCCCATGTCTCAGTCATGGCAGGGGCTTGGCTGATGCTACAGCGTCTGACTCATCCTGCAGCAGAAACTCGAATTACTGTTTTATTCTCCTGAGGATTTATCTTTTTATACTAAACAAACATTGTAGTTGTTCCTTTTGCCTTAAACCTAATAGTGTGACATCACAGCTAAGTAGCTCATGGTTCCTGCTGCTGAGCAATAATATTTTTATGTCAACAAGAACCCTTGGTAATACTTCATACAAACAGTGCAGCAGTGGCATTCTGAATATTTTCTGTCTGAGTTCTTGGAACTCAGTTCTTCTGTGTTTAAGATGTACAGAAGGGTTTTCTTGATTAAAGGAAGTACAGTGACAGATTCTGCTGGATCAGATCTCTGTGATGCACCTTCTGTTACTGCTCAAGTAAGGCAGATGAATTAAAGATGGGGACTCTTCTTCTTGCCAGCAATTCCAGAACTTCTTAAGAGTCCACATTCTTTTACGGAGAAGTTGTATGGATTTTCAATACTAGACTTTCTGCTATATTGTGCTCGTGGGTGCAGACAATTTTTTTTCATACCAAGCAGAAAGACAAATGGAAACAGCACTTTGCTGTTCCTCTGTCTGTAAAAGTGATTTTCCTATCACTTCTATTCATTGGCTATTGAGTTGGAAAAGTAAATTCTGGAATTTGGCAATTTATACCCATTGACATTAGCAGCAAAACGCACAGACAAATTAGCAGAGGGTAGAGCTCCCCTCGAGTATGAGAGGGTTTGGTTTGTTTGGTTCTCATTCTGTGGAGTATAAAGTGGATAAGAATATCTAAGGATAGTTAGAACATATCAACATAAACATCAGGAAAATCAGTCCATGCAAGAGGCAGATCTGCCAGGACCATCTCCAGCCATCCTAAAGTTTATCTGTGATGCAGTAACTGACCTGGCTCTGTTTCACGGGCTCTAGCTCAAAACCGCCTTGGTACTTGAAGGCTGAAAAACAGAAAATATGATAAATGTGTGTCCTGAGAAGGGCATAAATTTACAAGACAGTAAATTTGATATCAGTATCTTAAAAATCATTAGAAAGTACATGAAAAATTGAAACAGATAAACTAAAACATAAATGAATCTTTATTCTTTGGTTTTTGGAAGGAGACAAAAAGTCTATGATAAAGAAGATCCACTTAATAGAATATATCTGTCTTTCCAAAGGGCTCTCAAAACCTCCCTTGCCAAAAGAGAAGGATTAAAGAGCTGAAAACAGAGAGTAGGAGCAGAAGTTGAAGATTCACTAAAGAAATAGAAAAAAACCCTTTGAGATGGGCAATGAGTCATTTAAATGGCAGATGCAATTCAACAAAATAAATGTGAAATGATATAGATGAGGGAAAGATAAATCATAATTTCACATATAACATGATGTGCTCTAAATTACTGCAGACTGCATCTTGCAGAGTGATACGCAGTCCACGAGAGCATCAGCTCAGAGTACAGAAAAATAAAGACAAATGTTAGGACTTATTAAGAGGAGGGGGGAAAAAAAAAGAGAACTTTCTCTGAGTGAGGTAGTTTCTGATTTCATGTTTGGTCTGTCTTAGACATCTGCTTTTACTCATTGCTTGAGACAGCATATTATGAACTTCGGTTTTACCCTGTATAGCCATTTTAAAGATTTTACTGACATGCCTGAGTGTATTCAGCAATTTATTCACTAAAAAAGAATAAACCCATTTTTATAAATAACAGAGCTAAGACTAATTACATAAGTCTTGTTTTCATTTTCAGTAAGTGTGTGTGTATATATACATATATATATATATGTTTCATTTTTCTAATCCTAAATTGCAATGTTGTCTTTATTCCATTTTATATCCTCTATATTTATAGCTTCCTGCAAGCTCCTAATATATACCTCAAGACCACGACTGACTAGGAAAATGAAGGAACATTAAATCAACCATACTGAACAGAATTTGACTGGCAGCTTGCCTCAAATACTATTTTTCTCCTTGTCTATCCTTTTGATTTTACAACAGAAATTTCCCTGAAGCAGCACTTACATTACGATGCTTTCCCTAACACAGGTTAATTGCTATTTGCTTTAATTATTCTCTACTCAGATTCAGAAGAGCTGTCAAAATACACCTTCATGATTATATATTTTACAATAAGATTGGAAGGAAGACTGGATCATTGAAATTTTAGTAAAAAAAAAAACAACAACATTATTTCTAGGTAAGTTAGTTACTCTCTTCAGTTACTTTGGAAAAATTGGCACAGCAAAACGCATTGCACACATCTTTTGCAAATATACTAAGAAAAGCTTACTGAGACAGACAAATAATTAAAATAAAGCTTGATGAGGGAAACTTGCAAGCGTATAAAAACTTGTAAAAAATAATACATTTTTCATTTATTTTTACATTTTAATACAAAATTGAGCTCCTTCAAGTAGTGTCCTGCTTCTGATGTTCCTATGCCAAGCTCAAAATTAAACAAATTGAAAAATTGGTAAAAAATTATGTCCCAGCCTGGAAAATTTCTTCATCATTGTGCTGTGAGTTGCCAAAGAACATTATCTGTATAACAAATCAGACTATCTTGGATCTTGCCAAGTTGTTCTCTATCTTCCCCTGCCTTTTGATATGTATTATTTTCTTTTGGCTTATGCTGCTCTCAGTGAGGGACAGCTTTTTTTTCTCTAACTTGCCTCTTTCCCTCTGCTCTTGAACAAACCAGTTTTACCTTGTCAAGGCTCACATGCCTCAGGAGTCTATGAGTGCACAGTTGCTTCTGAAATGGGTACAGACAATCTCAGCATGAAACTCCATCACTATTCCAGGCTAATCTAGATCTGATGGCATAGTCTTTCAAATTAGGTGTAGAAAGTAATTGTTTTTTTACTTGATTGGACCCCTCAGAATCAAACTCAAGACTACTCTTTGGTTCTCTTTCTCTTCCTCTTCTCTCATAAGCAAAATCATCCATGTAAGTTAAATTAGTCTCAGCATTGCCAAGGACAGCAGAGCCCCCCTCAAAGTTTTTGGATACGCACCTTTTGCTGTGTGAGGTGAATGCGTGGAGCTGCTGTCTGCAGGCTGTTGGGGTCTCCACTTCCAGTGCACGGCTTCCAATGCCTTCTGCCACGGGGCAATGGGGCGGTTTTGCACAAATTATCCCATAGCTACTAAAAAGTAATTATGATATGTCTGAAAACTGCTCACAGGTGTCTAACATGAAACACAATTCTGGCTGAAGATTGTAAGACAAAATGAAATGAAAATAAATGTTCAACGTGACAAATTTTTTTTCAGTGAATAGCTTGCATTTTTCAAACCTGTGGTGCTAAAGAGAGGCCAGTGCCACCTACAGAGCTGAATTTGAAAGTTGTATTTGCCTGACAAAATAAACATACCGTTAGTTTCACGATTACTGTTCTAACATACTTCTTAAATGGAGTGTAATACATGCAACATTTCCTAATATTTTTTCTATAAAAGGATATTGGGAGAAATTTTTGTTCTCATACACCTCTCTCTGTACTCACTAATATTAGACTGGTAAGATTTTGTAAGAGAGCTCAAACTCACCCAGAGAGAAAGCCTTTAGACTGCATAAAGGGCAGTAAGTGCTTGCAAATGCTCCTCTTGCCTTTCTTTATGAGGACTGTACGTGAGCAAACACAGGTAATTGAGGTTGCCAATCCCCAACTGCTTATTCCCAATTACTAGGCTTACCCCAACAAGATTACTTTTCAACTTTATCTTACTCTGACTCTCCAGCAGAGAAGAAAAATCTTTTTTAACAAAGTAATGAATTTGTGGAGCAGGGTTTAACATTGAGGCAGAAACTCTCTGATGGCAGGACGAATCTGCTACAATTCTCTGGTTCCCACCTTTCCTTAGCATAGCAGTGCGTGTTTTAGAATAGAATAGAAAAGGTCGTACTTTTCTGCAATTTTTTAGTCAACACTTTGTGGTTGTTCTAAGTCTATGATTTGGGGGCCTTCTCCATGGAATTTGGCCATTCCAATGACACTTTGTAATTTGCTTGTTCAGGGAAGATTTTCTGCCACACAAGTAGCGTAAAGCAAAGAATACAGAATACAAAAATAAATGTTTTTCCAAACAGCGAGGTGTTTATATAGAAGGCTTACTGAGAAGTGATGTCATTATGGGAGGAATGAAAATATCCTGTAGAGCTCTATTGGACGCATACATCTTTAGCAAATAATGCTTCATGTTGTTTGGAATACCTATTCCAAAGCACAAAAACACACCAAAACCCACATGAAAACTAGAAACCTTTTTTCCTGCAATTTTCTGGACCTCTGAAATGTAAGATCTACAATAACATAAGTAGGAAACTCTCTGAACCTTCAGAAAAAAAGTATTCTTTCAGTGTTTCTCTCGTCATATTTCCATCTCTTACTACAAAATTTTCTGTCTGGGCAAATGCTTATTTATTTGTAATGGAACTGCACAAGTGGCACAACATGGGATGAGCATTTTGTGTGCTGTCACCATGGTGTGCACAGACAATAAGCAACAAGCCCAGCAAAAGAAATGGCAACAGGAGTGTAACTGAAATCGACTGACTGCATAACTTAACTTTGTACTATTAAGAAATAGCAAAATTAATTGTTTGCACAGGAAACAACTATTTTGGTGCTGTTCCATCCCTGTTTGCAGCAATGCCATTCTAAAGAAGGCATCATGCAGTCAAAGGACTCATCACAATATTGGCAACAGTTATGAGTTGGAGGGTTTCTTTTTTCCATCTGATAAGAGGAATCTCTCACTATGAAATTCCAGTTTTATTTCCATTTCAGGACATAGGATCTTCACATCTCTGATTTTTCTGCCATCTATTTATTGTGTCATATTCATCATTTATGGGCACCCACAGTCCAGGCCAGGACTGCTATCCGGGGTGTGTAATATGTGGCATTTCTAGTCTTTGCCAGCTTAACCAGAGCATTTTCTTTTTATGAGCAATTGCTCAACAGGAATTGAAGTGTGCAATGAAATATCAATACCTGTAGGTAAAACTGTTTTCCACCTTGCCTGTTTTTATGGCTGCTATAGATCACTTTTTCCTATGTTCTTATAGGAACTGTCTTCTACCAAATCACTGCTCAGACAGAGGGTGGAAAATGGAAACCCACTCACAGTGATGAGAGCTAAATGAATATGCAGGATAATGCAAATAGCTCCACACGTTGACTGGAACAAAATAAATTATTCCTATATGTGCCATGACATTTTCAGGCAGGTTTCACCACTAAGGCAGAATAAATCCAGTAATTCCTTTGATGTTTCTTCAACGATGAGAAAGAAAGTTCTCCATAGTATCCTCACAGTATTTTGTATGGAAGTCACGTTGTGACCAAGGCTAAAGAAAGCAGAAGTCAGCAGCAACCAAGGTTCAACTATCATTGAAAATCAGGGGACAGCACCTCTCTGGGAAGTACGTGAGATGTTTGTTGGAGCAGTGTGTTGCCATCAGTGGACAGCATTCCTACTAATGCCAGTATTTTATGACCAGATATTGTGCTCATTTTTTTTCTCACTTTCAAAAATATTAAAATAGAAATGGAAACCCTTCCTATGATAAGAATGGGGTTCATGTCATTTTTTTAATTTTTCATAGTTTTTCTTTTGTTGAGAGAAAGCAAAAACCAGGAACATATACAAATGTAGGAAAGAAGAAACTTAAAAAAAAAATTCAAATGCTGTGTAAATAAAAAAACCTTTACAACTCTTTCAAACTTTTTTTTCCCCTCTAATACTTTTCATGGATTTTCCTCCTGGGAAGTAATGGTTCAAACATTTCCTTGACTTACTCCTTATTGAGTTTGAGTTTAAAAAAAAAAAATAATTAAATTATGTTCTTGTAAATAGAGGAGATTTTTGTATCAGAAAATCCCTAGAAAAGTTGAAAGAACATGTGCTGCCCTGTGCTGGCCTATTCCATATCCTGCTCCACAACAGCCTTAAAGAAAGAGTTCCTCATCTGCATAGCGGGAAAAAGAGGATTTCCATTACGATCTCTCACAAGAGAGACTGGTGATCAGCATTGCAGCAACTCATAGGACTTATGTTAATAGAATTGTGGCCCAAAGTTTTACAGGAAACAATTTATTAGAGCTGTTCTGCTATGCAGTATTTTACAGTTTAAAATTTCACAGGAGATAGGGGTGTATTCAATTCCATGGGTATCCACACATAAAATTAATGGCCTTGGAAGCCCAAACTTTTTCTCCAAGACTGGGTGCATCCTCTAAGTGTTACTGTTCTGTTTGCACCACTTGTATGAAAGCTCTCCTGACTGAGTTCAGCAGTTTCCTGAGGAGGTCAGTGGACTTTATAATTGTGTCTGAAGGCATCGCAGAAACTATTGACAACAAGGTAAAAAAAGATGGCAATTCCTGGCTGGGAGAAGTGAGATATAAGAAAGGAAATCTGCTCCATAGTTGGAGTTCTATGATTGGTATTGGAAAAGAAAAATCATGGATGGCTCTAAAATCAATGAAATATGAACATAGTTCACATTTGAATAAAATTTTGATTGTTATCCCAAATCTATGGAACGGCTCACATTGTCTTCAAAGAATGTTGAACTGTGGAATGGTTCCTCAGCTGCCTTTGGGTTATGGAAATCACAGGAACATGTGACAAAATTTCAGCCATCTGCCGAAATCGTTGTTCCAAGAGAGAAGTCAAGTGTGCACTTTAAACAGTTTTCCACTTAGAACAGAATTGTTTCATACAGAGTGGAATCTTTTAAATAAGGTGTCAAATATGGCTTTCTATATGCATCAAAGAAATAGCTGTGTAGAAATACATGTCACATTTCAAACTGGCACAGAATCCTCCTTCTGGTTCAACTCAGAAACTTTCACAGATTTTTGCCAAAATACTTACTCGTCTGATCTCATTTCTGTGTTAAAAATCATCACCACATACACTGCATTGATGTTATTTTGACATTTGGTCTTTTTTTTGTGAATATATAAAGCACATGTAACCTAATTTCAAGAATATATTGTGTGTGATATGATTTGTTCCTTGTGCAAAAGTAAACACCCTGCGATGTACCTTTAGGTGTGTTCTGCTGCAAAGCTCACACAGTTTTATGACTTTAGCATGAACTGCTCCTGGAAGGAGCTCACTTGGAGTCTGTTCTTTACCCTTAAAATAAAGAATGTTGTGTTTTGACTGGTCAGAAGTCTGGATCCAATTGCTAAACTGCATGGACATAGATCAAAGCCACCGTGCCCAATAGCATTTTAGTTTATATCAAAATGAGGACTGTGGAACCATAAATACACTATTTTAATGCAATATTAATACATTATAATGCTGATATTACTATCTGGGGGGCTTATATTAGGATTTTGGGCCTCAATGGTAACATTATGGTCATAGTGAACACAATTTTGGTGAGATATCCAGTCCTCATGTTCACTTCGTGTGCTTCCAAGTATCACTCAAAATAGACACAGATACTGCAAGAAAGTAACTACGGGAGCAAGGAGCAAATTCTGGGTTTTAATCTGGAAAATATGTTTTCAGAATTGATTGTATAATTTAGTGGATCCATTGGTTTTCAGTTTAGATATGTTGATTAACTAAACATAGGTTTAAATATCAGCCAGTAGAGAGGAGCTGGGTAGAGCAGCCCAGATTTCCTATTCTATCAAAGCAGGCTTCAGACAGAACAAACTTGTAGTTGTTTGCAAGGATCTATTATATTATCTTGAATTTTCTGTAAACCTTTGCTCTAGATATTATAAATCTTTGGCAATAAACACTTCTTGGTTTGGAAGAAATCTGATATAGTTCTAGCTTAATAGTTCAATTCTTCATTAGTTTAGCCCTTTCAATGTATTTTTTACTCTGTGGGAAGTTTTGAAATCCCAGAGCAAACAATAAGAGTATTTTAAAAAAACTCCGTGATCTTTGGAACACAGTACAGTAAAATCAGACATAGACAAATCAAAACGTTTTCATGCTCACACCCTTTGGTAAATCAGATTCCTTTTTTAAGGGATGGATCACAGACTGAGTTGTGAAACGTGGCTTCAACAAATTTCTGTCTGAAACCCGAACCAGCCAGTAAGTTTTTACTGAATATCAAACCTGAAAACTGCTCCTGCAAACTTCTATTTCAATGCAATACCAAAGGTTGCCATGGTCATTAGGTACTGATATAATCATGGCAGCCAAAACCATGCCTTTCTTCTGCTCTATCCCACCATGCATGGTGCACCCCAGACCTGCACTGACTCCCTTCTGGTGTTGCGGACACATTCCTTCTCGTGCATCATGAATTGCAAAGGGAGGATTACACCATTTGGAATCAGCTTCCATTACTCCAGCTAACGCTGTAGGCTTTTAGAGGAAGCAATATTTGCTGTATAGCCAGAAAAAGGATACTTGAATAAAACATCGGACTCTGAAAAATGAAGCAGTTTGAAATAAGGATTTGTATTAATCTGCTGGAAAAACTGCTCCTGGGATTTTCTGCTGGGATTATTGCAGACAAGCTGAAGCTGAGCACAAATGACTATAAAATCCTTGTTTCTTACCTTTTGTTTTCTTTTTCACCCTGACTTCTACTTTGTCATTTTCCAGATATTGTGTTCTATCTTCCTTAGTTGCTCCTCCATATCTTCCGAGTTCTTCTTTCCTTTTGTTTGTTAAGCAAAGCTATCAAAGAAAGCTATCATCTTTTAATATTGCATTTTTAACTTTTTCCAAATGCCTTTTAATACTTCAAAACAATAACAGTGCTATCATTACTAGTAGTTCCCCACTATTTAATACAGACCAAGTCCACCTCAGCTGTCACTCTTAACATCCTCCCTCCTTAGGTCTTGCTTTTCTCTCTAGAGCCAGATGTGCTCATGGAGCAATTTCCCTGGGAGACAAGAAGAAATCACTAAGCAGATATCATAATGACTGGGAGACTATTTATTTTTATTAATTTATTTCATTAGCTAGCATGGACATCTCAATAATTGTTTCTTCTTATGACATCCTACAGTCATAATTCAGAGAGTTTTAACTGGCCATTAACTTTTTAAGCTGGTTTAATTCAGAAAATATCCATGGCCTGGCTCCAGTTTGTCTGGAAATCATAGAATTCTAGAGTAGTCTCTATGTTGGAAGGGATTTTAAGGATCCTCTTGTTCCAACCCCCTGCCATGGGCAGGGACACCTTCCACTAGACCAGGTTGCTCAAAGCCTTGTCCCACCTGGCCTTGGACACTTCCACCTTCTCTGGGCAGCCTGTGCCAGTGCCTCACCACCCTCACAGGGAAGAATTTCTTCCTAATATTGAATCTAAATCCACCCTCTTTCAGTTTAAAAACGATCCCCCTTATTGAACTTCATGAGGTTTGCCCTTCTCTCAAGACTGTCAAGGTCTGTCTGGATGGAATTTGATCTCTTCAGTCATTCCAATCTTATTGTCAGCCTACTTCAGTGGCAGCTCAGAGTAGCCTAAGATTATATAGTTCCCAGAACATGAAAAAAATAACTAATTCATATAGCTCAGCACTGGTCTAAACTGTTTAAGACCCAGACAGAGTGGTGAGACATCTCACAGAATATTAAGAATACATTTTTAGCTAATTCAGTGACATTTCACTTCAAACGAATTCGGTTTGTGTGTTTAAATAGTTCATAAAGCATAGTAGGAAAGACCAAGTCTCTCCACAATGTTTTAAAAGATACATAATCTACTGAAAAACAGCATGATAATAATTAAGCGGAAGAAACAGAAGAACCAGTAAAGGTTTCTAGGAAAGAAAAGTGCTCTCTTAAAGAAAGAGAAAACAAGGTGGTAAAGGAGATAAGAGCTGTGACAATTACAGACCTTTAGCAGAAAAGCAGTTTTTTTAATCTATTTTGTAGCAATCTTAACCTAAAGCAGGCTCCCTTTGTCTCAATGTGAAATGTCTGCAGCTCTGGGCTAGGTAAGCCTAGAAGGTGCTATTACACTGATTGGCAATGTTACTAGTGCAGGGAGTAAATCAAAACTAAACCAAATAAAGGGTAAGTAGTACAGATAGTCTGGTATTTTTTAGCATGTTCTTGTGTAGAAAGAATTTATTTTAGTTCCAAGAACTAAATAAAAATTAAAAGATCACAAAATAATAATAATATCATGCTATCTACTTGCAAACCATTGAAAAAAAACCCCAGCATTTTCAAATCAGTTAATAGGTTATTTATTGCTGCTACTATTATTTTGTGCTCCCAGGTACTCGAAAACAAGGACATAGTTATACAACTATCACCAAACCACAGCAAGATATGTTGCCTAGAGAATATCATGCCAGAAGACCCAACTTACTTTTCCTTTGTCTTCCAGCACATCTTTATACAGCCCATGAAGGTTTAATATTTACTTTTTGCTTTATACCTAAGTCCTTATTTTAACCATAAAATTGTCTCTCTTGAACAGAATTTGCTCTCACACTGTTGTATTTGGGCAAAGCACACCAAGGCTGCTCATGTACGCCACTCCCTCAGGCACCTGAACCCGGGCCAGGCAGAGATTCCCACGAGGACTATCAGCACTGCAGCTCCCTGTTTGCATCCCCAGCACACACACACTCTGTCATGTAGAAAAACAAGCATCTAGGAAGGCACCAGTGCCAGGCTTCCCTGGGCTTCCTTTGAGTAGGAGCATCTCTCTCTCTGTCATTAACCACTCCTGGGCTACCTGAGCCACACACCTTCTCACAGGGCAGGCTCGTGCCTCTTTCACACATTTTTCGTTGTATCTTACTGTTCTTGGCCATTCCTGCTCCAGTTAGATGTAATATTTATGCTGAGGAAACCTTCCCAAAAAATGCCTGTTTTTGCTGCTCAGTGCCGGGAATTTCCTTTGGACAGATTTGCTGTCCTTATTTTAATCATTGCATCTGTTTGTATGCTACGTACCATTGCTCTTCTTAGAGTTTCATCTTTCTTTAAGCCTGCAGCTTCTTCTACTGATCTGCTAACTCAATATTCTCCGTGATCCACATTTTCTTCCTGAGGATCTGCTTTCCCCATAACAGATCAGAAACTGCTGCACGTATTGGACCTATGTCTACAGAAATCAGCAGGCTGCAGTTTTTGTTGTTTCTGCACTCCATCTTTGCCCCAGGCATCAACGTCAGAGTGTCACCTGAAGATAGTTACTTTCTTGCTTCACAAGTAAATTTTTATCCTAGTTGATTTACAATCTGCTCCCATACCACTTCTTTTGAAAGATGGATTACCCATCACCTTGGTACTCTGAGTCATTAAACTCATGATTAAGCCAATCTGTCTTTAGGTCGCTAGATCTGAACAGGTTTAAACAAATTGCCTTGTCTGTACCTGAACAAAGCACTTGTGCCATTTTTATCCCAATTCAGATTCCTGGATCTCCACTGGACAGGAGTTGCCAATTTGAGCTGGCTGCCAGCACAGCCCAGCAGTGCTCCGTAACCCCAGCATGCAGCAAACGTTTTCCAGGCTGCTTTGAAGCACAAAAATTGTGTATAAAGTTTCAAAATTTGTCATCACCTCTATCCCTGGATCTCTAAAGGATGGGAAAGCTGCCTGAAGTCTTTGAGGCACCATGACTGAGCACATGCCAACCTAAACCCTAAGAAATCCACTGCTCTGTACAGAATTTGCTCTCCACTCTCCCTGAATTGATGACCAGGGATTAGTGAAGCATAGCTGTTATGTAAAAAGTCCCCAGGTTTTGTATAATTTGTGAACACATGAGCAGGCAATAGGTTAGTTAATATTTCTGCTTGATACCTGTGTTGTCAAAATGATTAACCTCTCATAACTGTCAGAGCAGCAACACTATGTGATGATGCCAGAACAGAAAAGGGCTAGGAGGGAATGAAGATATTTGTGTAAAAGCTGATGCACAGGCTCCTGAGTCCAGTGCACTTTATGGTGTAGAAAAAATACATGTAGAAACACAGGTCTGCAGACTGGAGGCATACATCTAAATAAAAAGGAAAAGAACTTGGCAGACCAGACTTTGAATAACAAACATTGAATATGAATCCTGAAGAAAAATTGTAGAAGACTCATGTATAAGTGAAAAATCTCTCCATGAAATGGATGGTCTTGGATGCTCTTTACCAAAGTGATATTAAGTAAAAGAGCAAAAGACTACTTATGACTTTAGTGTAAATATGACAATATTTCTGTATCATATATTTCATGAAAATGAAAGTGCAAAAAGCTCTCTGTGATGCCAATAAAGATAATATCCATCAGTTTATAGTTTGCTGAACTTGGATTCAGCTCCTTTGAAATTGCTTATGCAGGCCCACAGAAAGTGAATGTCAGCATTGGGACTGAAGTCCAATTAAGCAATTAAGACTGGAGTAATATTGAGAGGCCTCAGGTGAGGTGACTGTCCCATTGCCTCAGGTATAGGGTGAGAAGTGTCATGGTGTTGGGACATGGGCTATGGCATGAGAAGGGAAAAGTCCTTCGAAGTACAAAAGCAATTCACAGATCTCTGTCTCAAGTATTTTTCCTTCTGTACCCTTTTTTCTTCCACACTTTGGGCAGATGCCTTGAGTTAGACCTGAGTTGTTGATTTTTCTACTGGGTCTGTTTTAGGAGACCTTTTTTCTAAAGATTTTCCTCTCATATTTTAACATCTACCCCAGCAGTTCATCAGAGCCATAAACCACAGACTTGTTAAGGAGAATATCAGGTGTGTTTGTGAAAAAACATAACTCTGTGTGAAATCCTTCCTTCAGCCGCTGTGCCTTCCAGTGAGGAGCAGGCAATTCTCCCAGGCACAGGGAGAGGAGCAGGCTGTTCTCCCAGGCACAGTGAGAGGAGTGCAAATCTTCCCAAGTCTGAGTTGTTCTAAAAAGCTGCTTTTCTAAGGAGTTGTTGTGGTAAATCCCTGTGCCAGAGGGAAGGTCCAGCGTTTGAATGCACATTTTTGTCTCCTGGCTGGAGGACACTGGCAAGGCCCAGTAGAACCCTGGAGAGGCCGTGCAGGGACAGAGCTTGCATCCTTAGACAACATCTGGGAGATGTAAATGAACACTGGACAGAGGAAGCTGCATTTTCAGTAAAAAGAGACTACTTTTGGTGTCTCTGTTCACAACTGCCTCACTTCTCAGGGAATTCACAAACCTCAAATCTTGCCTCTCTCCTCAGGCTCTTGCAGGTATAAAAGTGAACAAAGCCTTTGCAGCTGAAAGGATTTTGGTGTGAGCAGTTTGACACCTAAATGCTGAGTCCATTCAGTCAAGCATAAAATATTTATTATGATTTATGTTTAAAAATAGTAAGTATTTCTTATACTGAGTGTTCATTACATGGGGGAAAATTATCACCTTTTGGTGTTTGTATGCATAACTCTAGGTGGGATATTTTTTATAGGAAAATAAATAAAATTTTTTAGAAATTTTTTTAAATTAGTACCCAAACAAAATTGATGTAGCATCAGCTTATATAAACCCATTTTGTACCTCTCCATTTTTACTTCAAATGTGATCTCAGCAATTCTTTTCACTTTTCAAAAAATCTTTTTGAAAACACTTGCAAAAATAACTAGGAATTTAACTCAGAGGACTGAGAGCTTCAGTTTACAAGAGCTTCAAATTTGTGTTCAGAAAGCTCCGCTGTTTAAAATTTGTCTTTATTCCAATGAGTAACAGTTTTAAAATGCCCTTGACCATCAACCAGATTAAAATATTAAAGTTGCTCATATTTTCTTCCATTTATAATTAATTTCCATGAAATGGTATCCATCAATTACATATAAAAAGCTTTTAGTTCCCAAGTGTCTTTTCTAGAGCCACCTGCTCCTAATAAAATCCTACCAATTTTCATTTTCAAAATGAAGAATATATTCTGCTGCTTCTGTATAATAAGTGCAGATTTTTGGCAAATACATGGAGAATGATAGCTCTGCTTCACTTATGAGTCTTGTTTAAATTAGATTTCTGAGAAAGACTGGAAAATATACAGGTTTCAATGGACAAAGACTTAATAAAGTGAAGTTTGTCAAAATACAAGACAGAATTTAAAAATGGCACCACTGAGCCATACAAACATAAGAGCACAGTGATACCATTTACCTATCAATGAATGTATCAATTCCAGATATCTATAGATGAAACTGTGTGTGCCAGTTTGGGCATATGTGAGTAACTTTAGCTTCCCTGACTTTTTATTTTAATGCAATATGTGGTAGATACAGTAACTTATTTTTTAAAACCACAAAACATAAGCTTCATTTCCTCCTACTTATAAAAATATCTCCGTTTATACACTTCCATGGAAATAGAGTGTTCAGCTTCCTGTTAAACTGTTAGCATGTTTCTGCCAACTTCTCAAAATGTTTTCCTTTACCCTTGTTGATTGTGAAGATACTCCAAATCTTGTGGCAAAAGACACTGGAAAAGAACAGAGGCTACAAGTAGGTAATATTAATTTTTCACACTGTGAGCTGATATTCACGGACCTTTTCCTAGAGGTGTGAAAGATGGGAAATCAGAGTATACTAAGGGAAAACCTGGGCCTCCCCAGTAGAAGCCATTTCTTTTCCAGCTTGTCTGCCACCATTAAACAATTTTCCATGGACCACAAGCCCATCATTCCTGAGAAGCCTCTGTCAACTCTGCTGTAAACTGAAACTGCATTTCCTAAGTAAAGACTCAGCAGAAATCACTCACTGCTGCCTCAGCACCAGGGTAAGAGAAAATTGTATGAATTGAAGTCCTTCACATACAGTTCACATACGATGGGCTCTAGTATGGGCCCTGCATCACAGATTCTCTCCTACTGACAGTGTAGCTGTGCTCGAGTCACATTTCCATGCAATATTTTTCTAGTAGTCAAAAAAATTATTACCTTTGCACTGAAACATTTCTTCAAAGGCATGACCTTGTTGGAAACACCATCCCACATAAGGGATCTGTTCTGATGTAGCAGAGATGAAAACCAAATACTGAAATACTCATGGTCACAAGAGAGTGACGATAACTCCAGCTTAGGCTATTTCCACTGCCTGCCTCTACTACCATAATTTCTCACAACTGGAGAAACAGAAATAAAGGCAAAAAACTATAGTTCTGTTGCCCATAAAGAGTAGAAAAAAACCCTAAGGTCAATAAAAATCTTGGAAGGTAAGTTTGGAATAATCTCCATTTTCTTCACCCCTGAAATAGTAACTTCACTTTTAGTAGTTGCTTCATTGTCTTCTTGTTTACCAGATGCAGACAGTGAGCTACAGCAAAATAAAAACAGAGCTGTCTTTCCCCTTCCAGCCTGTACTCCTGCATGCCTCTTCATATGGTTTTATTTTCAAACATTTTCCCATAAAGATGTAACTTACTTTAGGGCTTACTTGAAGGAAGCTCCCAACAAGTTCCCATATGCGATTGCTTAACCCAGAACAGCTGAGCTTTGTAAATCAGCAACAGACCCAGCAGCACTCTGTGCCTGCACAGGCTGATGGGGTTTGCCTTTTCTAGTGCAGTCCGTTCACTAATGAGGAGCTGGCAAGAGGCACAGTGCCCTCTGGACCTCATTAAATGGGCTTATTTTGGCCTGCTGGAACCTTACCTCGGGACTGAGCACAGAGGCTGGAATAGCAGCGCTGCTGCACAAACAGGGGCTCTGTCTCCCTGCAGATGTGGGGTTTTCCTGAAGAATTTTGAGTCAGGTTTCCTGACTGTCTCTCTAAGTGTGACATACAGATACAATAGCACTTTAGTGGTTTACCTCAGGAACTTGTGAATGTTCACACTGAAGAGGCTCAGCCCCAGCCTGAGACCACTCTGGAGTTGCTCCCTCACATGTCAACGTGTCCCTGCACTGACAGCCTCCAAGCACTGCTGGCCCTTCTCAGCCTGCTCTGCAGAGCTGCCAGTTTTGAACTTACTTAACAAACTGCACAGACATCTTCCCAACATAAGGGAAATTACCAGAGCAGCAGCAGAGACAGCCCCTGCCACGCTCTGCTCCAGGCAAGGCAGCCTTGGGACTGCAGAACAGGGAAAGCCACAAATGCATTAATGTTGCTCTAGTCAAAACTCAGTTCTCTCAAGTGTGGGGGAGTCTGGAGTGAGCAACAGCCATGAGTGCTTCCTGCTCTCATTCTCCTCAGCTGTCACGTCCAGGTTTGCTCTTTCTAGCTCAGACATGCTGGCAAAAGAGGTGCTTATGATATGAAGCTCAATTGCCAAGTCCAGTGGTCCCTCCAGGCTGCAGATTATTTTGCTTGGAGGCTCACCTTCACTCTGGCTAAGCAGAAGAGTAAAAACACTACAAATCTGATCAATCTTTCCTCAGCCCACAGGTAAGCAATTTATACTACTATAGAAACTGGAACTTGAGGCGATGGTTCTGCAAAACCTCATGTTCCTTTAGAAGAGAAAGAACTACCTGAGCAGCGCTTGAGCTGTGACGACTGCTTCAAGAAAAATTGTGGGCACCTCGTCCCCGCCACAGCTTGATGCACAGTGCCAGCTCTGCACTGCTCATGGTGTGTGCAGGAGGCCTGTGCAAGCACAGTGGGAGCATTAGGTTGGTCAGGGGAGCCCCTGCTGAATTTTGGACTCTTCCCATGTTGTCCAGCCTCTGCGGCTGGTACAAGATTGTCAGCAGAAGTGGCCTGTGGTCAGATTTTTCTTTTAAGTCCGTGGGTGTTGGATTGCACCCAAAGCTGCAGAAGTATTTGGAAAAAGACTTAGGATCATAACTGCAGATTTTCATTAGCAAAGATTAAAAGCTGCTTTAAGTTAGCCTAACTAGAGGCTTTACTCACTAACATAGCATTATACATTTCCAAGTCCCTCTAAGTACAGCGGGACGTGCAGTGTCAGCATGACTGCAGTTGATGTCTGGAGACCACCCGTGTTTCTCTGTCAGGTTGTGAGCCAGGCTGCACAGGTGGTGCTTGAAAATGTCCTGCTGCTTGGCTACCACTGCAGAGCAGGAGGCATGTAAAGAGGTATATGAGTTATGCTTTTCTAAATTAGTAATGGCTTATTAATCTGGACAGGGATATTCTGGCCATGGACATCTAACGAGAAGTGAGAAAGCTATTTTCGTTCTTCTCTGTTGGTGTAGAAAAATGTTTGACAAGGCTGGTAGCAGCCAGCTTGCTGAGACATCCATCAGAGAGGCTGAAGCTCAGAGTCACAGTGGGGTGTTTACTCCTGACAGCACCCCCAGCCATTCTGACCCTCAGGGAGTTTGATCTCCTCCTGGCTCGGGGGGGCTCAGTGCTGGCTTGCTCTTGTCATGGCTCTGGCTGTGCTGTCACTTCCATCTAAGCCTTTATTCACCTAACTAAAATAGTGTACTGAAAAGCAGGGGCAAAACTCGAACTTTGTGGTGTGCCTTATTTGACAAAGCTGTGCTACAGCTCTGGTTTAGCATAATAAAGTAACTGGTTTAGCATACAGAGGTGATCCTTTATCCTCTCAGTCTCCTGTGCTTCTGATGTACTGTGGCTCCATGATGTGTCCCCTGGTAATTGCTCTCACCACGCTTCCAGCAGACACCTCTCATGGCAGATTGCCATTCGGAAGGTAAGCAGCTATTCCTGTTTTGAGATTTGCCATTCAGCATCTTTGTGGAGCAAACTCACATTAACAAAGGAGAAAGCTGAGCACACACAGCTCCTCCAGTACACTCCAGCAGCCAGGCTGCACAGCTGAGCAGGACCCCTGAGGGGCTGCAGCAGCATTTCCCTGGTTCTCCCTGTGAAGTGGGACAGCAGCTCAGGACCAGTGTGCTTAGCCTCAGATAATTTTCATCCCAACTCATTCAGTTCATTACTGGGCACAAGCTGTGCCTTGCTTTCACCGGTTTTGATGTTTATTTGATGAGACTACTTGCTAACAAAGCTGCATGGAGGTTTAGGAAGTGCTTCAAGGTGGCATTAGAAAACTGCCTGGTAGTTTTCTCTAATTTGAATAGCACGCTTTTGTCTGAGTGACCCACGCTTTGTGTCTGGTACTTTCATAAATAAAAGCAAAAGTAGAAAGGTTCCATCAGCTGCACTACTAGCATAGGGCAGTCCCCAAAGGTCTGGTAAGGAGCCATTGCATCCTGACCCTTTCTGAAATTACCCATCAAAAATTTAGTGAAGTATTCAGGTTAAGTTTTTTGGTTTGGTCCATTCTGCCTAGTTACTGGTACAGAAAAAACCTACACCTTAAAGAAATAAGTAGGAAGTGCATTCTAAAAAGACAAGTAGATATATGATTATATTCTTCTCAACCGCGTAAATTTCAACTAAAATTGAAATCCAACTTTGTGTTTCCCATGCTTAATTACAGAACTTAAGCCACTGTACATCAAGGCTATTTATGAGTTGCTCACAGACAAACAGGTTAACATTTTGATCGTTACCTAAAAAGTGCTGTGATTTTTCGACCTTTTTAATATATTTGTTCAACCAAAACCAACTTGTGTTGCTAAATAATGTTTCTAGTTTAATTAAGTTTCACTGTTCTGCCTAAAATTTAGTCTCTGACTAATAACTTTTACATGTCCTTTAGAAGATTTCAAGATAGGCAAAAGTAGTTTAAGACTCTTACCCGTTTTGAGTGTTGCACCTCTGAGAGTCAGCTACATCCTGGAAACTGAAGTTGTATTAATAATGAGTTTCAAAAAAGAACCTTTAGGATTAAACCAGGCAGAAGTACTCACAGCACTGAATGCAGGGAATTCTGAGAGATTTTGCAGACTTTTCTCTTGACAGGAGATCCTGAACTCCCAGAAAGCTTCCCAGCTGTAAGTGGAGGCCAAGCAGGACTTCTGACAGGCTCTGTGTAAAACAGAACAGAAATAGTAATTTAAATAATTACTTTAAAATCAGTGTGCATGAGGAATATCTTTTTAGATGAGTTGTACTGATAGTGGCTTCAGACTGAGCTGTTAAGCAGATTAGTTCTGGATGGGGCCTCATGCTGCCAGTGCAAACTGCATCCAGCTACAGTCACTTGGTCCCAGTGGAAATGTTTACGCATAACCACATCCCTCAGGCAGGCAAAAAAAGGGAAAAATTTGCATTTTTACTATTCAACTGCTGAATTATTTATCATTTCCAGTATGAATTAAGCTGTGCAATAGATCCCCAGATTCATTGATCTGTTTAAATAAACAATATGATACATTTAAATAAACAATGTGACACCAGGCCGCAAGGACCATCTGACACCGATTTCTTTTGTTTCCATTGGTGGAGCAGGCAAATTATATCCTGCACAGTCAGAACAGACCCATCCATGTGATTTCATCAAAGATCTCCATTTGTGGTGGTAAGTTCCACCACACCACTTGATGGTCTGTTTTTCCTAAATGGAAACATTCCTGGCTCTCAGAGGGTGAAGGAGATGACATTTCCCTAAGAGGAGTTACTACGTGTATATTTGTGGTTCTGCCATTGGCTCAGCACCAGTAAATGCCAAACTCACAGGGCTCATGATTGTATATATGTTAACTACAAACTTGTTTCTCCTTTGAAGGATTGGAAAAGGAGCAGGATGGAAACTTTTTGCCCATTTGTGATAAGATTTACAGGTTAGGAAGATTAAGTTTATTTCCTCTCATATAGCAAGATTGTTTCTGTAAGAAAAGAGGCACTATTCTGTGGTCTAAATATACATTAAATAAAAAGACTTCTTGCAGTCAGAGTTTAAAATTTCACACAAATTGATTGATCAAATGTTCAGCCCCCGAGACTGGAACACACAGAGTCCTGGGAGGCACCCAGGAAGGAAGAGATGTAACCTCTCCTCTCCTCATTTATTATTATGAAACAAAGGATGTTTCTTCTACAGCCAGATTATTTTGTTCCCTGAGTACTATTTTTGACTATTGGCAGTCCAACTCTCTGATATTTATCAAAAAGATAATTTGGTCAATCCCATAGCAGGCAGATCCAGGCCCTCCCCCAGACAGTATTGAAAATGGTTATGTTTAAATGTTTAGAATCAAGGAGGTTATAAATCCACAACATGTGATCAAGCGGAAGGAACAACTTCATTCAAAATTAACTGGTTCTTTTCTTACAGCCTTGAGATAATTTCTAAAATAGCTGGTCCATCTGATTTATGTGCCAGAACAGCATATAAACGCAAACAATATTGGAGACCAACCTCATAGATTTTCTAAATTTTCTAATGCTAGGAGATAAACACATAGATTGACTGAAAAAATTCAAAAATATTTGACAGAAAATGAAAACTTCTGGGCCCCACCTCAGAGTTGTAAAAAAACTGAACTTTTCAGTATTTGCACATCCCAGGAGAGTTTTCAGACCATAAGCTTCACACAGCTGGAAAGCTCTTGGTAGTCTGAGAGTACTAGAAAATGTTATTTTTGTAGAAGATGACATGTTCTGGCAATATAACTTACTTTCCCATTAACATGGACTATTCCTTTGTCTCAGAGATGGATACATGCATGTCCGTGTGCTTGGCCTGGCAGAAGATGTGGGAAGGAACTGCTCGCATTTGGACAGAGCTGTTGGTAACTTGTGTGTCTGCACTTCTCACAGAGCAGCAGCTTCTCCGCATGATAGAGGTGCTAATTTATGTGTGGAAGTGTTAATTAATAACAATTCATAAGGTCACCTCTCTACAACTGAAACTCTCCCTGTGGAGAGGACCAGAGAGCAGCAGTGATGCTAAAGAGCACACGAGAGCCATTGTAGATAAAACAAACAGGGACATCCACTCCCTGAGCTTCTCTCCATAGGAAAAAAAATATTTTAGCCTCCAAATAGTCCATATAATTTCTCACAGATTACAAGCACAGACAGATCCTCTGCTGCAGAACAGGCATGTCCATTTACCTAATAAAGATTTCACAGATTTGTAGGAAAAGGTTGTAAATTGGTAACAAAGTGGAAAAGAAATGCAATAGACCCATGTCATTTCTTTGAAAAAATATGCAAAACAACTTACAACTCCTGCAATCACTGCCTAAGCACCCGTTCTGAGAGAAGTACTTGCAGGACAGCAGAGTGAAGATCAAGATGTTCCTTAAGGGCTCCCTAGGCTCTGGGGTCAGTAGGAATTTATATCTGTCTCAAATGACTTATCTCAGCCAAAAATTAAACCCAGAGAGGATGCTAAGAGGCTGGTTCAGAATGTAATAAAAATTATGTCGGAAAGGTATATTCCCTGGTCTCCTCTCCTGAGTGAGAGGGTGCTAAATCAGCTGAAAGAGCAAGCAGAGACCTGGGTGTGTTAATTATATGACAGAGAAAGAGAAAATCCTTCGTGTAAGCCATTTTCCTACATGGTGAGTCAGGGAATTTACATTTCATTATGTGCTCAGCAAGAAGTGTAAAATACAACTCCTTCAAGCAGATGTGAACAGACACTCATGGTCAATCTGTTGTCAACTGCAAAAAAAATTGATAGGGTATGAATCAATGTTTCATTGTGTCAGATCTATGAAGGCTTGATGATCTCAGACACGCAAATAATATGCCTGTCCAATCTGCCACTCCTTCTTTTCTTCCACAAGCATGGACAGAAAAAGCAGTGATGCTTCCAGCTGACATGAAGGTGGTAGCTGAGGGAGCTCTGGAGTCTGGACTTAGGCTGTAGTCAAGTTATGCAGTCATTTGGAGAGAGACATTAGTTATTCTCTCTTCTGACAGCTGAGGTCCCTGTGTCTAGAAAGCTGCTTCTTTGAATTTTATCTGTGAGGAAGGGACCAAGCATCCCTCCCCATGTGGAGCAGCTGCAAGAGGGCTCAGATGAGCCCTGAAGTGCATATGGGACTGTGCCTCTCTGTATGTTTACCAGAAACTCACAGTTTTTGTACTCAGGTTTGGCTTATGAAACTCCTTTCAAACAAATGGAGTTGCAGCTTCTTAATCCATCTGTCATGGTGTGTGCTAGCTGTGCTGCTATAGATCCTTATATTGAATTTAACCCTAAAGCTATTAGAGTTTCACAGGTACTAAATTCTCCAACATAATTTTTAGAAATATAAAATAAGGCGGCAAAGTTGTTAACTTAGAACTCAGTTGATATATTGTCAGCTCGAGGTCTTTCTGAGAAAACACATGACAGAAAAGCATAACAAAACTAAACAGTAACATAAATTCTGAGTTCATGAAATGTTCAGTGCAATTTGCAGCACTATAGTAGTTACAGTTCCATCTTATACTGACAGGAAGCATTTAAACTTACTTACGTGTATATATGCACGAGCCACCCTGCCAGACAAAACTCTGCACTACATAAAGACAGATGGGAAAGAGCTGTGTATTCTGTACTTGATTGCTGCATTGTGTCAGACTAAGACTGGCCACGGTCATAAAGTTGGTTCATGCAACTGTTCATATTTACCTAGAAGTTCTCAAGGCAGTCATTGAAACAGTAGTTGTTTTCTTATCCAAGAAAACAAACGCAGGGGGTTTGAAAGTATCTGAGCTCTTCTGGAAGATGCTGTCGTAAGCAAAGATTGCTTAATGCTGCCTTCCTTCAATCACACAGGCAGATGGGTGGAGTGTAGCAGGCAGTGGACAGATAATAAAGCCCTTGGAGCTGGGAGCCAGACCAACATAACGCAGCAAAGGTTGGAGGCCAAGCCTGTGAATCGTTCCAGAAATAAAGTAGTAGGGATTTGAGCTTTGGAGAAATATTACTCTGTAGTAAAAATATGTGAGTCTTCATCAAGAAGTAAATCTAAAACAGGACTAGTTTTTTTAAAGGACTTCAAAATTAAATGCCTCTGTCATCCAGTAACTCTGGAATTTGCAAGAGAAGTATAGACCATCTGTTCGAGAGACCAGTGACACAGTCTGTGCAGCTAATCAGCATGATAGCAGTAGGAAATGATTTCATAGGGGCCTATCACATCTGGTTTTAAAACTAGTAAGTAGACTTTTTTTAGTTTTATTAAGTTTTCTGTATCTCACAAAACCTCTTTTCTGATAGGATTTGTACTTTTATTTTTATAGTTTTTTCTCAGTCTCTAAACAGGAATACGCATGAGAAATAAATACATACACAGTAGGGTGCATGGGTACTCCTGCAGCATGTTACTACTTCAGTGAATAGCAATCAGGATTATCCCAGCAACAATAAAAATCACTATCATCATAAAAATCTAACATAAAACCTTTTTTACTTGGAAATTTTGATTAATTATAAAAAAAAAAAAAAAGAAAAATTAGCACTCCTTTACTGAACTCCCTCCCTCATTTTCATTTTTACTAGCCTACTATTATCTTATGTATTTTTTTACTGTTTTTAAGCATTGTGTTGAATTCTGAATATGGAAATCTGGAATGCTTTACTTTTCGATCAATTTATTTTTTTACCAAGAATGGAGAAAATGTACATTAAAAAGTGCTAGTTTTCAGAAATCTATTTACGGCCTCCCTGATGGTAGGAATACCTGATACAAAATATCTAAATGAACATATCTTAAAGCATTTGGGGGTGGTGGGGGGGAAAGTGTTATCAGGTATTTCTGAGTACGCTGGGAGCTGCAGGGAGTTTTTTGTAGCAGTGTTACACAGGTCAATACAAATATCCTGGATATTGTGCCAAAACACTTCCAATGCTTCAGTGAATCTCACTAACATTTCCTGTTGCATTTAGCTCTCTAAAGTCCGCCTGAGTGCTTCCTTGGAAGGACAGCTGTGTGTCCCCTGCTTGCTTTCAAGGCACAAACAGATCGCAGATTTCTGAGGACTTTGAGAAATGAATAGAAATTAATGAAAAAACTGACCTCATGACTCTGTTCCTGTCGGTCCTGCACCAGTAAAGGAGGAATTACAACAAAAAGGCAGATGAACTCTGCAGAAGGAACAACAACGTCACTGAAAATAAAAAGCCCCCTGAGCATTTCCCCGCAGTGGATCAGCTGAGGCTCCCCCATACCCGGAGTGAGCAGGCAGTGACAGCAAGTCTCAGGTGGCACTGAAGCCCCAGCAAGGTCCAAGCAGCTCTGGTCAAGTGAACGCAGAACAAGTGGGTCCATAGCACACCTTGCTCTCAGTACGAACAGGATTTGTTGGCCTGGGGGAGGAAAGAGTGTGGATGGCACCGTGCATTTGGTACCACCTTTACGGTAAAGCAGTCATTTCATAAGTAGTGTTTGGAGATAGATGGGGAAAAAAAAAAGACAGGAAAGTTATGTATTTCTCTTTTTTATTTTTAAATCTGTCTCTTTATAAACTACTGCTTTCTGCTTCTCTAAGATCTCTGGATCATAAGCACAAATAAGTTCAAACTGCCTGATAATTCTAAAAACGCAAAGCCTGGACATTCTACAGCTGGAGACTAAATAGTGACTGATCCCTGACAATAAGGCATCAAAACCAACTCTGGGGTATACAAAACTGGTTTCATTACTTCTTGGATGTATGAATTTGGGAAAAAATATATGAGAAATAACTTGATAGAAAAAAGACCTTTTGATTTCACATAAAGAGCTGTAGGAATTCTTTTCATACCACTGCATGTCAGCAATTTGGAAAGTCAGTATGACCAAATGAAAACAGCAATGTGCTCTACATCTCTGTTCCAGCAGAAATATTGACTCTGAACTCCATGTGCTTCTAGATGTGTAATTTGATGGTTTATGGGATTTTCACCTAATTTCATTGTCATTATGTCTCCAAACGGTTAAATCAATCATGAGAGCTCAAGAACACAAAATATGTAATCTTCCATATGCAGCAAGAATGGCAAAGCAGGAACAGTAACCTAGAATAAATAAATAAGAAAGAAATGGAAATATTTGAATGACCTTGCTATTGAAAATATTGTTTATATGTCCTGGTCCTGCATTATTATTATATGCAGGATTTCCCCGTTCACACTCTTGATGAACCACTCCTGGTATTGTTTCTGGCAGCATGAAGGAGTTAATAGTGCTCAAAGTGCTTGGAGCTGTAACATGGTCCAAAAGAAAAGGGGAACTGTGTGCTAGGGAAGAAACTCACAGCCTCCCTTCCACACCCCTGTGCTCATGCCAACAATTCCCCAGCCAGCTGGAATTTCCTTTCCTTGTGGAAGCTAGCCCAGAGCTCATCCCTCCAGCTTCAGGAACCCAGGATATTACCCTGCCATTTGCTGAACTCTGGCTCTTACACAGAGCCCAGCAGGACTCAAGAAGTCCTGTTTCTCTGGTGGCCTGATGAGTTTATGTCCTCCCTCTTTCTGTCATAGAAAATGGGACCAGAGGAGACTTGTTCCTAATAATGTCCCTTCCTTTGCTGTCACATCTGCGTAAGCTCTGCCATGAAAACAATGAACCTTGGCTCGGAGGTGACCAGTCAGTGGTGAGTGTTTCCAACAGGGCTATTCAGAGTGGATATTGAACTGGTTCAGGAAACTTAAAGATCCATTTATATGGGATAGGGCTTATTCTAGTGCCTTACACTCCTGCCCAGAGAAGACTAAACACTGCCATTGATGGATTTGGAAGCCGGAATGCATTTACATATTATGCTTATCTCAGTGTTAAAATTCTGGTCAATTCTACTGATATCAGGGAGCTGAACATGCAGAAAATGAGTTGGGCCCTGAGAAGTGAGGAGCATGGTAATGGTGGTCTATCAACCAGGAGAGTTTTTGTTTTTCCTGAGAACGAATCTGACTTGTTTGTCATCCTCATCTATTTGCACACGCCATGGACTGTCAATGTATTGACTGCAGCGGTTCCAAGATATGGATTGGCTTTGTGGGAAAGAAGTTTTCCTGCACATGAACTCCACTTGAAAGCAAGGGCGGGCAGAAAGAATCAATGCATATTTGCAATTTATAAGCAGTTACCAATCAACTTAATTTAGGCAGTCCCTGGACAATGTAGATGAAGACTTAGAGTTATCCTATTAAGATTAGGCTAATTTAACTAATTTTGAGCCACAGATACTGGGTGTTAATAATAGACTATTGATGTGCAAGAAAACAAAAGAGACTATTTGAATTAAATTTTGACACCAGATCTGATCTCTGCAAGTCAGTGCCTAAGCAGGGAACTCTTCAGGTTCCCCTCTGTCTTCTGCTGTCTCCCTACTATTCCCCTTATAACAAAAAATTTCATCTGTGAACATTTTGAGGACTGAGTTGGTTCTCACCACTGGTCTGTAACCAGGGCTTTAAAATATACTAATGCAAATAACACAAAGCTTGCACAGAAAAACAGATCATTTAAAATATAAAGTGGAATGGCAGGAAAAAAACAGTGCAAGGCCTCTAAGTTACCTGTTCAATCACCAGGAATTAAAAGTATATTTGGCAAGCTATTATTGTTAGTCCCCTAAGTGCACTGGAGGTATGCAGTTATGCCTGCAGGCCAGTGGACAGAAACAGAGGATTTAATTCCAGCTTCTCTCCACCTGCTGTACTGAAGGGGTTTAGCAGCTCCTGAAACACTAGCATGAGCTCCAACAAAAACGATGTGGTTTAGTAAGCATAATGACAACATCTTTAAGATATTAAGGTCCAAAACTCAGGTTTTCTTGAATATTTCTAAAGGTCTTAAAAAAAAAAAAAAAGTACTTCGTGAAATGGTTTTCTCAGTTGAGTGGTTAAAGGATGTTTTGCAGCCAGGCACTTCCTAGAATCATAGAATCTTTTAGGTTGGAAAAGACCTCTAAGATCACTGAGTCCAACATTTTACCTAACACTGACAGGTCCACCACTAAACCATGACTCTAAACACCACATCTCCATTGCTTTTGAACACTTCTAGGGACAGTGATTCCACCATTCCCCTGGGCAGCAATGCCTGACCACCCTTTCAGTGAAGAAATTTTTCCTAATATCCAATCTGAACCTCTTTTGGTGCAACTTGAGGGCATTTCCTCTTGTCCTGTCACTTGTTACCTTGGAGAAGAGATCAGCCCCGCCCGGCTACAACCTCCTTTCGGGTTCCTACTGCATTTGCAACAAATAATTACATTACCATGTAGACAGAACTGTGGCAAAATGAAAGGAACTAAGCTGGTGGAGTCATCAGCAACGACGTCTGTGCCCTGTGCTTGCAGTCCCTCTCCTTCCAGGAGGGCATGGATGGAATAAGCTGCCGTGGTCATCGCTGAATGCAAACTGCCACTCTCACCTACAGGACTGATGTTCCAAATTAACATTACACACAGGCAATAGAGTTAAATATTTTAGATCTGCACCTAACTTCTTCAAGGCACAGAGAGAGGGGACAATTTGGCTCCTGTAGCAGAATGTAAGCCTCCTGCCCTTCAAGGAGAAAGGACCATTCTCCTAAACAGGGATATGCTGATCAACAAGTTTTGCACGTCATTATTCTTAGTCTCAGAGTATTTCCAACCCGCTTTTTTTTTTTTTTTTTTGTCCTTTTCCATGCTGAAAACCAGGCCGCTCCTCAGGAAGAAATAATGTTTCTATTTGAGAAAAAAACACTTCAGGGAATCATGTGGTTTTCTAGACGTATACAAACCAGAGCATCTTCTGTCTGAGAATTTTCAAAGTAAGCACCAAGTTTCTCCTCCCCACTCTGGAAGCTTTACAGTGCCCAGATGGCAGCATCTAAAAGGAAATGTGGGTTACTGTAGTACATTTTGCTGAGCTGTCTACAATCAGAGTCTGCAGGGTGACCTAACACAGAATATAGCTTGCCTGTTTAACACACCGCTGCACTGACAGAAACAGTGCTTTCAATGTGTTCATTTAGAATATTTATCCCAAAATAAAAGGCTCATGTTCAAAAGCTTTCTTACTGTAACCCATTCAGTACATTTCAATGAACATTGTATACCCCAACTTTGATCAAACATATCCCACATATTTAATATATTAATCAGGTACTAAATTTCCTAAATTGGGAAGTTTGAGGGCACAGTGGCGTATATTTGCTACCTAAGTACTAATTTTTTCACCACGATAAAGAATCTGTGTCTTGATTCTACTTTGTCATCATTATTAAATATTCAGTAATTCTGCCGCAGAGGCCGCCTAAACATTATGGGATTTATTGCTGTGGAAGGTGCTAAATGAAAACCAGCAAACACCCACAAACAGACGTTTTCCTGATCCTTTTACTGTCATGGAAACTGTGGTGGAGTTATTTGCACAGCCACGCACCACTGAACTTGTGTGTTGACACGAGCAATAGATAGACTGGGTTGGGCATGGAGTGCTGGGAGGAAATGCATCTTTGATAGAGCCACAAGTTTCCATCCAGCCCGAAGATCCCTGGACAGCTTTATGGCAGAGAGAAGATCGCAATCTCAGCACACAACAGGTTATGTTGCACAAAAGTGTTTGCTGCTCAATGGCAATGGAGAGATTTTTGGCTAGCAAGAGTTTTCTTCTACATTTAGGAAGGCAGTTCTGATGCTGCAGTAATAAGAAGGTGGGAGATTGAGGAAACTAGATTATGGGATGGCAGGCAGGTTGTGCTGCGACAGCAGGGAGTGCTGCCAGCTGCACGGCTGGTTACAAATGCTTTGCACTCACCAGCACTGCAATTCCAGTCGCACCAGCAAAGCAGAATTTTGCACTGAATTGACTCTGCTCTTAAAGCAGAGTAAAACGAAACAACCCTCCAAACATTAATGGAGCAGCATAAGACATGAAGGCTTCTTGACACCTGAACCCCTCCAAACCCAGCTCTCTGTTTTAGCACAGATCCCTCTGACAAAGGCACTAAGCAGCAAACCATCCATGCAGGTCAGACACAAGTCCCAGCAAAGCAGTGATGCATAATCATCAAAGATCATGGAGCAATTTCTGAAGATGAAACTACCCAAAATAAGTCTTTTCTTGCAATCTCATCAACTTCACTGGTAGTCAACATGCAAAATTCAGTCTTACAGTCTTAATAGATTTGTGTCTATTAACAGTAAGAGGGTTTTACAGGCATCATCTCCTGAAGTTCTCTATTCTACTCTTGCTGTATAGACCCTGAAGGTTAATATTTTACTTACAGGGAATTCTTTTTCCATCAAGGAATAAATTATAGACAGTATATTTGTAAAAAAAAACAAGGAAAAAAGCATATGTGATGGTGCTTTAAAATATTAGCAGGTTAATGATGTTTTAATACATTTTTAAAGCCGTATTTACAGATGGTTAATCTAAAAAAGAAGCATGGATAATTATATATATAAATATCCAGCTGACAATATTGTAGTTATAAATAACAATGTCACAAAATCCTGTGGTTCAAATGGAGTGAAACTGAAAATCAGCACTCAGGCTTTATTTTCTTATATAAAAGAGATGTTGAAATCTTGTACAGCATTTTCTTTCACCAAAGCCAAGGTCATCTTGACTTTTCTAGGGGGTTTCCTGTGTTTTTTCTTAGATAGCCTTGAAGGAAGTTGAAATACCTGATGGGAATTTTTTGATAACAGCTATATCTTCAAAGCTGTATCAAGAATAGTGATCTCTTAAGATTTTAAATTCCTTAGTTTGTATCAGTAAAGACTTCATCCAGGAAAAAAGTTCATTGCGAAAATTGCCAAAAGTTGCCTATTTATATTTATATGTCAAATAATATAAATAACTTCTAGAAACTTTGTTCGAGATAATGATTATATAACAACTTAGAAAAATATTAACGTTATCAAAGATGAGAGGTAGCAAAGCAATGGATGGCAAAAAATTTTGCAAAGTGTTTGAAAACAAGTCTCAGTGGTAACTTGTCAAAGGATATACTTCACTCTTCATTCTGAAAAAGAAATTAGGACCCTTTTACTCACACACTCAGCTAACACTGGCTACATTCAGATTACACATGACTGTATGCAACATAATCAGAGGAACAGGAGGAAATTTTCTTATTCCCTTGGCTCAACTAAAAGTCCTAAATATGCAAAAGGAAACTTGCCACTTAAAAAAAAATTGTTTTATAGCTTTAATGACCATGAAGGAGGACTGAAAAAAAAAAAAAAATATTATGGGGGATTTTTTTTCTCTTTAAGGAGTTATAAAGAGAAATACCAACTTTCAGCATTAAGAATGACTACTACAACTCCAAATCCTGTGCTCTGAATGCATGGGCACATGGTAAGTTATTCAGTTCTTAGTTTCTGATAGAAAAAGACATTTTAAAACAAGCCAACCTGAAATGTTTTTAATAATTTTGTTAAAATTTTCAGTTGTTCTTTGTGACTAACAGTTTGTTTCCTGGTATCTCTGATGTCAGTAACGCATTCGCTCTTTAATTAAAGCAAACAGCAGAAAAAGAGGTGGCTGGGAAGAATCTCTAAGACCTACAAAACCATCTTGCTTAAGCTTTAGATACCATTAATACAGGAAGACCTATCGTCCTCCTTGAACAAAGCCAGTTTAGCTTTTACTGAGAATATAAATTGAATGTCTTTCTTTCTCCAATATAGACATCACCTTCCTATTTTATATCAAAATCCTACTTAGGCTCCAATGTACATTGAGTTTAAACCAAAGCATCAAAAGCAGACAAGTTTGATAGCCTAAAATCCTGCGCAGGTGTTTTTCCAGTAATGAATAATTAAGTACTCTGATTAAGCCCTCCTCTTGGAGCCAGTGAGGGTTTTATCATCAGTTTTAATTGTAGTAAGTACACATTTGAAATTTATAAACACATTGAAGAAAGCTGTTTCAATTACAAGACTGGATATTCAAGAGCATTTTTTACAGACATCTAAAATGAATTTTTTACTCTTAGGATAATGGATGGAAAAAGGCTGGTTACTCTCCAAACTTTGCATACCTACCAATTCAAATTGCCTTCTAAGTATTTCAGCATTAAAATGTTCCAGATTCTGAGCATAATGGCTCTCATCTGTTTCTTCTGGGCTTTTACACCTGCAGCCGAGTTAGAGCACAAAGCCCAGGAGGAAGGAAAAGGCACTGCCCATGGGTCTGACAGGATGGTGAGCAGTACTCCTCACTGCGACGCCTCCAGAGTGCCAGGAAAGCCCCACAGGGTGGGATGTGTGCTCAGGAAGGTCCATGAGCACCCAAGAACCAGTTTGGGTGCTTTGGGTCATGCCCCGGCAGGAGATGGTGCCTGGCTGCTGGGGCTGGGCATGGGCTTGGTGACTCAGGGAAAGTCCTGGAAAGGTTCCTCTCCACCTCACTTCAATCTAGGAACAAATAATGAGAAAGAATGGAGGGACTGGGTTAGATGAGTGCTAAAGGAAGCACAAGTCCTGTGCGCTTAGAAGCCGAGCTAAAAGAAGGAAAAAACCCTAAATTTCTGGTGGATTAAACTCCCTGTGTATCCCCATGCCACAGAGCTGAGATGTGTGAGCAGGAGATGTGATAGCAGACTTCACCTTGGAGGACAACATTATCCAGCTGTCACTTTTAGAGACATCTTTCCAAAAGATGTCTAGGCTCTGAGGAGCCTAGACTCAAAGACATTTTAACCTGGAAATTAAAAAATTGAGAGAAATTATTCCTCAAAGGAAACCACCCACGTAGTTAATTAGCAATGAGCCCTTCCATGACAGGGTGCTTTTTCATAATTTTACTTTCACTTAACTCAAATGAATCGTATATTAGCTTTTAAAAATGCTTTGCAATGTTAATGCAAGTAGGCATAAGAGAATGTAAAGGGGGTTAAAAGTTCAGGAAGCTACTCGTGACAAATAATTGCATGAAATGCGTCAGTACATTCTCAAGGAGGAGAAAAAGCAATGGTCATTTATGAATCTTTAATGATTTTACTTCAGGATCAGCGAAGTCTAAATCAAAGTGGGATACACACTTAGCCTGAGCAAATAAGGCATGAAGATTCAAAAATTCTTTCTGAATACTAATGTGGTTTTATATTTGGACATTTAAGGAACAGATTTGAAAAATGTCAGGAGACCTCCAGACCACGCAGAAAAAATTCATGATTCAGTTAATCATTTTAAATTTCATGTCTTAAACATAAATATTAACCTATTTACTGAAATTAAAGTCTCTAGTAGGCTCTTTTTTTCAAGCAGACTCAGGAATGCTGAATACCTTTTGGCAAGCACACACTCAGAAAGGTTTCTGAATATTCTCTTTAGCATCAGAAGCTATTTTTGTTCTCCTCAGCAAAGAGCACAGCAGGCAACAGTAACACACACACAGAAATGTTGAAAGGTAGGAAATTGCACCCTCCTGTATTATGGCAAGATTGATAGATGTGAAAATGGTTAAGTATATCCTGGGACCAAAAAAAAATGGCAGGAAAAATAAGCAGCTATTTTGGTTTTGAAAAACATTTTTTTAATACTTAATTACTTTGTTTTCTAATGAATACTAAGGCATTTAACTGCAAATGTGATCTAAGAGTTTATTAAGGCACGTAATTAATTAAGGCTACAGCAAGATTTTGACCTACCTCTGTTAAACTGGCCATTCTCCAAGGATACCCCAGTGTGAGTTCCTCTGCACTCCTGGGCTTTGCTTTTTCTGTTTTCACTGTTGTTACATATGTATGCACACATTGTCTAGACCTGAAATAGGAAGAAATATGAAATCACATCCACAAGTAACATCCTCATCCAGGGTTTGTAAATTTCTCTGGAATAGTTTTTCCTATCAGAAGGAAACTGGTCCACCAGTTGTATGGAAATTCAGTGATGGTCAAGGTTCACAAGTCAAACCTCTCTTACTTTCAAGACAAAGTCTATGCAGAGAAAGACAAAGATATTTAACAGTGAGCAGTGCAGACCAGCCAACACATGCATTTATTTTAATGAGTGAGAAGGAAATTATTCTAATGTGCCCAGTGCAGAAATACTTTTACATAATGTATGTTCCCCACAAAAATACCTTTAACATTTTAATATTTAAAATATATAGAGAGGAAAAACCCAGTATTCCTGGGAAATAATAGATTGAGATAGGCCATTATTTTTAATGAGTAAAGTTTGTGGAGATAACTTTTAGAGGCTGAAGAGGTAGGTGGATAATTACTCATGAAAGAGAGCAGTGCTTATAGGATTTCACTATCAGTGAGACTATCCAAAATCTACTCATTGGTAAATGTGTGCCATATAAATCTATGTAGAAGGCAGCAAGCAGAGAGAAAACTTAGTGAAGGTATGATTACCAAGGAAACTAACAGGACAAATATTCGTTAATTCTTAAAATTTAGGAAATGGATGTTTACCCCTTTAATAAAGAACCGGAATTAGCAGTTCCGTCCTGTATGTTCACTGAAATTACTTTTCCTTTGAGGAGGAAGGTTACCAGATTCCTGCCTCTGAACTAAAACTAATGTGCAGTACTTTCTGCTCTTTAGTACTATGAGTTAGGATTTTAGCCTTCATCCAAATATGTGCCAATAAAATTTTAACATAAGTTCCTCTAATATGCATTTAGAGCTGCTAGCATTCCATCCACTCTGCTTGTTCTTTTCTAGGTTTTTTCACAGTGTTTGCTGAAAACCATTCCACTGTTAGGATAGAATGGCTCGCTTTAGCCGAGATAGCTGCGCTGTGGAAAATGCAAGCCAGCCATACCCAAGGAGACCTGGCTGCAAACAGAATGTACTGACATTTGGTGTTGGTATTTCCTTCTCTGGCTTTATGAAATAAGTCTCAAAAGTATGAAAATCATCAACACTCAGAGAAAACTGGAAAATATTATGTTGTTGAACTTGCCTCTTGCTCCTGGAGGTGGCCCTTTCAAAACAGAGCTGAGCACCTCTGCCAGAGCTCAGTGCCAGCGCTGGTATTGCTCAGTTTGTGCACACACTGAACTCATGGTTTCCACGTCTGCTGACATTTGGCAGAAGTTCTTTTTTGGAAGAAATGAAAGAGAAATCCTTCTTTCAATCGACTATCTGTAAGAATAACTTTGCAACCAACAAAAAAATCTAGGATGGCTTTCTAAAGCCGGGTACTTCTGCTTATAGAATTCCTAAGGGAAAAGGGTCCTGTCAGCTCAATTCAACAGCCTTTGACCTTACCAGCTTTTCAAGGACACTGGGTTTGTGAGACACTGGTATTGATTTTGTCTAGAAAAAAAAGAACTCTACAGCTTAGAGGCTTATGGATCCCTCTTTTGAGAAAAGAGGCTGGCACCAAATAATTGATCCTTCAGTGAAGAATTGATTTCTGGTCACTGCTCCCATTGGTTGGAGGAATTCCCAGGGAGACCCAAACACCAGCTCTGAGGCTTTGCACCAACGGCATTGGTGTATTGCTGGACCCAATGGTTCCTGACTCCAATCTTACCACTGGGAGCACAGACAGCACAGATGTATCTATATTTGCTAGGCAGAGATATGCTCTTGGCAATTAGATTGAGTGATTTTTAAAAAAACAGATACAATAGAGGTAAGGAAAGAAGGCGACTACTACTTGAAGTATCAGATTATCTAAGTTTTTTGAAAATGTATCATTCTCCTTTAACAATGCAGATATTTTGAACTAATAAGACAAAGTGAATACATATGGCCATATAAACTCCCCAAATGGTAGCATCTCATGCTCCTTGCAGTTACTGTTTCCAGATATATCAGCTCCTTGACCGCTCACTCTTAAAAGTTTTTGTAAGCATTTTCTCCAGACGTGACATTTCTGCTCAAAATCTCAGTAGAAAAAGCATAAGAAAAAGTCAGTTTATTATCTGTGGCTCCCTATTGGAGGTTTTATTTTCTGTCACTACACAAATACTGTGAGTTTAGATCTTAGAGTAGGTATCAATTATTTAAAAAGGTGGTGCAGAAAGCAAGCACAGTTTTTCATGACAAATGACACCATAAGCAGAGTTCCATAACCCAGCAGGCAGCATTTTCATTTTTCAGAGGACAAAGAGAAGAATGACTAATACATCAATTTCAGCGCTGTTCCCTTGCACTTTTTGAAAAGCACCTTGCTACCCAGGACCACCCTTAATTTACCATCTTTTGAAGACAGAAAATGTAATGAAAACATCCGTCTCTGGTTTCTGCTAGCCTGTAATATTAAACACCAAAGTAATAGTTATTCTCCACCCACTCATCAATCATGCCCCTAACCTTGTATACTCTTCTGCTCTTCTGACACGTTATTTAAACAACCTAAAACAGACACCTCTGCTTAAAGAAATTTTCACTATTGCAGAAGCAGAAACTGACTCTGAGCTCTGTGAAGTCAAGATGTACAGTCCTTCTCTTATACTGATGATCCAGAGCTTTAAATTTTAATTCCTTAGTGCTGCTAAGGAGTTTAGAATTCCTGGAATTTAGAACTCCATTCATCACAACATGCTAAGTGCCAAATTCTACAGTAAGAGGTTTAGAGGAGACCCATCACCATGCACTTCAAGAGAATTAAGGTGTTTATATCCACCTGAGAGCTTCCCATTCTTTTTTACAGTTCGATAAACAAATTTCTTTCCATGTCACTCAGAATCAACCTGTGTTCACCATGGCCATGCCCTGGAGGACACAAACCACCTGACCTGATCCAAAACCCACCTGACTCCACGAGTGCAGCACAGAGCCCATACAAATATTCTTGGTTTTGTGCAGGACTTACTAACTCAGAAGTGTCGTGCTAGTACAATGACAGAGCTGGCAGCAAGCTCAGAGCACCATCAGGGTGTGCTTGCTCCTGTCCATGTCCCCATTCCACTCAGAGAGAGGCTCACTGCTTTGTGGCACAGCTGCACCATGGAAAGATCTATAAGACACGGCAGGACAACGTCAGTCTCTGCTTGTCAAAGCTTAATGGCAACTGTAGCTGGGGCTGTGCTTTTTAGCTGCAAAAACTCTGCTTCTTACCCTCACTGGCTGTCAAAAGGTTCTCTGCTGACTCACCTTCCCTCCTGAGCCTCCCACAGCCCTGCTTTACAAAGTTCCAAATACCCTCAGCCCTTCCCAGGTTTCTGCCTACAGTCACTCAGTAAAAGTTCCAGAACACTTTTTCAAGTCCCTGACTCCTCCTCCACAGTAGGAAGTCACTGCTGGGTAATAAATTTCAAATAATTTATGAATGTTCAAGGGCTGGGTGTCTGAGGGATTACTTACAGAGGATACAGTGCATGCAGAGCCCTTCCTCTTTAGAGGAAGAATTTGTGTGTGTGCATGCGAGTGTAGGTGTGTTGAACAAATTCTATAGTGACAGAATTTGGAAACATCAGGTAAGCTTTCTACTCCTTTCATCTACTCCAGTGCCCTGGGCACAGGCTCTGCATGCCCTGACTAAGGCAATCACTGCAGCTGAATGGATTTCTGCCACATCCGTAGCTGCTCCGGCAGGTCTCGACGGCAGCGAATCATAGCCTAGTCCTGGCATTCACACCAAGGGCCCAGAGGCCAAAGAACTAATTGAAATCCGTGAGTTTATACACAAACACAGCTACATGCATACAAAAGCACATGCTCCACTTTGAAATGCATTCATATTTTTCAATTGGAAAAATCAAACCAAGCCAGAAAGCACTTGCAAGTACTTGGTAGCAGAAAACTATTGCACACCATCCTAAGTGGTGGGATGTGTGCAGCTCTGTCCAAGAGGTTGTCATCATTGTTCAACAGTTTATGTTAGCTGAAGCTTGATTTAGCGGGGCTATGGAGCAAAGAAATCTTTTACATTTTTGTTGAAACAATATTAACCCCTGTAACAACCCTATATCCTGTCTCCTTCCCCAGTTTCAGATTTTTCTCTAAGTTTTGCCATTTGACACTGTTTAATGTAGAAACCTGTGCTACAAGTAGGTCCAGTACAAATACTTTATGCTTTCTGGAGGTGGAGGGGAAAAAAAGGGGGGGTATTTTGATGGGCTGTATTTTTATGAATATGATATTTCCATACTAGATCATCCCACTTGCTGGGAATCAACTGTCAATGAGAATTTTACATTCCAGCTTCACAGGCCTTTCTCACAGCAGCAGTGATGTCTTTGAGACGTTTCTCATCCAATCCCACACACAATTTGTGGAGTCCCTCAGCAGAAAAGGCTCGCCTGGGGCTGCCACAGCAATGCAGCAGTGCAGGGTTGGAGGGAGCACAGCCACCAGTGACAGCTTGTGAAATTACTCATCAGAAGAAGTTTGTAGAGTGCTCTAGGAGGAGAAAAAGGGGATTGGAGAACAAGGATTAGAGGTGGCATGAAAAGGGAATTTGCAGATGGAGAGAAAAATTGAACAAACTTGTGGCACCTCTGAGGTGGGCAGGGTCAGGGCAGATTGAGCTCATCTAAAATAGTGTCTTACCTACCCTTGGGTTTCTACCTGTAAGCCAAGGTCTGGAAGGGGAGCCTGGGGTTGCTTTGCCCGTTGTTGAGCCCTTCTCTGCCATGGCAGATGTGGCTGACCGAGCACGGGGGCTGCCTCTGCTGCGGGGACTCCTATGGCCAGAGAAGGTGCTGTGCTGGACACAGGCCTGAGCCCTCCTCCTGCCTGTCCACAGCATGGCCACACCTGCATATTTCTGTGTGTCCACCTTTAGGTGCTTATTTTGGCCTCTTTTTTTTGTGGATTTGATATGCCTGACTGCTCTTTATAGGGCAGCCCTCCCACTGTAACCATGCATGGAGCATCTTGCCCCCAGTACATTTTGACAAACCAGTAGGAGGAGGTAAAATGTAAGAGGGACAAACTCCCTAAACCCCTTTCACATAAGGCATCAAAAATAAGTCAAATGCACTAGAGTTACTTGCAAGAAGTAACTCCTAAGAGACTTAAAACTTATCTGGGTTCCTTTATTTTAAGTTTTCATTAGCATAATTGAACTTTGCATAAAAACACTAAGCTTTTTTATTGCTCACCCTTAAACAGATCATTCTGATTAATCCCTTAGTATCCCTTAGTACTCACACCCTTTGCTGATAATGAGTTGAGCTAACTCATCCAAAGACCTACACTTCTTACAGGCAAGGCCAGGACAGCACAGACAAACAAAGCCGCTGTTTGAGAATCCAATAACAGAAGGCCAAAAGAGTAGGTTTGAAGGCCAGATCATCTCTAGACTGACTTTTTTTTTTTTCCCCTTTCATTAAAGAACAATGATTTGGAGAAAGTCTAGCTCCCACGGACCCAAAAATGGCATTTGCTGATTAAGAGCAAAATGGACACAAGCCTGTTCTTCTACTTGAGATTTTTTTTTTTTTAGTCTTTGCAAGATTGATAGCTTCCCAAAATGTCAATTCACAGAGAGTTAATCTTACTGGCTATATGAAGCTGATATAACTGCCTCTGGCTAAACTAGAAGTGATACACATCCAAACAATTGCTTTTCTAATAAAATACTAGAATGTATCCTTTACACACCAATCCATCATCTGTAATGTCCTGTCAAAGTTGTTTTAGTATATGCCAATATACTTCAGGAGTTCCCCGGGTGATAAAAAAAGGAAAAAAGGGAGCTGGGGGGAGGCCTAGGTCATTCTTTCCTGATGTGAACATTAAAAAGGAAATTCAAGTATTATCCCCTTGCAGAACCATGGAACTTGGCACAAAAATCCACTCCTTGTTACAGACTCCCGGTTTTCAGTTTCAATAATGCTTTTAGCTTACATAGCTGGGGAAGGGGGAGTTTCCAAACTATAAATTTTGTTTTAATTGGCAACATGCTGCCTCTGTGAGAACCCAAAGCGCCTTAACAAAGATCTCTTAACCATACGATTAACATCCATGTAAAACCTGAAACCTCCCTCAGCCTGACTGTAGATTAGTCAGTCTAATAGAAGACAACACCTTTACTGAATCACTTTGCCTTGTTCATCCCTCCAGATCATTTTGGTTAGAAACAAAAATGTTATTAGTGCCTGGTATATAACAACCTCCATCTGGGTCTCCATCCCCCCTTGGACAGAACACCTTGAGAGTTCAGGTAATTCCCCCGGTAACGGTAATTCCCCTGGCAATACCAGCTTTGCCAGCCAAAGGGATACAGCAGAATAAAGGTTTGTGAAGTCCCAGTTGCAGACACAAGCCCTCTCCCCCTTCACTCACCTGTCACTCAGTGATCCCGATGGGTTCTTTCCAACACAGCGTATTCTGTAGTTCTGTGAACCTGAAAACATCATGTATGCAGAGATGCAGAAAGCCTGAGTGCCAAGCTCTGTCTGATCTGGTTTCCCAACCTCTTGGGAAATATGGCATATCTGCCCCATATTTAAGCTCCTCCAAAGTCAGGTCTCAGCCTCCCAGAGCACCTCACTCCAGAGTGCGATCAGAATTTATGGACACCACAGGTCATTGCAAAACAAACCCTTTGTGCTGCTACCTTTGCTACACCACTACTACTGCGGAAAGCCACCTGCATTAAACACCAAAGCTGATATGTTGCTTAATTACTGAACTTCATGCCATCAGTGTTGTGCAATTCTCAGCCTGCAGTCTGTGTAGCATAGCCTTTAACACACAGGTATTCTTAGATAATGCCACAACCCAAAATCAATGGACCCTGTTAGTCCATTTTCCTCAGCACAACACTTAACTATGCAATACAGTTTGGAAAGAGAAGCAAAAAGAAAAAAACCGGGACTACTCCCTAATAAACAACTTTGTCTTATTCTTCACAATATATGTTGTTGGCTACAGATGACAAAAGGAATTTGGAGCAACTGCAGATTAACCACAAATACGGCCAAACCCAAAACCAGAGAGGATGAAGATTGACATACCACTAAATAGCCATAGTCTATAATATTTCTGAATTAGCTAATTCGTTTCAATTCATCGATTCTTACATCAGCAAACTGTACACCTGCTCGGGCGAAGCCTGTTTCAGCTGCAGCTCGATGTTGCCCTCCTGTGGGCCGAAAAAAGGGAGAGTCCTTGAGCTCCTTCACACCTTCACCACAGCAAGAGAAATCTGGGCATTATTTGCTTCTTTCCAGCTGAGAAGGAGTAAGCACAGATCAGCTGAATTCCTGTAAATCATGTAAATGTAACATTGTACTCCAGATTTAATCACTTCTGGACTACTTTTGGAACAAATCTGCTGCATAGGAAATTATTCCATAGGAATAAACATTCGCACCTTGCCAAATCAACCACAGATTACAAAATGGTATTTATGCTGCCTTTGTTCCAGCCAAGGGAGGGAAGGAGATACATGAAGTTTGCTGGAACAAAAACAAGTCTTCAATTTTTTCAGAAGTTTTTAATAGTAGAGTGAATTTTTTTCCATCCTTTGCATGACAAGTAGGGGGCTTCAGTCTTGAGGACCCCCAGACATAAATCGTTTTTGCTTGAAATTGATGAAGGCATCCCCCCTGCCTAGGTTGGGGTGAATTTGCCTGCAAGAGCCTTGTTATAACAGAGTTTAGTGTTTGTCACTTGAGTGACTCTTCCTGTGCTTTGTCACTTGGGAACTGTAGGTCCCCATTTCTGTACCAGACTGAATTTGGGGCCTATGCGTATTCTGAACCATGGTCACATTGATTTGGGGACGGCATGCAGTTAAGTTGGTCTCCAGCTAATCTTCCACTTCCTAAGGGTGGGGTAAAGAAGCAAATTCCCCACCAGTAGGAGGCAGGAAATGCTCCAAAACCAGAGATTCACAAAACACAGACACCACTCACAGACTGGGAAGCTAGTAATGTGATTTCTTCATGCCAGAAGCAACAGCCAGGAGACAAGATAGAATTACCCAGGCTGCATGAGGAAAGAGCATACTCCTTTCCTTGTTCTTGATTCATGAGTAGTGAGAGCTATGAGGAACACAGGTTAACATGGCTTGTTTTGGTACTTCCATTGGTAATTAATAATTCTTTCTGTGAAGCCCCAGCACTGTCACACCTGTCACTCCAACAAGGTTGACTCCCCCAAGACTCCTCTAGGAGCTGCACAGAGCAATGGGAAGGAAAAGGTGTTTGACGCAGCTGCAAGAACCTGACCTCCGATTCCTCTTATCAGAGCAGCACAGCTCAGGTCTGTGCCAGGGTCATCGGGGAGAGATGGTCTCGCTTCCAGCCTGTGGAGTGAGACCGTCCTCCATCCCATCATATTTATGGCCCTCAAGAACAAAAATCACATCAAGCACAGAGTTCCAGGTTATTTAATTTCTCTGAAGATGCAAGCTGTCCATAGCAGTGTTCCAAACAAAAGGGGTTAAATCTTTAGCAACAGGATTTGACTCTACACGTAGTCAACATGAAGCAATAAGTTGTGTAGTCTTGGATCACTGGTAAAATCCACCTCTGAATCCAGAAATGCACTTTGTGGCTGAGTCTGACTTGCTATAGGCCAAACCAACCTCTTAAATCCAAACACAACCTCAAACAGAGGAAGCTGAGGTCAGACAATTGTGGCTTGGGTTCATGTCTGCTCGCTACCAAGTCAAAGGCTTCCCTCTCAAAAACAGAGTGCTAATGATCAAGCGACAACCCAAATGCAAACAAGAAAAAAGCACCAAGACAACATCTGGAAGCAATACTGGTAGTAAGAGAACATGAAGACGTGGCCAAATGCTTCGCTGCCAAAGAGGGGTGGAAAAAAAAAAAAAAAAGGAAATATTTATGACAAGGGGCTTTTCCCTGCCTATGTTCAAAGATCATCAGCAGAGCATCTGTGCAGAGTAAAAGACTAGGAGAGAAAGTACATACGTGGCGAGGGAATGAGGAGAGTAGAAACTGCTAGAAAAGCAACTCCAAGCTAGCTAAGGAAAAAGCAGCTGATTAGCATGCAGTCAGTTGAGATCTACACAATAAATAGCATAATCAGCATTTGTATACATCTGTCCAATAAAGCTTGTAAGAGCCACCATTTTCCCTCAACAATCATGAAGTTTAAATCAGAAATTATCATGGACTGGCCAACACAGACAAATTTCTGAAATCTTTCTTACCACAATCAATCCATTGATTAGGCATCAGAATAACATAAGGAGTCAAATTATTAAAATCCCCAGAAACTTTTACAGTAGTGCTTAGGCTACAGTAACTGCTGACACAATGAATTCAGATGAATTACAGAGACCAGCCAGCAAAGAAAATATGTTGAAGCAGAAGGAAATTTTTAAAGCAAATCTGTGCATTTCCTGAAATGGTAATTTTGCTGGATCTTGTTTCTCAGGAAGAAGAGGGAGAAAAAAAAAAATTTATAACGCTACTTTTCTCTCCTCTCCTGGAACAGCTTTAACAGAAACATTCCTCCTTATTCCCTGTCCGGTTCTTATACCCACACACCTTCAGGGCAGGTTTCCAAATACTAGGAGATAGACAGAGATTAAAGACAAATATTTGACCTGTTCTGGGAGGAAGTGAGGGGCAGCAGAACCCAGGTTTGCTGTCTAATAAAAAGAGAGAGAGACGCATGTTGCCAAAAGCACCCATGGCCTGGTTTCCATTTCCCAGCTCCCAATGCCTCTCCACAGGAGGCTGAGCCTCCCAGCGAGGTGGGGAGAGCCCATAGCCTGGCAGCAGCCAGGGCTCACGGTCTTTGTCCTCAGGAACAAGCTTTGGCACAAGCCTTCAAGCTGAGCTTCCTCCTCAGGGGCTGCAAACACAGGAGCCAATACCCCTCAGAGTCAGGACACAGAAAAATCTGTTGTCTGTACAAACTGCTTTTAGAAGATCTGGTTCTGCAGCTGAAAGCACTTTTAACCTACTGTCGAATTATATAATGGAGCAAGAGACAAATTACGGCCTCTTTCCACCCTGGCTTGAAGTGAGTTTCACAGGTTTTATTCTTCCTCTGAATCACTTCAGCTCTGAAACAGTCTTCCAGTTAAAAAGCCATTTCTGAAAGCGCCTTCATCCAAATGACAATTCAAATAAAATATACTACACACATTTACTTGTCCTTAATAGCACCTTCCCTGATGGATATATACTTTCCATACATCTAGGAAATGAAATCTGACCAGAGATGTGAGGAATTCGCAAGGATGCAAGATTCGATGAGCAAGCAGCTGCTTTATTAGCAGCCATACAGCTCTTGATTTAGAGGCTTCATTCACTCAGAGCTGAGGAACATCTTCTGTGCCTGATGCTATAAATGTCAGTCAGGACTAAAAATGGCAACAGGAGCTTTCTGTTGTTGCTTCCCAGCCATGTCACCCGAGCCCGGTGAAGCTGAACGGGTGATAGAGGAAGCAGATGCCCTGGCAGTGGCACAGCAGCCCCAGCTCTTGCATCCACACCTCCTCCTGTGTTCCTGCAGCGAGGATGGCTGTCGAGGGAAAGCAGAGCCATGAAAACAAACAGGTCTCCCAGCGACCGCCCACAGCCCAAAGCACAGACTGAACCCGCTCCTCATCTCGAAACTTTCCACCGATGTGATGAAAGCCTCTGCTCTCCAGCACTGCCTCGCTCTTTCAAAACTATCTGGGACTGCCAGATCTGTACTCATCCTTGGCCAAGAATGACCTCTCAGGATAAACACAGCATGACTTACTCAGCTGACAGCCCAGCTGTGGTTGCAGAGTGCTGTAGGATAACCAGGGCACCAGCACCGTGGCGTTTGTGAAGCGGTGCTGACACGTGGCACGAGAGTGACTCGAGGCACCTTCATATTTCCAACACCCTGCTTGCTTTGTAAAGAAAGTTGCTTTCACCCTTGCCCTATCAATCTGCTTTAACCTGACTCAGTTCAACCAACCACAGAAGTCCCAGGGTAAGTAAGATACTTGCTACATTTTCCATTCTTATAGGAAAAAAGGTTCTTAACCCTTTATGCGCTCCTTTGCTGCATTTAGAAGGAACGAAACATTAACTGACCACCACACAAGATAAGGAATTTTTTTTTTTCTGGATTAGTCTCTAAGGCCAGTTTAGGAATTTCTTTATTTTCCAGTTATATTTTTGAAAATTCTCTTCCCATTCACCACATCTAGAAAGGAAATCCCTCAGCATGAAAAGGCTCCATGTGGTTCAAAACTGTAGCTTTTCAGCTCACATAGAAGGGGAAATCAACAATCTCTAGTGAGAAAACAACTGCAGTTGTATTGTCTGGTCTGCCACACCCGTAAGTCCAAAAGCCAATCCAAAAAATTCAAACTGGCATTACTCACAAAGAAATTGCCTCTTCTGATAATGACTTCCTTTGACAATAATGACTTCCTTTCACAATAAAATTACATTGAAACAATTGAACTTTGCCAACAGAGAACTTATGAGGTAACACACAGATTTCACATTCTATTAGCAGCCCAAGACCTAGTCCAGAGCAGGTAAAGAAAATAAATTAACAATGAATATTTATAAAACACAATAGCCCACACAGTTTTAAGGTGTAAAATGTACATAAGTTTTCCTTTCTGTATTTTTCTCTGCAGCCTACAAACCACATAATCAGTTAATGCATTCACTGAAGTATACAAAGTTTCCATTTAAAATTTTCTGACTTGACTGAGTAGACAAATTCATCAAATTAGAGCTAATAAAAATGGCTCTATCCAGCTACCTCTTGTTAAGAGACTTCCAGAAATGGTTCTGTGCAAATATATTTTTTTTTAGAATATAGTTTTAAGTTCTATATTATTTTTCTGTCCTGGCTTTGAAAACATACAACTAACCATATATGTCAGTGGTCACATTTGATGATGTTTTGGTAAGGACTGAAGAAAAACAAAAATAAAATTAGGGTTTCAGTATCTGGAACAGTAAATAATTTCAAAGAAACATGATGACATTTTACTTCTGGGAGGTAACAGTTATTTTCTCTTATCCAAATAATTAGCAGAAAGGCTTGGAAAAGGGGTCACACCTCTCCAGGTAACTTCATACTCACCACGTACACCATATGGAAATGACACATTCAACCAACATCTAGGAAAACATTAACCACATTATTACTCCCTTCGTGTATTAACATAACCTCCATATATTAAAATTCAAATTTACAACAGCGTGAGAGTCAGAGGTAGCATTTCATTAGAATGTCAAACAGGTACAGGAAAGACTGAGCACAGAGTAGGGGGGAGGAGGCCTCTCTGCTGACAAGGGAAGGGAAGAGATGCTCCTGCGGCATTGCATTGGCTGGTGCTGCTCTTGGCTCCCGCAGTCCAGCAGATTTTGGGTTCATACCAGAAGACATTTTTAGAAAGTAACAGAATAGGACCAGGGAAGAGATCCTCCACCAAACATCAGCTTGTTGGGAAAGTTTTGTCTTTCTTTCCCTGCTCTGCACATGGAGCTGGCAGAGGGCTGTGTCTGGTATTTGAGGCTGTCCCCGCTCAGACCCCCTCCCACCCCCAGCCCCGAGCTGGGCTGCCGGGAAGCGCTCGTGGGAATCACGGACGCTCGCCTGGCAACTGAGTCACTCAGCCGGGGGCCAGGGCCAAGACTGGAATCCGAGACTCTGCAGCCTCTTCCCAGATTTGCTGCCAAATGGAATGAACAAATCAGTTCTTGTGAGCCACAATTTTCCCATCAAATACTTTGACGCACTTAGATGAAAGGCTGTGCGAGCGCTGCTCTATTACCAGACACTATTTCATCCTCTCCCAGGTTGTAAATTGCAACTTCTACCTAAAAATGTGGGTATGCAAGTATTATTCATGACATTTTTAGGTACATATGGACAAATGCACACTGTCCAAATATGACAATATTCAAGTCATATTGCTTGACTTGAATCCTATAACTGTACCTTAAGTACTATGTTGAAGTACTTTGGCAGCTTTTATTTCTGTCCTAATTTCTATTATCCAGGCCCCCTCCTGGTTTTAACAAGCATTTGTAAAACCCAATTTTGGCCGCAGGATGGCAGAGTATAAAGGCACTACTTTATCTACAACTTCTACTCACCAGAGAAAAAGTACAGAGATAAGACAAAGCCCTTTTTTCCTTCCATTGTCTGTTTGCTCATACTTTTATTAACTAGGTTAAATACTTTGACCTCCCAAGAAAATTACAGAAGAGAGTTTATAGAACACACAGATCATGAAATGAAATTGAGAAAGGTCATTTCCAAGAAGAAGCTTAAGTCAAATGTGCAGAAATTCAGCATTTTGCAGGCATGGCCCGAAAACAGATCTCACTATTTTATTGTTCATACATAGTGCTATTTTAATTGTTTCAAAATTATGGTTATTTAGTCTCTATTTATCAGAGTTTTAAAGATTATTCTTGTGAGCAGCCTTAAGTAACCACGAAATAAACCAAATAATGTTCTTGTGGTATATTTATGCAACACATACCCAAGATAACAGAATAAATGACCAGAAGCATAGCAGACAGGAGGCTATTGTCGGACTATCCAAAAGTCAGTCCTAAATTATAAGCCTTTTTTCATGCTGTTATTATTTTTGGTTTAAGTTTAGAGAATTTGAGAATTCTAGTAGCCGTCTGCCCCAACTTCTCACGAAAATGAGCACAGAAAGCATCATTAAATATTCAGAGGGCCTTCTTTGAGCTTCATGTGTTATCATTTAACCAAAACATAACGCACTCCAGCTTGTAGAGGGCAGCAGTTCAGTTCAAAGAGTTTTTACACACTTCACACACTATTCCTGAATGATAAAAAAATACAAAATTGACACTGTGCAAAGATCTTAGTCCACTATCTGTGCAAGCCTTCAGACAGTCCTGACTGTACTGCTAGTCTAAAAGGGAAAGTTTTATTTTGGCATTTGGTTTGAATATATTTATTTCTGAACTAAGGGAGGGATGGAGGTAGAGGAACTGGAGCCTGGAGAAGCATACCATGAAGAAACCATACTTCACATTTAAGAAGAATTTTTATAGCCAATGGTATTGGCAATGTTGTTGGACTGTTTTCTCCTTTCCCACACCACTCTACTACAAAGAAAAACATTCATAATTCAAAACTTAGGCAGTTGGAAAGCCAGATGAAAAGGAAGAATATTCTCTTTATCAAGGTTCGCTTTATACAGAGGGCTATACACATGCTGAACTCAAGCCAGGTGGGAACACAGAAAGAAGCTCTGTATCTACAACCAACTTCCAGGAATCCAAGAGAAGCCATGAAATGTTTCATAAAACAGTGAGGAAGGACTGCAGGCATCTCTGTAATCACTTTACCAGTGGACCACAGGTATTTAGGAAAATACTGGATTCAAGAAAGAAGCTGGCACAAGGGATGGAGAAATGCCATGTCTTAGTGCTCTGCTTGTACCATGAGACATTGCACCAAGCAACACACACAGTAAAGTCAAAAAATAATGAATTAAATTTATCTAACAGCCGTTGGAAAGGAAACAAAAAGTAAACTCATCGTGGGGTGGGGGAATGTAGGAGTTCCCATTAGTGGCCTTATAAATAGTTCTTCTTGTTTCCGCTGGCCAAATGTGAGAAATGACAGCAGAGATGCCTACTGGGAATTCAGCCCCTCAGAACAGAAAATGAAAGACAACCGAGGATCTGTTAGCTTCTGACACGATCAATATATCTCACTCTCCATTACAGCTTGGCAAGTTGATTGAAATGCTATTTTTTGCATGAAGGATAGACCATGATACGCAATGTTGTCACTTGCTCACTCAATTCCACTGCCTTGCACTTTTTCTAAACTCATTTCCTATAGATTAAGATTTATAACTTCATATACATCTACTTGGTTCCATTATTAAAGAAAAAAAACACTCCAACAAACAAAAACAAACCCAAAAAAAACAAACCCAAAAACTTATTTCTTTCCTTTTAAAAATGAAACTGAATCCCAAATCAGTTTTCTTTAGTAGGGTTTTTTTTTTTTAAATCTGCAAGCTTCAGTAGTGAAAGGAAAACACTCTTATCATTAGCAACAAACACTCATCACTTCTCAGACATTTAAAAGAGAAAAGATAAAAATCTAGTAAAGTTTGTGTAAGTTTTTATCACGAGCAGATTTTCTGTGGAAGAGATTCAGTGCAAAAGAGCTTCCTTGCCTTGCTTTTGAAGTAAAGAAGCAGCACTACAATACAGCATGCTGCACATAAAATCTTCAGCTTGGAGATAAGCACATCAAAAACAAAAGGACAAAAGCAGATAGGAATATTTATAAAAGAACTCTACAGAAACAGACTTTATATATGAGTTACTTACAATAAATACAAGAGTACCCTTCTCTAAAGTTTTTTTGTGAAGCAAAAAAATATTTTTCAGCCTTATGAGACCAATTCCTTTTGCGTCAGCAAGGAGCTGCAGTTTTACTTTGTGCATATTTTACTCCATTATCTGCAGAAATCAAGTAACTCTGTAAGGGCATTTTCAGCAAAAAGAGTAAGATTTGCTTACTGCAGATCTCCTACACTTTGTCAACCAGAGTTTCTTTATATTTAACCACTCAGATTATGTATTTTTACCATTTCTCTGAAAGAAAGAAGTGTTCACTTCTCATTTCTATAGTTCTAGCAATTTACATTGTTCAAGAACTGTATTATCTCCCTTCAATTCCCAATTAAAAACAAGAAACAAACAACCAAGCAAATAAAAAGGGCATAGCAAACCAGCCCTGATCAGTGCCATGGAAAAAACACAGTGTGGTATCAGCCTTCCCTCTTCCAGAGGCTTTTCTCTGTCTCAGTGCTCTGCTTGGACACCCATCAAGCCCTGGTGCTACTCTACAGTTGCCATCCTGGTCCCACAGATTCACAAGAAAAACAACAGAAAGAGCTCTAGTTGGATTTCTTAATTACCAAGACAGAGAAGCTCCAGTTGCTCCCATCCTCACGGAAAGAGTGTCTTTAATTCCCAGCTGTAAGGGTGAGGTGAAATTTCACCATCCTTTGAGATGAGCATCCTTTCATTCAACAATTGTCTTATTCCTAACAGCGAGGCTTGTCCAAGAGACCAGAATTGTGCACCTATGTTCTCTCAATCCTCGGCCTCTGTGGTCTCACTATCAAATTACACCTCCTGCTTTGCAGGAAATAGATAAATTAGCACTTTAGGCCCAAGTATTTTGCAAGCTTCTTACCAGCTCTCATGTACCCACAAGCAGAGGACACGTCGAAGCTGTGTGCAAAAGCTTGTTCTACCTGAAATCAATCTTTACATCAGCAAGCTGCACTCACAAATGCAGTGTCACTTTTGCATGAAATCTGTCAAAATTACACCTGTCCCTATACTTGACTACTTTTGCCTGCTGGCTTAGCAGAACTTGCCATGAAATTTTAGTGCCAAGCCTGAGACTGGGTAGGTATTAGAGCTACATGGAGTATTGCACGTGGGGACATCTTAGCTAAGGAACCTTGAGTAGGCTGGTACTTTGGCTTTATTTCTAAATACAGATGCTTTAATGACATCTCTCATTTTGATTGTACATGAAGAAAAGGCCCTTCAGGAATAAAGTCTGCAAGTAGAAGCTCTTGTAAAATAGAGATAAAATTGTACTAAGGAAAAAAATTGGTCTTCAGGCTGAGGTATTTTGATGACATTCCTCAAGTGCCATCTCAGGGTTCTGGTCACAAAATACTCCATGTAGGGAATATTTTTGTTGTCTTAATGGCTGCAAAGTTTTTCTCTCCTCTGCAATATAATCTCTATTTTTTTTTTTTGAGCTTCTGATTCCCAGCATTTGAATGCTGCTATAGCAGTACATTAAAGTGCTTTTGTTCCCTTCAGACTAAAAATAAATAAAAATGGGAACAGCTTGCCAAGAACAGCTCCATTTATTTGCTCAAAAAACATTTCAAGAACACCTGCACAGCTATTTTGGAAACATACTGGGATGTCCATTCAGCCTTTCCTGTTTGTGTAACTTCAGGTAGATTATGTTGAGCTAATGATGGAAAACACAGAGCATTTCCCATACGTTCATGTTCAAGCTAAAGAACATCTCATTTTTCCTACTTTTGCTATTTTAACAACTAATATAGATCAGTTTATTCACGCAAAGTTCATATTTATATGCCCTTTTTGTCAGTAATATTTAGAGAAAAATTAAGCCCCATCTGTGCACTCTTCTCTGCACCCTAATTTTCAGAAGGGGATAATTTTTTTCAGTATGAGCTGCACAATGAAAAAATCCTATTTGCAGAACAAGGCCAAGATACAGCCAGGCTATAGAAAAAAGTCAAGCTTGGGTCTGTGTTCATACACATACACTGATGGATAATGAGATGAAGACTAAAAAGCCCTCACCACATACCGACCACAGCAGTGAAACATGGCACTGGTCAGCTGCTCCAACAGCCACGAGCAGTGCCACTGCTCAGGATGAAGGATACAAGAAACTGCTCTTGCCTGGAGCCCTCTATGTCTGTCTCATCCCACTGGCTGCATACACTACTAGAAAAAATCAGGAAACCTCATCTGTACTTTTTTACAGAGCATAGCTCAGTTACACCTCTGATATATAATAGCTCCTTAGTTCTGATCCTAAGGCATCTTTCATTACCACAAAAGAAGCAGTTTAAAAATTTACATTTCAAGAACACTTTAGAATAAAGATCCCTTGTCTCTGTCTTCCTTGCTCCTGCCTCCATTCATGCAAAAGCCATCGGCCACCCATGCTTATTTTTTGTCCCTGGAAAGCTGACATCTGGCAAACACATGAGACACGAAGGGGGCACGGCTTTGATGGAGAGACGAGCACTGTATGCCTGCGTGAGGGCGACACAGGCAATGAGTCTAAGAGAACTAAATGTTCATAGCACATGTGGCCAAATTGCTCTCATGCAGATTAACACATGTGGTTGAAGTATAAGAACTGAGAATTTCTTCTATTTTCAAGTAACACTATAAAATCTGCAGTTTACAATTCCTGATGGCACAGCAAAGACAAGACTGCGACAGCTGGATCTAGAAATTCTAAGGCAAATCACTATTTTATGTACCAGGACCCATCCTACTTTACGTGGTACATGTTTTAAACAATGACCAAATGCTGGAAATAGCTCCCTGGGTGAATCACAGTGTACAAAAGTGATTCAGATATGATGAGTCTCTAAATTTAGCTGTGCCAGAAGTTCATTGTTGCACTGTGTACCCGCCCACCTCGTACATTCTCCCAGCACTGCCAAAGATAAAACTAGCTTCTAGTATCTTATATTTAGTATTTTCTGCCCCAATTTCTCATGCATTCTATTCACTTCATGCTGGAGTACCTTCCTTTAGAAGGCACTTCTTACAGAAATGCCTTAATTGCACCATGCCTATGTTGGAAGCCTCTGAGGAAAAAGCAAGTTAACCCTCTCCAAATCTTCATCTCTCATAAGCTCAGAGACTTGATAGAATTTAGGAGCTAAAACATCAGAGGAGTTAATCCTTACAAAGCACACTCCATTTTCTCAAAGCTCTTTTTACACATCCTGGGGGCAACTAAGTTGGATCAAACTCTAGAAGCAAACCCTGGATTTCTCTGTAATCAGCGTGCTCACTGTGGGACCAGAGCAGGATGCAGCTCGCTCTCTCTGGTACCCTCACCAACTCCATCTCCCCATCCTCACTGCTACCACAAGAGGTGGAGAAAGACCTGTTGGTCAAATATTAACATCACAAGTTCAACACACCTTCCCCTTACACATGGGTGATAACTGCTATCAGTCAGCAATTTGATTTAAGGAACAAAGACCTGAGCAGTTGTTCTGCTAGTCCTGCTGCTAGAGACACACAGAAGTGGAAAACAGCAAGGCTGTGAACCTCCTCTTCACACACTGCCTGTGGACAACCGTATATTGCGAGATACCAGTAACCCATGTCCGAGAAAGCTTAAAGCCTGAACTGCTAGTCAAGCCCACTCTGAAGGGTAGGTCCTGATGTTTTACAGTATTAAATATGGCAAACCATCTCATGGGCTTACATTACTGCTCACACTAATTGCCGTTCCAAATCAGGCTGTGAAAATGCAATGCTTTCATGCCCTGTCTACACTACAGACGTTGTAGCAAGGAAGGAGCTTATAATAAATTCGTTCTGCTCCCTTCCTCCTCTCTCAACAGAGTGCAGAAACAAAATGGTGCAGAGTCATTAGTAGTTGAGCAACTCCTTTCACAACTAAGCAAAATTCTGGGAAATAGGAGAACTCTGGTTTGAGGCCAGAAGACCAGCTCCTGACTAAGCCTGTTACTATATGACTACACAGCTCCCTTGCCAACCTCAGGCACTCGGCCATTCAACAACCATAAACCAGAAGTAAGTGGAGCAGGCAACTGCAAAGGGATCAATATTCAGGACCCAAAACACAAGCAGGTTTTTTCAAGAAAGCGCAGTTTTCTCCACTGCCTAAGCAGCACATCATCACCCCAGGCCAATACCCTCCTCAGTGGCCAGGCTCTCATCTTTGCTACTTCTGCAGTTGCACTGATGCCAATACAGGCTGTAATCATGCTGACTGAAATCCTACTTTTGAACTGTTACCATACTCTATTAAATAACTTAAGACTAGTATGATATTATCAGAGAGCTGATCTTACATTTGATCCTCATGCAGAATAATCCGGAGGGGCATTGCTTTAACACAGCCAAAACAGCTTTTCTGAAGTGAAGCTTAATCCAGAAAACTCACTTTTCAGAAGCAATAAATTACCAAGAGAAAAAGATGATCCTGCATTTAACAGCTTTAGCATCATGCCAGGATATCAACTGCTTCTCTGACCTCCTCCTGTTAGTTTAGGACTGAGGTGCTGTAGGAACACAGCTCTGTGCAAACAGCTGCAGAAGGAAACAATTGTGTGGGGTGAATTCTGAACTTTCACCCATCCCTTCCTCATTCTGCCTTCCCCCTAGCCCTGAAATACAATAGAAGACAGCCACCACCCTGTAGGTGGGATGCACTTATACAGATTTGACCCATATGTCAAATAAGAAGAGAATTATGTACAGGAGAAAAAAAAAAAAAGAAAAAGAAAATAAAAGGTGGCAAAATGCCAGATATTTCACTGAAGAAAGTAAAAGTTTTTCTTTCCATTTGTAATTAAGGTTTGAACTAAGGTTCTTCAGTACTGTTGAGGAACACTGTCTGCTTTATTAGATTAAGTAACTTCCTAACTTCTTGCATTAAGATCCAGAAAGTATTTGGGAAACCATGCTGGAAAGCCATTTAAGTGGCACTTCCACCATCTAGGTACAACAAAATCCTGGCAGTCATAAATTAATTACTTATTCTTGCAACTCTACAGTTAACACTTCTAGTGCAAATCTCATCTAAGAACTACCAGTATCAATTCTACAAACGTATTCTGTGAAAGCTCTGCCCTCCAATTCATACTCTGCTGTGGAATCAAAAAAATCCCATAACTTAAAAAAGTAATAGTCAAGTAATTTATTTCACACCTCAGTCACAGGGGCTGCTAAGACAGGTATTGTCTTCCCTTTCACTCACAAAAATAGCAGAGCAGCCTACTCTGCCATGCAAGAAAGTGAGGATTCAGGGAGGCAAAGACTTGAAAAAATACTTACCCCTTCCAGAACTGAATCCACTGAAGACCATATCAGAAATAAATCTAATGAAACTGAAATTCTTCAAAAAGCTCATTGCAGTAGCTGAAGAGAAAAATCTGAACCAGTTCTTTCAAGTGGAAAAACAAAAGCAAAACTGGTTACATGCACATGAGAGGAAAGAAGTACAAGGGTCCTTTCTAGACTTTTCTGTCTCTTTAATATTTCTATCTGCTGCAAAAGAGAAGCTGCTGTGGAAGCCTTGCACTGGATTAGCATTTAGTCTACAGCAGATGTGGGGGGAAAGTCATTATAAAGAAACAGGCACACTCAAAAAGATTTCATTATTATTGCCTCAGTGAAAAAAAATCTATGTTTTTGGGGCTTGTCATACTTCTATCCACTCACAGTAAGCACGAAACAGTAATCCTTTGGGAACAAAAAAATGAAGTGACAAATAGATATTGGGATTACTTGTGGAACAGTGATGTTAAAGAAGATTAAATGTGTAAAATACAACCAAAAGCACCGGACATTTCTTAGGAATAGAGCTGAAATAGTTCACAAATATGAAATAAAACCAAGCTATACTCAGTATTTTTAACCAAAAGGAGACTTCAGAAATCTCTTGCCTATATACTGCTTTCTTACCCACACCACAGTCTCTCCAAGTATTTAGCAGTGAAAAGTAAAGCTAGACGAAAGCAGAACAAACAAAATACTTTACAAATGTCTTGTCTATTGCAGAGCACCCTTATGTCCCTGTACTCCCGAGGTTTCTCATAAACTGCTGGAATTTAGGTTGCTGCTTTCCTCCTGATGCATGTATCTTCTATGTCCCAAAACAAACTTTGTTAAAGAGGCACAAGGGACTAAATGCTTTTAAAAGTAATGAAATATAGAAAGAATTTTCACTTCTTTCACTTCTGTTTAGTCTGTGTGAGTTCATATCCTCACATTCCAACAGCACAGCAAAGCTTTCATAACTAATTCAGGTGAACTGTTCAGAACCAATTTCTTTTCCTGGCATGTGTCAGCTCCTAGGAAGTTAATGGGAACACTTCCATATCTGCTGCTGTCCACTGGAAACTCATCTGCCACCCTTTGCAAATACTTTATTGAAAGAAGAAATAAGAGAGAACCTTAGTAACTTGAGCATGGCAAACACATTCTCCCTTCCAACAAATGGGCAGCACAGTAAACACAGCCTTACGTGTCACTACGTGACAGAGTGAACTAAGAGTTGCAAACACAAAAATTTAACAGTAAATAAAGTCCTCAGGGTTTTCTTGAGGGCAAAATGCACACTAAAAAAATGAAATATGGCTGAGAATTACAGAATACATAATTAAAATACAAGTTATGGGGGGGGGAGGAAATTCTGCAAAAACTCCCCTGTGTTACAGGATTGTATTTTTGTGATTTTTTTCCAACAAATCTCCTCAGAACAATAAACTGTCTGTTAACTGATGCAACGGTAAAAAATATTATTCTGTTCTAAGTTAGCCTAAGAGACCACAGACAAATGCTCCAAAAAAGATGATTAACAAAGGCTGCTTTCATTTTGAAGGCCTGAAGATTTTCTTATCTGTAAGGTTTGTCTAAGCACAGGCAGTAGAGACACTGAGACAGCTGTTCCATGCCTGGAAACAATGTTGAGGGATATCAATCCCCAAATAATAGCCTGAAAAAGGGAAAAGTTGACAGTGTTAAGAGAAATTAAAAGACAGCAAAAAATATCCTGTCAAAAGCCTTTCCTTTTCAAGCCAGCCCATTTTAATACATTATTGAGTTTAACTCACTTTGATGTATTTGATTCAGCATAACTATAAATATGGCTTCAGCTCATTCCTCAAAACTGCAGAACAGGGAAATAAGCAGATGTGGTTGTTTTCAGTAAAAGAAAAATCTTTAAAACTCTCTCCTAATCCTGTCAGCTGCAAATAAAGTTTCTGTTTAGAAAATGTGATATAAAGCTTCTTCAAAGATACACAGTTAAAAAGTGAAGTACTGTTTAGATCATCAAATGGCCTCACTATGAAAACAAAACCAAGAACCATCATTCCTGCTGGCGTTGTTCTGAAAGCGTAACGCAAGGCTTGGTACACGGGCACTAACTGAAATAACTCCAACAGCAAACAACCCCAAATCTGACACTCCCATCTCCCACCAGAGATCATTAGAAAATATTCGTCAGTAAATCTAGTTTCTTTAAAAACAGTGGGAAATGCAAAGAAACTACCTGATACAGTCAAGTAACAGCTGCTCCATTAATTTAAAATTACCCTTTATTTTTCACAAGGTTTTCCAACATGTTGTGCATTTTGGCACGGTAGACTTCGAGACAGTTAGCTTCAAGTTTCTTTAAATTACAAACAGTAGATACAGTAGGAATATTTTAAACCAATTTCTTTAAAATAAATGTCAAGTTAAGACCCTTAGCTTTAAAGAGACTGCCACCATTTCATTTTCCTGATACAAAATTCAAGTAATTTTAAGAGTAGAAAACTGTCCCTATAAAACATCCTATTAAAATTTACCAGCGTTCTGAAAATAAGCATCAAATTTCCAGTATCAATTGGGTGCAACTACACATTTAGAAAAATAACTCACTTTAAACAAAGGCCACTTGCTGAAGAAAAGTAAGCTTTCAACAGGATGAGTTCTCAGAACAAACGATAAAACATTTTCTCCTTAGATAAAGGATTTAATCCCTGTTCCATCTCTGCAATTAATTTTTTTTTTTTTCTTCTAAAGGTGTACACTTCACTATTGACAATGAATTAAGAGAACAGGCTATGGAGTCATTTTCCCTTCAGAATAAACCAGCATATGGAATTATTGCTTACCAGAAACAACTGTAAACAAGATTCATTTGATTTTGTTTTTATGCTGTGATTTTTCTTTCATTGGTTGGTACACAATATACAGACCACACAAACTTTAGCTGTGTCACTTTACGGAATGAAAACCATGATTAATTTTTCTGATGATTTTGTATTTAACGTTCCTTGGGTTTGTGTTTTTTTCAACGAAGAAATGGGTTCACTGTGCTTTTCCATTTTCTCTCCTTACCCACTCTTTAGGACAGCAGAATGGAAAAACAAGTAGGACATGTTTACTTTGGGACTCAAGGCTCAGAGCAGATATCAAGAAATCTTCAATAATATTAGAATATTTTCTGGTTTTTCCTCCTTTTAGCCCAAAGTACCTCTGCTGTGTAGGAACATTAACTTAAAGTTTCTTTTATCACCATCTTCCAGAGGAAATCTATAAATAAATGTTTATGTAAAGAACACTGCTGTTGAAGAGGACAAAAAAAAAATAAAATTATGGATCAATAAATGATACTGCAATGTATCTTGTGCCATTCAAGATAGGAAGTCCTTCGTGTAAATGCGTAAGTCTTCCTGGGTGCATGAAGCTCCATCCTTTCCTGGGAGACTCAATGGAGCAGTTGTACCTAAGAAATTTACATCCACCTCCCTGTGGTAAAACACAAACACAATAAAACCCCAAACATTTATCTTGTATTTTAATAAATTCTTTTTTATACATCCATTACTTCAAATAATTTGCTACTATTAAAAGGCTGGGATTTTTTCTTTTACCATGCCTTAGCAAGTTGTTTACATGACACCATCTTTAGAGCACTAATTAACAGACAAGCATTTGCAATCAGATTTCCCCTTGTCTTGCTTTAGCATTCACTGGATAACAACTCATTCAAGCAGCAATAACTTTCAATAACTTTACTGTAGATTCTGCCAGAGAGAAGCAATTCGTGTTCACAAGCCTTGTTTCAGGGCTGCACCCCTATCCAGGACAGCATTTAAACAAATCTTAAATGAATTAATCTGGCTGCTGCTTTCAAACTGAAGTTGTGCTTTCTAAAACAGTAAGTGTGGCACATTTATTGGTGTTAAGGACTGTGAATGATACAGGCTTATAAACACAACAGGTTAAATTTCTCTATAAGTAAAAGCTAGATATCGCTGCCACTGCCCTGCCTAGCTCCATACTCTGGGGACTGTTTTATTTGAAGCAATATCAGACTAGAAAATAATTTAGCTCAGAAAAAACCTAAACAGATACAGGAGTTAAAAACTTTCATTCTGTGGCTGATTTAAAAAAGAATCATTAAAAAACTACAGAAAAGAAGCCACTTGAGTCAACTTGGCACTATTTAAACTCTTGAAAAATTGGTTTTCACTGTACAGGAATGAAGCATTTCAGAAATGTTAAAAATGAAATTACTAACATCTCCAAAGTTTTACTTCAAACCCCTTCTCTCCCACCATCTGAAACCAGTTTGATCAATTCAGCCTGACTACATCAACAGTTCTGGATCCTGGAATTGAGCAAATTTATTATTGTCAAAAAAACACAAGGCATAATGTATCTCAGTTTGTGGTGTGCATCTTTTCCTTCTCAGCTGGGTCTCTAAGTATATGTGTTTGGGCTCTAGTTTAGAAATAATCTTAGATACTCCAACGACAGTTTTAAAGTCAGTAACTTACTTGAAAGTCCTCTCCTACTTTGTTGAGGGCAATGTTGATTGTGAATGTAGAGGAGTCATGGTGAGGTCTGAGCGACCGTTGTCTGTCAGGGCTGTATTTTACAACAAAGTTCAATAGAGCATAGCCCTGCAACAAAATTTACAGACTTCAGGCTGTGAACTGCCAAGTCATACACAGGATTCTTGGGATTTTGTTTAAAACTTAGCTCAAATAAAAAATCAACAACATTCATCTTTAACTAGTGCTATGTCATATATAAACTCCCCAACCAAACCAAAAAGGATATAGTCAATAAAATACTTAAATTTTAGTCACACCATGCAGTAATTATCGCCAAGAGCTTTGAATCCATACCTTGGTATAATAGCCAGCAAAGACTTTTAGTGTTACTGGGGCAATGAACTCTCGTATGAAATGCAGCCATTCGTTGTCCAGTCCTATTTGCTTCATATGAATGTCATCGGTTGGGACATTTTCATAACCTCCAGAAATGCGGCTGTCCTAATGAAAACACCACAAATAGCTTGGAAACAGGAACGTGGGATGTTTCTGACATTTCAACAAGTATTTATTGGAAAACTGCAGAATCACAAGACTGCAACAAAGCAATGCTTCAATAGGCATCTGTGAGCTTGCTGTACAGCAATTCCACAGCCAACTGTCGAGGAAAAGAGTGTGCCGAGATATCAATGACCAAAAATTGGAAGTTTTTAAAGGATAAGCCAATATTTGGATGTGCCACCTGTAAATAAGAGGGCTTCTTGGTATAATAAGTTCTATTTACTGAGCTGCAGATGCAACTGAAATTCTATCAGATCAAGAGACTACAGGCCTCAACTTGACAGGGTAATAAATGTTGAAATAATTTGAAGATAAAAGTACGTTAAAATTCTTTCCAGAGGCTCCTACCTGCACTACAATTGTGACTACATTTTCTCACGGCACCACATTTGTGAATAAGAGGAACATTCCTCTGACTTCAGTAGTAGTTAATAAATACCTTGAATTCTCTGAAAACATTGACACAACAGCTCATAACACTTGCGGGTAACTCCTTAGGGGGACAAGTCTAACAAATTAGTACTTAAGAGGTAAATGAGTAAAACTTGTCTGAACAGTTATCAACAGCTATCCAAAATAAGCCTGAGGTAACTGTCAGGTACCTGCTACAGCATCTGCACCACTGTTAGTGTCTAACTTGCTAATTCAAAGTCTGCATTGGGCTTATGTGGCAGCTTGGGTAGCAGAGGGGCTGCAGGGGTGGCCTTTGTGAGAAGCTGCTGGAAACTTCCCCTGTGGAGCTAATGCCAGCCACTGCAAGACAGACCTGTCACTGGCCAAGGCTGAGCCCAGCCACGAAAGAGACAGCACCTTCAGGAAAGGGGGAAACAAAAACAGTGCAGAAGAAATTGCAGCTGCAGAGGAGACTGAGGATATGTGAGAGAAACAGCCCTGCAGACACCAGGGTCAAGGAAATAGGGGCAGGAGCTGCTCCAGGTATTTGGGCTGGGATTCCCCTGCAGCCCCTGGTACCATGGAGAGGCAGCTGTGCCTCTGCAGCCCACAGAGGTCCATGGGGGAGTGGAGATACAGCTGCAGCCCCTGGAAGACCCCATGGCAGAGCAGGTGGGTGTGCCTGAAGGAGGCTGTGACCCCATGGAAGCCTGTGCTGGAGCAGGGTCCTGGCAGCAGAGAGCAGCCCATGCTGGAACAGGTTTTCTGGCAGGACTTGTGACCCCACAGGGGACCCACACTGGAACAGTCTGTTCCTGAAGGACTGCACCCCTTCCTTCCCCTGAAGGAAGAGACCCACACTGCAGCAGAGGAAGAATGTAAGGAGTCCTCCCCCTGAGGAGAAAGGAGTGGCAGGGAATGTGTGATGACCACAATCTCCCATTTTCCCATCCTGATGCAGTGCTGGGGAGGAGGAGGTAGAGAAAACTGGGAGTAAATTTAAGCCTGGGAGGACGGGAGGAACGAGGGGAAGGTGTTTTTAAGAAGAGGTTTCATTACTCATTATAATACCAATTGAACCAGAGTAGGAAATAAGCCAGTTTCCTCAAGTTGAGTCTGTTTCACCTGTGATGACAATTGAATGATCTCTCCCTGTCCTTGTCTCTCAGCTTATAAACCCTTTTTTATACTTTGCCTCCCCTGTCCAGCTGAGGGTGGGTGCCTGGCATCCAGCCAGGGTCAGCACACCACAACATTAATTGAAGAATGTCTCTAAGTCTACTGAAGAAGCAGCTACATGGTAGAGACTAAACTAAGCACTTTATACCACAAAGCAGACGTTTCAGGTCATTGGCAATAGTTACAATGTTTGCTTGTTGCAGTACACTGTGACTTACTATTGTAAAAGTAGTTATGATCACTCATTAAGATTATGTTTATATAGGCTGACACTTACTTGGTGTTTTCCACCAGACCACTGCCCAAAATGTTCCATTTCTTCTACTAATTCATCACAGGCGGTGTCAGAAAATATCGGAAACCAAAACACATCTGGACATGGCTACAAAAAAAAAAAAAATTAAAACTTGATCCTCAAGCACATTCTCACAAAACCAAAAACTATGAGCTACATTCTAAGCCCTGACCCAGCACAAAGAATGTGTCAGTGCCCCCACACCTTCTGTGCCTTAGGGCTCCAAATAACAACCCTGGTCTTCGACATTACAGGTGAATATGGGAAACAGCTTAAAACTTAACATTGCTTTAAACACAAATAATTTATCCCAGGTTTTTATAGAGGCAAAGTTCATTAAATCACTGTCCCTAGTTGTCATAACTGATCATCCAATGCAAGTGCTCTGTCTGGATCAGTTGCATGAAAGCAGGCAGCCTATATCAAATGGCAAAAACTCAGTTCTGAACCAAAACTGCAAAAAATCTGTTTAGTCACAGACCAAAGCAGCATTTGCATGGAAATAGTTATTGCAGGCCAATTTATTATCAGTCAGTCCCACAAATTTTTAAAAACTGCTTATACTCACCTGTTCTACTATGTTATCAGTGAAGATTTTTGAGTAGTTTGGATTTATGTATGTTTCCTTCCAGTCCTAAAAAAACAAGATTTAAAAACGTAACAGACCAAAGACATTTATAAGCGATAAAAAATTATTTATATTCTATTCACTTGCTCTACTGAAAGCACTGGAAACAATTTCTTATTCTCGTAAACAAACTGGTTCTCATCATGTCAAAAATCATGAAACCTGCTAGTTCAGGGCTGTATTTCCAACTTCATACTCTGGTCATCAGCTGGCTTACTATATTATCATTTGCTTAGATGGTTGAGAACATCTTTTAGCACAGAATCAATATATAGCACACAGTAAACAAATGTTCTCCATGTAAAGTCTTTAAATTTCAAGTCCTTTATATTACATAAATTTATACTTTAAAAATAAAATAACTGTTTCATCAATAATTAGATGCATACCACAGGATTCTCAAATATCTGCCAGAGGTCATTGTTGTAGTGGGAGGTATTGTAATTGGCTGTAGAAAGAAGTCTTCCAAACTCATGTCTGTTGGTAATGTACATGAAAACACCCTACACCAAGCAGAGAAAGCACCATTAGCAAAACTGTCCACCTTAGCAAAGTTTTAAAAAGCTCTGTTCATGATTGCGCTTTCATAAAATATAATCACGTTTGTACACATTTATTATAAAGGTGCTGTTAATTTAGCATCTTAATTTTCAAACGGTTGACTCTAATCACCAACTACTCTTCATAACTTGTTGTTTACAAGCATTTGACTGCACTTATTTTCTAAACACATTAAACCAAAATATATATTGTTGAGAACGTATGTAGAGTTATAGAAAGGAAAAAGCAGAGGAGTGACTGGTTGATTTGTTTTCCAGAAAATCTAAGCAGACACACTGAAAGCATCTGATCTCACATCTGATCTGAAAATGCTCACACGCAGAAAACCAACTTTTAGGGTTTAGTTTCAAACTCAAAACTGAAAGAATAAGCTAACAATCAAAGAGTTCACGAAAGTCAGAACAAGAAACTTATTTCAGAGTATTCACTACATGATCCATCTGGTGAATTGGCCTGAAATAAAAAGATATTGGCAAATACAGCACACAGAAATATTGAGATCAGCATCCAAAACAGCTGAGCACTCTGAAGTCTGTTCACGTAATTATGTGCAAGATATCAAGAGTGGTAAGATACAGCTTTATTATCAAGCTATTAACAGAAGGTATTAACAGAACTCTTGATTAGAAGTAGTAGCAGAAAATAGTATTTTTAAAAAGAAACTTAGATTCTATGGGATTTCCTTAGTTTAAGGTTTTTCAGACTAAAACTTTATTTCTGAAATGTTTGTCACTTTTGGATTTGTAGCAGATGAAGACATTACCACTTGGGTACTTTGGTACTTCTGTCTATGTTTTTGTCTGAAAAAGAGTTAAACTGTTAGAAAGATAATGATTATGTTAAACAAGCCCGGCTCTGGGCGCTTACCAAATCATAAAATATCTGCAGCAGGGAGAATAAGGAGGGCCTGGGTCAAGAAAAACAGCTTAAAGTGACAATGTGGTCACCGCGGGGGCCTGGCAGACCTACCAGTGATTTGAGCTTTACTCCTTCCTAGGACTGCTCCACCCACTTTAGCTACAGAAGCACAGTGTCAGCACACCTTGACCTTAAAAGCACTGAGAAACCCCCCTGAGGAAACAAAGAGCCTTTCTGAGATGCTTTGAGCTGGGCATGAAAAAACTGTCCCTGGCAAAAACCTGAACCTTAGAAGACTGAAGAGAAAGCTAGAGCAGTATTTCATCAGAGGAAGTGGACAGAGGAGAAGTATCTTCCTGCGGTAGTATGATACTGCATGTAATAGTAAAAAAAATAAAGCAACACCTTTGGGGCTCTGAGCATATGGAATGTTTCCGAAGAAGGGGAGTCTTTTTCCCTTTGTAAGGTCTAAAATGAAGGAGAATCATCACATCAGTTTTCTGACACAATCTCTCTTTTTTCCGACTATCTTTAGGTTTCCACAGTCACATCAGGGAAATAGCAGCCCTTGATCAAAAGCTGATATGCCTTTACAGACAACATGCATCTCCAAGCAAAGCTCTTCATACACATGTCAAAGCTGTTTCCACCAGCCCCTTCTTATCTGCTGCAATACAAAACCAAGCATGTACTAAACCCTCCTACAGCCCAGACTGAGAAAGAGGAAAAGAAGAAGCAATTTTCTGATGAGCCAGTCAGATTAGTTTAATGAGCACATGGAAAGCACAGGTTTGCAGGAACTGATGCTGAGGAGGTTTGAATACAACAGGACTGGGCGGGGATACTCTGAAGAATAAGTACAAACAGAGGAGATCATGCCTTGTTATGAGGGAATAAAAAAATTAATACTTGCCAACTTTTCTTGTTCAATTCAGCAAAAATATTTTTCAATGCTATAGTGTCTGGAAATAGGTCTGGTTTAGGTCTTATTTGTCTGTGTGCTGAAACTAGTGTAAATATCAGTAGAAATATGGATTTACAGATTGATAACTTTACAGTACAAATAAGTTTTCTCATTACTTCCAGATTAATGCAAGTAACACATATCTGATACAGTTTTAATCTATCTGGACAAATTAAATCACCTAGGCTTTTTATATAACACTGTCCATCATTAGTTTAAATATATATCTACTTAATAAAAAATTGCAAAATATTCCAACTTAGTCTGCTAGAAGCTTCACACTGTATAAAAATGTGCATGATAGAGATGTTCCAAATGCATTGGTAAGTTTTGAGTAATACACAGCAGAGAAGTTGAGCCCTCTTTCTTCTGTTGAGGTTGTGCCAAGAAAGGTATTTTAACCTCAAGAGAAATTTTCAGGGAATTTAACTAGAAACCACCATGCAGTCAGTGCATCAGTGCACTGGCCTTGAAAAAAACTTCTCTTCTCAACAATTTAAAGAAATACACCTAAAGGGTTTTATCACACAAAAATTGGCCAGTACTTTGAATTAGAGGTAAAATATAATATCCAAGATCAATCAAGTAAAGCAGTCTATGCAGCAGGACACAAAGAAATGTGTGCATTTGAAAGCAAGCTGTTATAGATACACCTTACCATTTCCCTGGCATTCCTGCAGAGAGCCATATCAGGATCCAACTTATCACGCATGAAGTAGTTCTTTTCTTTCATCTCAGATCTGAGAGTTTGTCCCTTAATTAAGTATATATTAGCCATATAAGGGATATTCCATACTCCTCTGTTGAAAATAAAAACACAACTCAAAAATAGTTTAAAGCTATGAAAACTAATTTGTTGCCTATTCTATTAAATCAGCATCTCTGTATTTGATGACAAGACTAAGCAAGCTGCAAGGAGAAGAAGCTGAAAGGTTCCCAAGACACTTGGAAAACTACATCTGGACATCTCAAATGTAGGCGTAGGCAGGAATTCAATTCATATGAAATACTGTCACAAAAATATAGCAAGGTCAAATTCTCTATAGAGTTTTAACTACACATGTCCTTCATGTTTCCAGAGTTAAGGCAATCAGTCAAACTCTCTTATAATATTATTCTACACTACCAGATGGAGAAAGTAATTCCAAAACATATTTTTAAATGAGTTTAAAGACTTCACTGAGACTTCACACAGCTGGTCTGACCTCCTCACACAAATACCCACGGACCACAGCAGGTCATGTATTTATGTGAGTTGGGCCAATATCAACACAAAAACCTTGTTTTCAAAATGCTCCCTTTGCAGATTTGCCCTCTTTCAGTGCCACAAGCACATCTTTTAGCATAGCAGGACTGAAAACAAGCCAGTCCTATTCAAGCAGTCTGTTTCAGACCTTTTTGTTCTTCCAGGGCAAAGAAAAGGCATTGCCATATGGAACAGCCAAGCTTAGAACAACATCACATTCATTTAGGGGAGGGATAAACCCGAGAGTTTATCTTTGACTAAAGTATTACTGAAGAGCTCCATAAATATACCTGACAGTTAAGAACGAAACACACACAGAAATTATAGCTGTTACATTCATTAAGCATTTGACCCAAAGAGATGACAAAGTCATTTGATGAATACAACAACCATTCCTTTCGGCTGAGGTTCCAGGGATATAGAGTTTTGGGTTTGCTATTTGTTTGTCCCGCCTTTTTCTGTACTGTACACTGCTAGAGCAACCAGACACCATCGGACAGGTACCAGTAATGCCTGTGTCCTGTACTAACACCAGCTGATCACGTTAAACACTGCTTTTTTTTCAGCTCTGAATGGGAAAAAACAATGAAATAGAAAACACAAAGCAATAGAACTAACCTAAGCTCTCCAGGAATAATACCATATCCTTATATTTCCATGCAATATGTTGCTAATAACCTAATAACCCTACTGGTTGCCTTGACTTTAACTATTAGCTTACAGTTACTTACACTCTGTTCCCCTGGACAATATCCACATAATCTTCTGATCGAGCATAATAACCATCTGGGCTCAAAGCACCCCAGAAATTGGACCACAGCTTCCCATGGCGAGTTACGAGCGGAGCAATTATCTTTCTGTGAAGTGACACATTGCGTAAGAAAATATGAAACTCTGAAGCATTTGAAATTCACATCAGGAATTGCTGTTTGACAGGAACAAGATGCTTTGTGAATTGTTGGTCTCCAAGCCCGTTATGAACCATGGCAATGAAATACCACAAGTAAACAAAGAGGATTTAACTCTGCAAAAACAAACGGGATCTTATTTTCTCTGGACAGACCCCAGAGAATCCTTTCAATTTAGAGGAAATTCTACAAAATAAAATATTTACTATACCTGTTCTGTTCTATCAGTATTCTTAAAGTTTTTGGGTTTGTCAGCACAACATCTGCATCTATGCTTAAGTAATATTCACATGTTTTATCCTGGCGACAAAGGTCCCTAAAAAGACAAAAAAGAATGATTAACTCACACATGTCCATAAAAAAATCACAAACAACAAAACCAACAAAAAGATTTAAAAAAACCCCCCAAACCACAAGTAAGTATTCAACTGATTCATTGCATTAAAAGCCCTCTGCAGCATAGTATTGTAAAGAAAGGTGCATTTAGATTACAGTAGTGTGATTAACTAAAAGATTAAAATACATGCATCAGACGCCTTATATTTTTCTGTTAATAAACTAAGTGGCCTCTAGCCCGTACCAAGTCCAGTAACGCCGTCTATACAGCGTCCTAATGGAAAATGGGGCAGGGGGAAAACGCCACTCATTTATATAGCTGAGTATCAGTACAATCACTTAATAGTGAAGTATGACCTTATTTAGTAAGCTCCTCTAGCAAATAAGTGCATGTGGCTGTAATGCTGTCCTTGCAAAAAGATTCCACAGATGCAGTCTACTGATCTGAATGGTAATTGAAACCTCATGGAGAGTGTGGGACAAAAAATATAAATATATATTTAAAAACCTTTTCTTTGTCTTTTTGACCTACAAGAACCACACAGTTGGTAAAGAGAAACAAAGTGATTGCAAAGGCAGTGAATTTATACTAGAGAAAGTAATTGAATGTGTCCATACACTATTTCGATCAGTTGTGATTTTGATCTCAGAAGAATAAACTATTTGCACAAATTCCCATGCCTTCAAGAGAAAGACAAAGAAAACACATTCTACTGTAAATATGAAAGATACACAAACTATGTTTGTATGTTTCTGGCAGGGTGCACTTGCTAGGCCAAAACTGGGTATAGTCAATTCAGCTTTCCTATTCCATCAGCATAGTAGGAGATTATAGCAAATCAAATACACTTTCAGAGAAAGTGGAACTTCCTCAAGTCAATATTACAGCAATAGCTTCCTATCATGTAGGCGGTATTACTGAACTTGTCTATTTTCCCTATTTTAATTCCACCATAACAGCTTGAAATATTATTTTACTTTCTTGTTTTAAAATATCTATAAACAGTGCTTTAGTTTAAGTTCCACTTGATGTGATTGACTGTGACTATTTTCTGCAAAGGCAAAGATCTCTGTCACTTCAGAAGATCTGATAAAGGATGGATGTGACAGGTTACATACTAGTCAAGGTAAGGGCTGGCATGGCTTCCTGCCTGCTCTTCTTCCATCCCCCTCCAAACCTAGCACTAAATCTTCCATCAGGATTAATACTTATCAACACCTCTGGGGTCTTCCCGTTCAAACTTTCTTCTGCTGGAAGGACTCAAGAGGTATGACTTTCTTAGAATCACAGTGGAAGGCAGAGCTTTTTTATTCCATAACTTTAAGCAATCCTTCCTCTTCAAGCTTGATCACTAAAGATGTAGCAATAATTTCAGCCAAATTTTTAAAATATGCATGTGTCAGGAATGGTTTTCTCACAGCTGCTAAAACTGTGTTTGAACACACACCCAACAGTTTAAATCTCTGGTCATTCTCTGGGTTTGCCTTAACTGACATCTTCGCTGATAATTTTCTACCTTATATAGACATTTTTACGACAGAAATTCCTTAATCAGCACTTTCTCACATAATTGCCCCAACTGAACAGCAGGTTTTATTTTGGCCATAACATGGTCCTGCAATTCAGTCTCTATGGTATTTTCCATTACTAACCCATTCTGTTCAAAGCTTTACAACCACTGAATACAACTCACATGTAGCTTTATCATTGGCTTAATTACAATTATTAATAGTAACCTGACTTGTATATTGCACTTGGCATTAGATGTTAAATTTCTTCAAAAAACATCCAGCTCCTTTATCCTTATTCTAGTGAGAAAAATAGACCTGAGACCAACAGACTTGATGCCAGTCCAGGGTTCCAGCCACAACACTGGCCAGCACTGCCCCAAAAGCAGGTAAACCTTTTGCTGCTACCAAAAAGATGAATAGAATTATGTCTTTAAATATAAAAATTTTATAAAGTGGAACAAATTTATATTTAGTCATAGGCAAATATGACTGGAAAATTAATTATATAATAGCAAAATGCATTGTCCTTTAATTTTTGCCTTTTTTTTGTCTCCCCTCCCTTTCAAATCCAGAACCAGAGGATTCCATTACAACTGGTCCCATGTGCTCAGTGTTAGAAACCCTCCTGTGCTTCATTCACATAGTAATCCAAACTACAAAATACTAAATTAAAGGTTTAGGTGTAAGTCACACTCAGTCATTCAGTAATCTGTTGAGAAGTCTCTGAAAGCGTTCCTGTCTTAAATAGACAGGAGATTTCAAGGTTACTATTCTAACTTATTTTTTCCTCCTATTTCTTTCTCTACAACGTAGAAGACTGGATCACCACATGGCAGAACTTATCCTTCACATTTGACATGATGACTTGTATCTGAAAATGCTGGAAGAATTATGCTGTAAGCACAAAATTTTGCCATTCAGTGATCCTTTGCACTTTAAGGTCACTAACAAAAATCTCCCCAAAAAACTACAGGTTTCAGATGGAGAGAAAGAAAGTGATAAAAGTTTCAGTCAAAATTAACAAAGCAAGCACACTCTCAATGAATTCATACACCTTCCCTTTAGGCTTTCAGTGTTGCCCAGTAGCTTTGCCCAAGGAAATAAATTTAACCTTTAATATTCTCATGCTATAAGTATTACATTCTTACAGTGTAGGCTAACCTCTCCAGATGCAGAAATCCCAGATCATGTGTGAAACTATTTGTTATGTATATCCAGGTCACTCCAAGGAACAAGTGGAAAGTGCTTTCTGGCAAAGCTCATGTGTATAGTAATATGCTTCCTTACCTAAATTCAATGGCTAAAACCTTCAATCTACTGGCTTTACACTCCACCTGCTCTAAACTAAGACCAAATGTTGGAAAGAAAGCTGTGTTCTTGTACATAACTTACAGCAATTTCAGTGTAGTAATTAACAAAAATTTAAAAGAAAGCCAAGATTTTTTAGTTGGCAGTGTGAAGTGAAGCTCAGCAGATCAGTTTAAAGTATTTTACAATCAGAGTGATGTTTGACTGCATTTAGAAACCACAAGTCCATCTGGAACAGTGACCTCATCTGAAAACGGGAAAGTGTCACAGCTCTTCCCTTCATCACACTTTCCACTGAAATATTCCAAGAGGCTACTTGTTTATAACAGAGACATATTTTCTACCCAATTTCTTTACCACTGAGCCATCTTTTTTTTTTTAAGACATAGTTTGAACTTGCAATTAATCAAGTTATCATTTTTAGACCCCTCAGTTTGGAAATACAATTCAAAATGTGGACTGCAAGCCCAAAGGGAGAGCCTTTACCATTAAACCATTGACTTAAACCATTTGACAGACCCCTGAAAGAAAAGGTGTTCTAGATACAAGTCTGCAAACAAAAGCCTGGGTGACATCACGTGCCATTTAGAGTTACCTTTTTCATCTCTCCAGACAGTCACAACAGCATAAACACATTCATATCAACCATCACTAAAAACAAACAAATGTAGCCAGGAAACAGATAAAGCACTAATGTTAATTTTGCATCTCAGGCTTAACTATTGCTAGCACAGTTACCACACCCGGAAGCCACTGAAATCAATATGGGTGGAAAACATGTTTTTCAGCAACACTCAAAGTTTTCCTCCTCCATCTGAGACTGAAACCCAAAACTGCTGAAGTGTTGAGGAAAGCAGCTCCAGAAAATCCAAGTCTCTAATAGAAAACACTTGACATCTGAGAGACAAAGATTTAATATCCCTGCTCTTCCTTCCCCCACAGCCAAGATACTTGCCATGCTCAAAGGCTGTGTCCTACTCCCTCCTGTGTCTATGCCATCGTTTATCAATACCAAATGCAAACTCAGAGACAATGACTTAATGTCCTCCTTCAAGAAACACACAGGAGACCCCAAACATAGCTCAAAATTCAACAGTGCTGTCAATGAACTCTGATTCTGATCTCTCTACTATTTTTCCTGAAACTTTTGAAAGCTTTCAATGTAAACTTTCATTAAAATGTGCCCATTCCCACTTAAAAGCTGAGATAAATGACATTTTTTTATAAACTTTTGGAAAATTCCTACCCAGTTCTGTTACTAATAATCTGAGGGAGGAACCAAAAAGAACCAACTTCCCCAAAAGAGAAACCCTGAAGTCTGTAAGTACTGGGAGAAAAAATATTATGGAAAATACACTCTTTATAAATAAAACCTCAGAAGTCAATGAGATAAATATTTCCTGACTTTCTGTTATTACTTGAACATATTTAATTGCTTTTTATGTTTTCTGTCATAACAAATTCTGTAACAGCTGGCTGAAATCTCATCTGCAACCAAAGCAGAACCACAGATGATTTTTTCTTAAAGAAAAAAAGAACGAACTGTAAGAACTCCTACCTTATAGACAAAGGCTAAAAAAAAAAGACATGGAAATGCCATTTAAGTGTTTCAAGTTATGTAAATGCAGAGAAAATAACGAGACAACGTGCAGCTAAACCTTCCTTCTCTTTATTCTACTTAGTTTTCCTTCCTTTTTATCTTGATTCAGCCCACAACAAGGAAAGCTGTGCACGCCTGTTTCCCAGTATTGTTGAATTCTAAAAAGTCTTGCGGACTGCACGATTTTGGATCCTTTCCAATACCTATCCAACTTTTACAAGCACAGGGGAGAACTTCCCATGTCCAGAAGAAGCAAGAAATTAAATGCTTCAATTATTCTTCATTATGTGACTGAGAAAAGTAGACCAAGGTTTGCTTCATGGCTATGAGTGAAATTGAATAAATGGTATTTTCTCACATTTATACTGACATGAATGTGTCATTTACTGAGAATCTCATTGTGATTTATCACCACTTTTTACTGAGCCAAAAACAAGAAAAAGAGAGGCGAGGAGAAAACTGATCAAACTTCATTATATACTCCAAAGTATTCTGCTGAAAACAAACTAGACCTTCAATGCTTAAGTTCCCCCTCTGTAGTAACTGAACCCTGTTAGGCTTCTTCAACTAAATAGACTCTGTGTGAAATGTGCAAGTGAAAAGATCAAATTAATTCTAAATCTACTGGAAACTACCAGAAACACTAAGAGCAGATTTGGAAAAGGAGAGAAAGCAAGTATTTGAGGCAGATAGAACGGAACTATCTGTCAATAATACAGAGAGAGGCAGGAGAAAATGAATCAGAAGACTCAATATCAATCTCTAAATCAGAACAATAAACAAGTTTGAAGAATCACTCTTTTCATGTTATTCCCATTGCAGTGTTACTGAGAAACAAATGAGCTGATGATGATCAAAGCCAGATGAAGGGCTGAAAGCAAATAATAGAGTAACTGCCTTCACCTTGAACATCCCAGATTTCCAAGCTAACCTTTTTAAAGAAATGCAAAATGCGTTCGTTCCAGGGAAGTCGGCAACGCTCACAAGGGTGGCCAAGCCCCCCAGGTGTGCAAAGCAAGCAGCTGATTAACTGACTCTGCTTCAGACACATTGAAAGGAGCCACTGAATTACATCCACATTGTTTACTTGGCAGACCCTACTATAAGGTTCATACTTTTTGGATGATCCAGCGTTTTGCCGTGGTGTCATTCCACACACATTGTGCTTCAGGTCTTCTCTACGTATCTCTTTAGGACAATCTTTATCAAAGGGGCCTTTCAAAACAGGAGCAACATGGGTCAAATTACATCCATACCATGGATAACACATCACACATATGATTATCTCCCTGCCTTTCAAACAGGATTTGAAATGACATTGTGGAAATATACATGTAAACTATTATTTTTTTATCCAGAAATCAAGCAAGGACCATATATCAGAAGCTCTGTCACATTATAAGTCAGTAGGTTATATCAAAGAGGACAGATTTCAAGGTCTTTGGGTGAGATTTAGTGTTACTATAGATATTGATTACACTGAAGATTCTGCCTTATGTTGTCTATATAACAACAAAGAGGAAAAGGCAATTCCAGAAACTCCACCTCAGTTACAGATAGCATACACTACAAAAAGATTGCCAACGTGGTACATCTGCTTTAGAGAGCATTAGAAATAAAGACAGAATGATATGTACATGTGCATGGGTGCTTAGCCTGACACAGGACATCTGCAGCATTTCCTAGAAAGGCAAGGAGAGAGGCTTGGACCTCAGCCAGAGATCAGTTTTCCAGTGGCTTCAGCACAACAAAGCCCCATTCAAACAAATATCCAAGAACACCACAGAGACTCAAGACCTTCACTCTTTCAGCTGAGGCTATGAACGGCCTATGCTCTTAACCTCTGAACAGAAAATGGCCTTTTGAAATTAACTTCTTTGCTCTGACACTCATGGAAGATTTGGTAGAAGAGTGAGAGAAAAAACTGTCATGGAATGAAGCCTGCTCAAGGGCCAAGCACGGTGGTCCTGATCTTGGTGGGATCCTGGGCTGAGAAACTCCATCGTATGACTGATGTACTGGGAGAGCCACAAGCCACTCTGCGGGAGGAGCCAGCGCTGCAGCCACTAAAGAGACCCTTAGGTCTGACATGGGATACAAACTCCAAGGTTCAACTTTAGGCATGGAAAGTGCCAGGTCTAAAAGGTAAAGTTTTGGATACTCTAAAGAACAAAAGAAAAAAGCAAGACCAAGCATAAGACGAAGTCAGTTTCCTTTGCAAGAACTCCTGCTAGAGCGCTCTAAAGACTATTCCTGCCTCTTTGAACCACAGGAAAAAAAATAATTCAGTCACCTGTACATCCAGGTCAAGCTTTAACCACACATTTACTTAAATGTAATGTCACTTAAGAAAAAAGAAAACAGAGTAGGCACTAGGACAACAAAAGTGCAACTGTTAAAAGCATACCCAGTGCATAAATGAAAAAAATTCTGCAGCAAGGTAGCTGGAAAACAAAATAAACACTATGCATTGTCTGTGCCATCATCACAAGACAAGATGACAAACTATTGAAGTAGCCCAAACCAATGATCAACAGCTTTTTACATTAGACAGAAATCATAAATCACTCAACAATTCATATCTTATGTCTAGATCTTTTCTATCACAAAAGCTCCCATTTTGATAGCTGAAGATGTAAATGTTAAAGATGCAAAATAATATACATGCAAGATGAAAAAATGTGAGTGTATGCATCAATGTAACAGATTTATAAATTAGAACTTACATTCCCATGTTTCGGGCTTCTGCTTGACTCAGGTTTTCTTCAGGTCCAACAATTTTAATATTTCTGATAATGTTCTTGGCTTTTTCCCAGAATTTCTTGATGTGCTTTTCATGGTAAACCTCCTATAATCATGTCAACATTTTTTATAGCAAATGTAAGGCACAAATTACTATGAATCATAAACACAGTGTCCAAGAACACACTGTATTCTGTCCTAACGCAACAGATGCCAGTGTTTGAAGATATTCCAGTATATCTGTCATTAAAATGAACCTCCTCTGTCCAAAACTTTAGGAAAACAATCCAACACGTCAGCAATATTAAAGTTGTACAGCGATGCTAGATTCACAAACTATCTATGCATTATTTTTCAGGATATTCATGTTACAGTCTTTAAAACCCATCCTACAACCTCAATGGCACGCAGGAGTTTTTTATGCCCCTCCAAAAATCACTTTAGAGAGGAAACTGCACCTGTACCAAATTGTGCAGGCACAGCCATTGTTTCTTTAAAATGTAATCACACTGATAGTTCCTTTAATTTCTATTTACCCTCCCTCTATTTAAGAGCTCTCAGCTGCATGCAATACTTCCAAGCCAGTGCCCTCATTGTAGCTTTTGCCTGCTATGGCTGACATTAGAATAACTGAAATATTGGGTAGGGCTTTTCCCCCCTCTATAATAAAAAGCTGTTCAGTCTTTATATTCCACTTCAAATACCATAAAACTTTTGGATGAAACTACAAAACCTACATAGCCTACAATTCCCACGTGCACGTCACATTTATACCTTCAAAATCCCCTTACAAAACCACAATGAAGGCTTTAGAGATAAGCTCTACTTCTATTCCATAACCCCCTTGTGCTACCATATCAACAGCAATGCATGGACACTAAAAAAGGGCATAATTAAATTTTACTCCCATTTCCCTTCCAGCCCCTTTTTTCCAAAATAATTGCACACATTTGACACCTCACTCTCTAAAATCATAGAATCACAGAACGGTTTGGGTTGGAAGGGACCTTAAGGATCATCTCTTTCCAACCCCCCCTGCCACAGGCAGGGACAGCTCCCATTAGACCGGGCTGCTCAAAACAGAAATGCTGACTGAAGGCACTGGGGAAGTATCAGCAATGCCAGATCATTAGGTAATTAGCAGGGAGTATTCAAAAGCAACTTATCTGCAGTGCCAGTCAAAATATATCTGAACACACCAATCTTTCCACGGGACCCAGCAGGAGTGCCAACAGAAACACAAATGCACTGGGGTATCAGCAAGATGAAAAGCAAATCCCATGTCAACCATCAGGTGACAGTTTTTAGTACGACGGTATCACCGTTGGTCAGCCCTGAAGGGGTCAGCAGCTGGCCCAGATGGTCAGTGTGGGCCCCTTCCAACTGGAAATGTTCTATTCTTATTTTACTCTATTACTTTATGTCAGTCAGTACTTCCTCCAGAAGCACACACTTCAAAATACATTTTTTTCATTAGTAAAAGAATCTAAGCAGTTTCTTTAAACAGACTTCAGCAAGCCCTGACACAATTTCATTTAATTTTTCCAGCTCTGCATACTAAACTCTGAAGGATTATCTCCTCCTATGCATTTTAACTGTGTTCTTATATCAAATCCATATACTCTACATTTTGATTCATGGCATAATTTCCAAAATTGAAGCTTTGTACAATGTTAGAGTCATACTCACATTATTATGAATGAAGATACTGAGTGCCTCCCGTGGGTAGTCCAGTGTCAACAGTCTGTCTAAAAATTTAGTTAGGAAAGGAGTGGGTTGTTCAATGAAAACACCAATTTTTACTCTTGGATATTCCTAAAAAAAATGATATTTTGACACAACCAATAAGACTTGCCTCTTTTCTAAGATTACTTACAGTAAAGAGCAACTAATGGCATGTACTAAACTTAGTCCACCCAGCTTTCAAACAATCAAAACCAGCATGATCAAAAGTGCTATGCACCCCATTTGTTTTCACTGGCTTCACAAAATAAGCAAAGATAATGGATTTAGTATTGATACGAAACTCTTTGAATTTAATAACAGAGATTGGAAGTAGAAAATAATGTACTATGGTTTTTAAAATTTTTACTATAAAAAACCTACTAAAACAGCAAAAGAATCATTTAAGGAAATACACCTAGAACAGAATGGCAAATTCTTTTTTTTAAAACAAGGTACATACATATATTACATTTACAAGAAAATATAGGGGAGACCAATTTTTAAAAAATAGTGAAAGAATGAATACCACAAAATATTTTACTCAGCTGTACTTTAAGTCAAAGACTGCACTGCCCTTCTATAAATGCATACGCACTATTTCTCCCCATTCGTTTTAAGTGGGCTCTGCATTACTTCCCTATTTGCTGATTTTAGAAAGACCTTTGACAAACTAACAGAGTTTCTCTCCATACATCCAAGAATACTGAACTTTTATGGACCTCATTTTTATGTGAATTCACATCTTTTGATGGTATTTGGCTGCTTTGTATGTGCTTGATAGAGATCATGAGATCCTGACCACTAAAAGAAACATAGACAGCACTTTTTTGTAGTCCTGAAGTGTATTATTGCACTGTGCAAGACAAAGAAATTTAACCTTCAAAGGCCTCAACTCCTACACAAAGAAATACACTGACTAAAAATTATTTCCATCTCTAAACCAGACGATTTCTGTAACAAACTAATCCATTATAAAGCTCAGAGAGAAACCTTATATGAGTATAAAAGGCTGCCAGCTAGCTTTTTAAGCAGGCCAACGCCCACTTGAAAAGTGTCTGGATAAACCATCAACGCATGCTGAGGTTTCACAGTGTCACTGTCTACATCGGAACCCAGAAACATCCTGGCAAATGCCCCAGCTCGGAAACATCCAGTGTTTACCCTGATGACCTCCTATTCACAGCTGCATCTGCAAACCTCATAAGTGTTGGCAGGGAAGTATAGCCACACAGAGACCCCAATAACTCCAGAACAACTGACGAAGAGTGCACTGATGTGTCTCTAACAAAGCACCTGTGCCACTCTCTGGTAGCCACTGCCCTGAGGCTGCCACAGGAACGGGTCCCACTGATGGCCAGGGACAAGGAAAGCTGCACAGCCTAAGCTGAGCACACAAGTCTGCTACCAGTGGAAGAACTGCTGCAGTAATTGCATTTTGCACATTTTCCTAATTCTGAGTCATTCTCCCCTTATTCTCCAGGAAAAGGGAAAGAGGTTCAGGCTGAATGTGCAAAGGCTGTAAGGACAATGAGGAATTACTGACACTGTTTCAGTACACTGAAATGTGAACCGCTTGGGTCTACACTGAAATCTCTGTGAGACCAAAGCAAAATGGTGTTTAAAAAATTAGGAGTAAGAATTCCTGTAAACTGCATGTCCTCAAAGCACAGAGCTCATCAATCTAGACCCTGATTTAACCATAAAGAGTTGTCACTGCGTAATCTAAATCTAGGTCACAATGAGCATTGTGAGCACATGAAATCAGAAGTTGCATCTCAGCAAAACCTCTTTGGGAATACCCAGTCTGCACCCAGATGCTACATATTCTCTGACAGATTTTCTTATTTACAGTGAGGTCATATATTTGACTTTTTGAAGTTTGCTTTTTCATAAGTAGTAGTTGAGTGTATGACATTTTTTGGAAGAAGTACAGGACAATGTCTCAGTACAATTACACAGAGCAAAGTCCAGGATCTCTTTCCACAGGAGTTGCCAGTGAAATGAGAAGATGAGCAAGGTCATCCTTTTCAGCCACACTGGAAAGTCTCCACAACCAGTAAGAAGCTTTAGAATCTAAAAGCAGTTCAAGGGACATTAAACTGGGGAACAAACTTAATTTAGGTTTCAGGAAAAAAAAAAAAACCAAAACAAAAATCCCGTAAGAAAGTGGCAAAAATTTGCACTTATTGAGTCCATGTGCACTCTTCAACTTATTTTCCATTATGCTGCTTCTACCTGAACAGGCAGTTAATTTGAGGGTGGCACAGGCTGCTGACATTACCAGAAGACAGCAGTTACTGAGTTTTTCCACACCTCAGCCATGATCGCAGCCCAGGAGATCCTATTTCTGTCAAGAGGACAAGAACTGAGCAAAAGACCCTGCATATGTACCTCTCAGCTCCTTTGCAGGCAACCCCAAAGAACAAGCAAAATCCTCAGAAGATATGAGTGTATAAATGCAGTCAGGAGAAAATTATTAGAGGCACAGAGCAGGTACTGCTCTTTTCACTGAAAATTTCTCATTAAGTAGCAACCAGACAGGCCCAAACAGAGAGCTCGTTCAGAAAATGAAATACTGCTGGTACTTAGAAATGCCTGAAGTAAACACTTCCACTGAGGCCAAGGAAAAGCTTTGTTATTTCTGCGGGCAGAGAGAGTGAGGCATGAAGTCCAAAGAATGCACTTCAGTAAAGAGGACACATTCCAAGTAGATGTACATAAACTATAGGAAGCTATCCAGTGAATCACTGCATCCCCCTTACTGGCTTTAACTGCTCCAAAACCATGTCTTAATTACCAACATCATTGGAACAAAAACTTTGACAGCATCTTTTCCTCAGGTAAACTTTATGATGGGAGTGCAAACACTATCTAATTAGAATCCCATTCAAATCTTTATCTTAAAAGCAAAAATAACATTTAAAAATATAGAAAGAATCTGAAAGTTAGTATAATTCCAACAAATAACTTTTTGAGTTTATATTCCAGTCCATTAGCTACTTATTGCCCAGAAATTCTTCCACTTTTTCCTTCCATTACAAAGATAACAAGCCACTATTTCCTCCATGCTATCCTCAACACGACCTTCTAAGACCTGTTCTCATTCAAATCTTCAATACAGAACAGAAATAAAACAGCTGCTGGAAAGAGCCTGTTAGGAATAATCAGAATTTACTTTTTCATCCAAGTCTTACAATTCCACATGGTAGAGCTCAGTATTTACTCTGCCTCAAATTAATTGTGTACAAGCTGAAATATTTATAGAGACACGAAAGACATCATGCTTGGAGTGAAAGAGCCGAAGCTGCCAAGTACTGGATATACACAGGCCATGTGTATGTGTGTGTTTGTCCTACAAGAATTCTGAAAACTGTACTGAAATCCAGTCTCAATTACATCAGATTTTTTTCCACAGAAATGCATTTGCTTATACAGTACAAATATCTGTATTGTCCTCTATAAGGTAAAGCAGTTTTGATTGTTTAATCTCAGAAAATAGTAATTGTAACCATGTTAGCTAACTACTAAACTCTATTTGTAACAAAAGTTGTTCAAATGATGCATATTGAGTGTTTTTTAGGTCTGCTGCTAAAAATCTGAAATATCTAAACAGTTTTTCTACCTCTCCCAAAATTCTAATTATTCACTCGAACACAATTCAAAAATTGTTCATTCACCCTCACTGAACAGAGGTGAAGATCTGGAGGGTTTTGGGGTGGCATCATCTTCAGTAATACTGTGAAAACCGATATTAAAATAGATGCATAAAAACATTCCTGAAAGTAGTAAAACAATATTGCATAAGGAAGCCACTCGGCCTCAAATCACTAAACACCTATCAACTGTACCCAAAAGGGCTTTGTTCCAGCGAAGAGTATTCTTACCTTTACTGCTGACAGGTCTAGTAAGTCTAAATCACAAATACCACAACCAGTTTCCCGTGTCCAAGCATTAGGAATATAGTTTCCCAAATAATTCAAATGAATCTGGTAAATAAATGAACAATTAATGACAGATGCGTGCAAAGAATGATCTGTACCTTTCAAACAATTCAGGTTTATTAATTTAATCACTTGTAACTAAAGGCAACTGACAAGAAACAGACATACAAAATCAGCAGGTAAAAAATTATTCTTTTTTGTTTACAAAACAAAGATTATATATGCACCATAAAGTCTACAAAAATGATTATTTCATAAAAATGACATGCACTTGAGGTGAAAAATAAAAGTATTACGTGTCAGAATGTGAGAATCATTTGGTATCCATTTCAAAAAGTGTATCTAACCCATGCAATTTACTAATCTGAAAATTGGAGAAATGAAATACAAAGCAGAAGTATCTTACAAACAAAAAACTTAACTATTGGGAGTTAATTCTGGGACTTAATTTCATGCTGGTTTATTTACTAACTAGTGAAAACTTTTTCCAACCCCAGCATACTGACATTCTCTTGATTCACTTCTATATTTAAACCAGAAGAATTTAACCACATTGACAAAGTTATACATAGACAGAGTTTCCTCTTTGTTTTTAAAACATCACTACAGGCAGAGGTTGACTTTTTTTAATGTACTATAACACATGAATTAGTAGAAGTTTTTCCATCCTAAGCTGTTTGCCCAAATGTAAAATATAGAATCTTTCTTTTCATCGGCAACATGTCAGCAAAGCCAGTGATGACAGAATTTGAGGATTTAATTAAGGCAAAAATAGCAATATGGAAGGAATTTGTCATACATTTCATCTCTACGGCGTAGTTATAAGCCAAACAGATAAAATCATCATCATATTCACCAATACCAAAATCAAAATACAAGTGCAAAAACAAAGTAGCAGCATTCCCTGGGATATTCATGAGTTTCAAACTCTACTTCATTCTTCTAAAAGGCATTTCTCTGAAAATAAGGAGCTACAGTAAGGAACATTTATTCAGAAGAAATTAGAAAGTAGCCATGCCCAATCCTTCAGCCGACAGACACTACTATAAAAGATACACCTTTACACTTTGGCTCAGAACAACAAGGTGCAACTGCCATATCACCAAAACACGGCCATTTCTCTCAGAGAAACTGTTCAGGGACCTCTGAACCACTGAATCCTTACACATGAACAGAATCTGTCAAAACACCTATTTCACAGGGCAGACAGTGCACTACCACACACCCAAAGCTGACAAGCCACGGGCACATTGATGGCAGGGATCAGTGACACTGGAGGCAACAGCAAAAGCCAGCCACACATGGACCTAGATAGTCACACACACTTACATAGAGGCTTTTTCTTTTGCCTAAATACAATTTATTTTTTATATATGTGTATACACGTGCCTGGGCCTAGGGCAGGAACACAGGTGTTACTGTTTTGTATCCCAGCCTGCCACTCTTGGTGAGATTATCCTCCCCGCTATTCTTCCGATTGCCATTTAATAACCAGACAGACATTCTTCAATAGCTTCAAGAACAGTTTTGTGTCAGTGAACAAATTAACAAAAGCTTGTTACTTGCTTCTAATAACCCATGCTACAATGAATTTGGGAGCAGAATTAGTTGTTTCAGCAACAATATCAAGTTACAGTGACAGCAGAATAACATGAATTAGAATGGGAGTTTTATCCTCTCAGTTACTAGTAACATTAAATGGAAATGTGGGTGCTGTTTCATACTCTTCTATCATTGGTTTTTTGCCTCCAGTAATGTTGTGGTTTTACATTAAAATAAAACCAAACTGTCACTCACTTTAGTTGGACCATTTCCATGAATGGTGACTGGTAGGGTGTCATACACTGAATTCCTTGCTCTTACTTTTCCTTCTTCAAATTTCAAAAGAACTTCATCTGCAAATCAACAAAGCAGTACAACAAGTTCATAAATAAAAGCTAAAATTTCAGAGTTCTTTCAGTCCTTGCTGATACAATATACCTTGCTATTGCAATCATTCTCAGTATTATTTAGAAGCTTTTGTTCATTTTTTTAAACTAGATCTTGAATTCTAAACTCCTTTTGGTAAATAAGGTGACATCACACTTCATAATTTCTCATCAGCAGCTTCAGTATTGGAATAAAATCTGCTTTAAAAATAATTCTAATTTAGTGCAAATTCTATTTATAGAGAAATCATAGTTATTTCAGATATGATCTGACTACAAAAATTTATTCCATAATGGGAGGCCAAATGTGAGAAAGGAAGTTCGCACAGATGCATTTTTCCATTTAAATTCATGACAGTTAAATAAAGGAAATTCTACATTATTCCACACTCTACTTCATTATGTATAACCATTTGCATCTAAAATGCAATTTTAATTACTTATCTTACTCCTGTATTGGGTTTTTGAAAGGCAGATGGAAAAATGGTCCTTAAAGCTGTATTTACTGCCAACTTCATTTATTTTTCCTATTTTAAATCAAATATTTTTTCAATGAGAGAATTCAATTAATAATCAACTCAAAAGACCTGTAACTAATCTGGAGATCAGTTTTACCCATCCAAATATTTCCTTAAAATAAGCATAAGTTTTAGGAACTACATTCACAGTTAAGCAAAAAAAGTGTTAATAACAGTTAATCAAACACACAATGTGCGAATCATACACATACCAACAGCTCCATTTAGGGTCTGGAAAATTGTACATTTGTGGTCCAAAGTAATGTTAATGCGCTCCTGAAATCAAAGCACCAAAGATGTTGAGGCATTCTAAAGCCAATGTTTTTACAGCAACGTTGCAGTTATACCCCAGTGGCAGCAAGGAATCAGGGAAAATGACTCTACGTGTTCTTTACATTGTTACATTTTTCTGTATTCCCAAGTTGTGCAGTTGTAGAGCGATTGTTTTTGCATATGCAGAAACTTTAAACTTGAAGGATGAAGGTCATAACTCTCCACAGGAACTGCAATTTAGCAGTATAAGCCAAAGAAAATTTGTGTCTTAAAAAAAATTAACAAGTCTTGGCCAAGAAACAGAACATACTGTGTTTCAGAATCATAAAAATGCAAAAGGCAAACTTAAAACATGTTCCTAATGTTGTATTACTAATCCTAGCTAGATTCTTACTTTAAATACCATGCTTCACCATTTTTAAAATGTTGATTCAAGTATGTAATATTTAAAACACACTTAAAAACCCCTACCCAGATGACATCCTTTGTTTTGGTCTTCCAAGATTTTCGTACGTATTCTATAGCATTGGGCATGTTATTACTATACAAAGAATCGGTGGTGATGCATAGTAAGCACCACAGAAGTGGTTTGAACCATGGTGCAGCAGTGCTGTGCACAGATACACAGCTGTGGTCTAGAAGACAATCTGTTTAGACAACTAATTAAATTACTCCTGACTTGGATGCAGAATCAGCTTAATATCTCTGCACCCTGTCTTTTCAACTGCATACCTGGCATCTGACCTAACTTGCATAAAAGCAATTCAGACATTAAAGGCTGGAAGGAATTTCCTATGAGGAGCAGCTGAGGTTTGTCTAGTTTAGGGGAGCAGGCTGAGGGGCCACCTCTGTGCTCCCTGCAGCTTCCTCAGGAGGGGAAGGGGGGAGGGAGGTGCTGACCTGGTGGGAATGGTTCAGAGCTACACCAGGGAAGGTTCAGACTGGTCCTTAGGAAACATTTTTTCATGAAGAGGATGGTCAAACCCTGGATCAGTTCCTAGAGAGGTTGTCAATGCTTCCAAGCCTGTCAAGTGCTTAAAAAGCATTTGGGCAATGACCTTAGTAACACGCTTCAGCTTTTGGTCAGTCCCATACTGGTCAGCCAGTTGGACTAGATGATCACTGTAGGACCCTTCCAACAGAAATATTCTATTCTATTTCTGAATCTGTATCCAAGCAGACCTGATTTGCCAGTAAGTTATGCCAGAAACAACACATATACATCTCAAGAACTTTGAATCTGCCTTAAGCATACAAATTACCAAAATCTTTCTCAAAATTCTGCTATATCAGCTTCTAAAGACTTTTTTGCATCAATATATTGTTAACTTTCCTTATCCGTCTTTTTCCAGCATCAGGGACATGCCTCTGACATCTGTCATGCTTTAATGGCATTACTCAGCAGAGGACTTTGTTAAGTGAGAGCACAGAGAGGTCTTCACCAAAAATTTACGATGCAGCTCTATTGAACATATTTGCACAAAAGGCTGAAGGCAGGATCTGAAATGGCAGCAAGCCAAAATATAAAACACTGGATTCAGCAAGTAGTTCAGTGACAGCCTGGAAAAATGCCACATTCTCTGGCCGTCAAACTGCCAAGTACATGGTACCCTCATTGAGATGAATGTGTCTGATCATATACCTCAGAGCTGTTATTTCTAACAAAGAAGCACAACCTGCCTGGGTCTGAAGACAGCCTGAAATAATATATCAAGTCATGACCCTTTGGGAGCCTGTTCATCATTCCAGCAGTAGGAACCTCAGGAGAACAAACACAACTGTCAACATGGCACTACACTATAAAGAGACAGCATTCCTTTTCTTTTCATCCCCCAGTGTTTTATGAGGAGCAGCATGTTATTTCAAGCAGAAAGAAATGAGAAAGCGAGTTACTACCTACCCTTGCCAATGGGTCAACATAGATTTTGGTGTAAAACAGCTGGTCATCATCATTATCCTGCAGATTCCATTGCTGCACGATACGATTTATGTATGGAGCATAACCAATAAATCCTGCAACATCACACACACATAGGTTATTTCCATACAAAACATTACCCTGCCAATGCTGTCCACCAATCAGGGACTTCATTCTGAGTGGTGCCAGTAAAGAAGAAGTATGAAATTTATGAAACTTGTCTCAAAAGCCAGTCTTCTTCCTGAGGTATGTAACAGGTCTGTTTCAAAAAGTTAATAATTAATGGTTATTTTTATACTAATGGTATTTTAATGGAAAAAATAAATCTGATCTGCCTAGGATAGTCCTGAGAATATCAGACTATCACTTTTCCCAAGAAGCCCATCTGTGGAAAAAGTTTCATTTTCATCAATCACTTCTTACTGGCAGAGATGCCTGAATCTAATACTGCCAGAAATCCAGCGAGAGTCCAACTCAAAACCAATATACACCACAACAAAGAAGATAAGGCAGATAGGTGAGGGAAAGAAACAGAGACAGCCCCAGATCTGCACACTGAAGAAGGGTGCCCCAGAAATGACACACTCAAAAGCTGCGACAGAGCACAGTATCCGTATCAGTGCATGTATTAATCAAGTGCAAAATTTTTTTTAATTTTTAAAAATTTAAAGGAGGATCCCAGAATTAATCTGTCGTTGAAATTAACAGGAGTGGCTCCCAATCCTTTTAGAAGGAGCTGGGTAAGCCATGCTGACAGGCCAGGCAGAGCTGCCAGCACATCCAGCCCACGTGCAGAGATCTCCAGGAGCCAAGCAGCTGAGTGAGGGAATTCTGTGACCAGGCTTAACTGTGCCTATAAATAGCACGTGCTGCTTTGCCTGGGCTTGTATTCTGCATTGTTTCTGAAGCAATGGGGTCATCCTCGCACAGCATTTCGCTGCCGCACACAGTTGCTTGCTAGACCCTTACTATATTTATCTGCTTTTTGCAAGTTATTGCCAAACACACGCTGCAAATTTGAATGAAAACTACGCCTGAACACAGAAGAGGAGCTATTCAAGCGGAGAGAGAAGGGGAGGGGAGGGGAGGAAGATGACAGCATTTGTATGCCCTCAATTTTATACTTGGGGAGTTCAGGAACAGCTCCACACACAAAAAGTACGCAGAACACATAACAGAGGTGGGTCATGTTCAAGTTCAAGTGTTTGAGGATCACACTTGCCTCCTGAGTTCAGGAATCGTTTTCCACTCTGGACAACAGGATACTTGTCAGCCAGCCTTTTATCCGGCCAAATCAGCCCATCTGCTGCAAACACCACTTTATGATTAGTTTCCTGAAATTTCTTTAGCAGTTCTTCAGGGCCCCCGGCAAAAATAACATCATAGCTTAAAAGGAAAGAAAATACATCCATTAGGTTAAGTTTAATGTTTCTGTGTTCAAAAGAAGTCATTGGACTATACAAATTTAAAAATCAAATTTATTCTGAAAAATGACTCAACTAAATCATATTTAACCACGATGTAAAAATTCTATATCCTTCTAGGAGAGAAACTTCCATCAATACTATTTATCCAAACTAGTTTCCCCTTCTGCTTTTTAACCTTCCACATTTTGGACATTCTTTTTTCTTCAGATTTTGTCTACCTGAAATTGATTTTCCTATTTCAGGTATTTTGAGTAAAAAAAATACTTTTTTCCCTTTAGAAAACTCGTTATGTTTTTAAGAACAACAATTCAAAAAAAGAAATCAAACCTTAACAAATGAAAGAGTGGACTGAGAGATGACTTGGGTAATTTTCACTGGGAAAATCTAGATCTTGTTCCAAAACACAACAGCACTGACTCTTCCGAAAAGCCTTATCAAGAATGTACTTAGATCTCAGGGAAGTGTAGTTGCCCATAAAACGTGCATTGTATCCTGACAATACATAGATTTCTCCTTCAACCTCTTTAACATGCTGAAGACTTTAAAGGTTCAAAGCATCACAATATCTATTTATGAAAAACTTCACCTGCCCTTACAGCTTGATCAGATTTGAGTCTCAATTCCTATTGAGGATAAAGGCCTAAAGGTGGAGGGCTCATCTTTGGCTGTTACCCACAGCCAAAGGTCAACAGTGTGCCAGACCAGAACGAAACCTGCCTGGGTTTGGCCAAGGTCCTGTAAGAATGGAGTATCCCAAGCCTGGTGGTTTCTTGTGGCTGAACCAAATCTAAATCAATGCCTGGCAAGCACAGGGGGTTGGGAACACAACCAACCAAACCAAGCAAACAAACCAATCCCCCCACCATAGGAAGGAATGCCACATACTAGACAAGTCTGCTCAAAGCCCCATCCAACCTGGCCTGGAACTCGGAATTTGCCAGGGATTGGGCATCCACAACTTCTCTGGGTGACCTGTGCCAATGCCTCCCACTTCAAGGTTCTCTTTATACAGCACAAAGAATGACACAGTGAGATTGGAATCACATCACAGATTAGTCTCTGGCTGAAGGAGCAAAATATTTTAATGGCAGCATCTCAACTTTGCAGTTTCCTCATCTGAATGCAGGAATATTCTTACTCTACACACGTACCTTAGAAATTAAAAATCACCAGCCCTTATAACATTATAGCTATCAAAAACCAAGGTCTGACCTTAACCAAGATTTTCCTTGCAAAGCCTTTTAGCAGGGCTAACTAGGACAGCAGCTAACTAGAACTCCACCTGCAGTACACAGAACATTTTGCATTGCAATGTATTACCCAGCCACAGTGCCAACAGATCAGCCATTACCGACTTACAGTACTCCTTTATTACAGTTCTGAAATTATTCAAGATACCTTTTCTTTAAAGAGGATTTCATGAAATTGGCCTAAGAGAACTGAACAGCTGGCTTACAAATGTAAAAAAAGATTTTCACCACAAAGCAAAGTATGAACCCTGGAGAGGAAGTGTGTTATGTGGTCTATATAAGTAAGCGGTTTTCGGAAAACACTGTTATGTTTTTCTGCAACTTTGGCAGAAGAACGCATGAAAGAAATTGTATATTTTGGACCTTCCTCAGTTTCACAAAAAAATGCCTGTTTCTACCCAAATTTACAGGAATACACTTCACTCCCTTTTCCACTGAATTTCTGTAGCCTGACTCAATGCCAGACTGAGCCTGTAGAACACACAAGAAACAGGAGACACGTTGAAGACAGACAAAAAGAGATCTGTCTGAGGCTTTAACTTAATAGGTTATGGCAGGCTGTGCTTCTCCTCTGTGATCAGGTTAGTGCTGCTGCTGCTATGACTTACAGCTGCAGGAAGGAACCAAACACCCTGGAACATTGCTTCCAAGGACTGTCATTCTGTAAAAGCCAAAGTTGAGCAACATGCTGGGCCAGCCACAGGCTCTGCTTGTGAAAGGGATATGCTACTTAACACAGCACAGTTTATAATCCTAAACCCAGTGCTGAGCTGCTAAACTGCAATGGATATTATGCAGCACTATTATTCCAGCATGAACCTACATTTTTCATTAATGTTCAAGGCCCTCTATTCTGTCAAGAGGTGACTTACTGTCACCACACCTCTTCCTGGGCAGGACCTCCACCAGCCTTCCACCCCTTGCTGCCAGTGTCCTCATAAGCTGCTAGATGAGGCTCACACTTTTCTCTCCAGGCAAAAAGAAAGCTTCTGAACACCTGTAAATGCATCATTTGCCTCGTTTACCTGCTACGTCAGATTGCATTCAGCCTATTCAAACCTCGCCTCCTGCTGTAATGGAGGATTCACTTCAGGTCTACACCACTAAGACCATCAAAAACAGGTCCCAGGACCATCCTTGACAGCTTATACTGTTATTAGGGGTGATGCAATGACTTACTTTAAATAGTACTTCAAAATTTGACAGGGAAAAGAGAGTGTGGATATATCCAAGAAAAAGCAGGCTTCCTTGGTAACCAGGAAAAGCTCAGATACTCTTTTATTTATTCTTCATAAAGCCTTCCAATTAAGTAGAAAGCAAGAAGAAAAAAAAAAAGAACAAACCAAAACCCAGAAAGTTTCCACAACCTAATCCCATTTCCTGAAGCTCCCAGATGGCAGATGCTTGGGCCTGGAATCCACCCCTCCTTCCCCCTCTTTCGCAGCAGCAAAGCATCCTGGCTATGCACCCTGCTCTCCCAGCAACACAGAAGAACAGCAATGGAGACCCAGGTGCTCTAAAACTGACCATGGAATTTTTGCATCCACAACTTTAACAGTGAGAACTTGCTGCTATTGGAGCTGCGGGTTAAGAGCTCAAAATACGAGTGAGAGAGTGCCTACCAGTGACTAGCAATGTCAGCCACACAGCTATTTTGTCACTTAGACTGTATCCCCACCAGGATCACACCTTAACCATTTTGAGATACATAGAAATATAATTATCCCTCCGTTTCAGACAAATGTTGAAAAAAATACAACAAAACAAACAACAAACTGAGAGGCTTCAAAATTCTTCCACGATACAAAGAGATGGCTGTGGGAGTTCTGGATGAACAGGCACAGCGCCAACCAATTTATCCCGTCTACGCTGGCCATTAGCCAGTTCAATCCGAAATGGTCCAAAATAAACCAGTAGTTAGCTCAAGCAAAAACAAGCCTAATTTAAATAGTGTTCCATTTGCAGGCATTTTGCTATCTACACACAGGCACAAACTGTCCACAGAAGAAGCTCAAACTATTTCCAGAATTCTGAGCCATATAACAAACTGCTCAAAAAACAAACAAACAAAAAAAAACCAACCAAAAAAAACCACCAAGAAACTAAGTTTGTTAAGTAAATAGTTCCCTAGAAATTACTTGCCTAGTTACAGTAAGCAAACCAGACATTTTCTTTCCCCACCCCCAAGATTAATATTCCAAATGCTTCACAATGAATATAATAAAAAACACTTGAAGAAGAAAGGAAGTTCATGACATTTGTCTTTTCCAAACTTACTGCTACATTGATCAATGTTTAAATTGCAAACCAGGATTTCTGGAAATGAAAAAGCCCATTAGAATTAAAATATAATGCTAGAATCAGCAAACTGTTTTTTTCTCTCCTATCCAGAATCACTTCCACCAGCTTTGAATAAATATATACTTAGGATTTCAGACCTCAGGAACTTGGGGGGCTTAAATCCTGGGATTTTTCACAGGAAGAAAGATTATGGCTTCTGCACTTCGACACACATGGTCCTCTGTACTCTCTCACCTGTGCCAGCAGACAGCCTGCCCCTCCAGAGAGTAAATTATGAAAGAGAAAAATTTGAGCTAGACCCTGGTACCAGTGTGATAATAAATTTGCATATTTTACCATATAGGAAGAAATTAGTTATTAATTAGGATAATAAATTCAGAAACAAAGAAATTCAATGTAGGTAGAAAACATTTGGGAAATATTTAATTCATCTGAGCTTTAGTACAGAACAAAATCTTTCAAATAAACCTTTAAAAGTTCCAGTTCTTGTATGATTAGTAGGACAACACTATGAACAAACATATAATGTATTTACTTTTAGAAAGATACTTTTTCCACTTAGTAAATGCAAAATCAAGTCAATAAGAAAAGAAATTCGGAAACTGAATGTGTACCTCCAAACTATGTTACTTTTACAGGCCTAAGCAGACAAAGAAAATATTCAGCATACTAAGCATCCCTTATAATGCTTATTTATAATTTAGTGAAAATTATTTCGATTTTTTGCTTTCAAGGTATTTCTTTTACTCATCACAAGAGGTAAAATTGGAACAGAAAACTGAGTAACATATTTGAATTTGCTACCAGTTTTATAGGCTACTTCAGCTTTCCTGACGTGTTAACTTATGCAAAACAACAAATTAATTTTCCATAAAATGCCACTGTCCAGCCACTTTGCCCTGTGATGATGTCTGCTGTGCAAATCCTGCCAAGCTCCTGCCTTGAAAAAGTGTCCCTAAATTTCTTCAGCTGTCAAATTCTAAATAAATAAAGCAGGTTAAAAGCTGAAAGAGAACTCTGGAGCAGACATTCCAACATGACTGGGTAACAGCAGCATGGGTGAACTCATACGTGACCCTCTCCAAGCTCGCACTCAGCTACTTCTCTCCAAGGCTGCCTGTCTGCAGTTGGAGATTCCGGTCCCCGATTCGAGACTCGGTCCCACGCCTGCCTAGCAGGGATTATTTCAGAGCTGTGACCCTGCTCCAGTTAACATTAGCGTGGAAGAGCCTGGTGGCTGCTGCAAGCTGGATTCTGAGCTACCTGATCCTGCTGTTGTCACAGGAGGAAAATAAGAGGAAGAGAAAAAGCAGAAGAAATCAATGGAGAAAGTGTGATTTGAACACGTTTAAGCTCCATGTTTTTTGTGACAGGGAGAAACCTATCTGGCCTCCAGGGAGGATATTCAAGCATAGCTGTGCTATGGGCTATAATCTGGCACCTGCAGCAGATTCTGTCTGCTGCATCCTTCTATCACACAGATCGCACAGGCACCAGGCTACATCTGACACCAAGCCTCTTGCTTCAGTCCTCTAACACGTAAAAGAAGTTCTCCCCCGTTAAATGCTTACTTCAGGGACCCATTTTCCAGCTTCCTCCATATCACTGTTACTTCATGGAACAAGGTTATGCCTCTAGTTCCTACTGGCCACTTTATTTCTGGAGCTGCTTTTGCTTCCCCTCCCATCCACACTCCCAGCCTGCAGCCACATCCTGCTCTCACTGCAGCTGCACAGGGAGAGGACAAATGCTTGCCTAAAAGCCTGTCAGCTCCCAGTAACATTTTTTTACCCCCTCGAGGCAGCAGAACTATGAACAACTCTTACAGCTGTAAATCTATTAAAAAGTAACAATTGCTCCAAAAGAAATCTGCTATTTTTATGAATGAAGAAAAAAAGACACAAACTCTCTCAAATAAAACAGCGAGGAACAAAAGCATCATGCAACTTTCAGCATGTCACAGCAGCTACTTTTGCATGTCTACCCAAACTAAAATATAAAGACAAGAAGCCAGGTTTGCTCACCATTCAACAAACAGTACAACCAAGTCCTCTTGATCAGCATAGCTTTCAATGCCTTCTTTCAGCAGCCGAACTTTCTGCCCTCCGCCAATAGAGTTGGGCAGCTCACCACCTTTCCACTCCTCACCTTTTCCAAGAACCTGGAAAAAGGAAAAAAAAAAAAAAAAAAAGGCACTTTTTGCTAGTACCCAAATCCATGAGGCTTTTTAAAGCAGACCCTTATTGAAAACAGATGCTAAAGCAGAAGCAACACATTAAAGCATAGCAAGCCAGCACTTCCAGCATCACAAGTTTTCCATGTCTGAAGCAGCATTCATGACAATGACATCATTGCAAAAACATGAGAGAGACATTTCTTAACCAAATAAGAATCAAGCAATTTCCTGCTACTGCCATTTACTCAAATGTGTCTCCTTCAGAAAAAAAAAATAGAAAAAAAAAGCTAAGGATTGTTTCAAAATTTGTATTTGAAAACATTCTGAATGAGAACTTTAAAATTCAATAAAATCACTTTAGGAACGAGAGGCACAAAAGACCTTGGCGGATCAAGGTATAACTAATTCAAATTGCAAGCTTCAATCCTTTTGTACAAAAAGGGAAGGATAGGTTTCCCAGTTCACTGCTAAAACTCAGCTAAACATAAAACTTCTCCCCAGCCAAGCACTATAGCAGATTACATGTCAAAAAAGGAAAGGAAAAAAATAAGCTCTTTATGTGTTTTGAACATAATGTTTTTGGAACGCATAAAGCCTGGAAGAACTACACTGCATGATGTTTTTGACAAATCTGCGAAGCTAAAATATGTATCCAGAGCTCAGGCTGCTCAGGTGCTTTAGTATAGCTTTATCATATTAGGAAAGGTCTTCTCAGTCCTCCAAATTCAGTGGTAGAAGTCAAAGACACAAATAATTTCCTATTTATAGTGCAGGCACTGTGGTAAGTAAGCAGAAAAATTTCATAACTGCATCTGAATTCCTGGATTTTCTCTTGGCAGAACCAATTTGTGGGGAAAGTTTGGAAGGTTAGTGCCCTCCCTTTTTCCCAAGGTCATGCAGAAGCCAGCCTAAGTACGTGTCATATGGAGGCGTGGAGCAAGGCAGAAAAGGCTGGCAAGAACGACAGAAACGCATTCTCCTCTCAGGAATTACAGGTTCCTGGGAAACACAGGGAAGTTTTCAGTTGTGACCCTCCCTCCTTCCTTGCAGCAGTGTTCCAGCCTTGCTTAAGGAAAGAGATCCAAAGCTCTTGAGTGTAGTAGAGCTCCCAGAAGTATTCCTGCAGATGAAATCGGCCACACTGAAAAACAAGGCTCTGTGATAAAACAGGACAGAACCTGTGAGTGAGGAGGATGCGATGCTGACCACGATAGTTACAAATCTCTAAAGCAGCTTCTAAGGCACTGGAAGCACCTCCCTCCCATGGTGGTTCAAAGGGAAATCAGCAGGTACACAACAGGGAGAGCAGCAAGTGCCCTACCTGCCCTGCAGCTCTGCTGGTGTTTCCCTCTGTCCCAGCACACAAGGAAGCTAAGGCAAGGTCAGCTACTGTAGGTGCTAAAAAGCTAGAAGCAGAGAAATTCTTCAGCCTTTTCTCAATATTCTGTGAGCAGACTGTCTTTCCTATGTAAACTATTTTAAACAAGGTCACAGTTTCATAAACTTCTTGCACCCGCAAGCTGTTTTGCAAGATTGTTATGGCTTTGACTTCGAAAATATTATGAAATAGGTATCTTAAGACTTGGCCAATCCTCTCAAGGGGTGGATGGCCGAGGAACCAATTACCTATTGCCACTCAGGACATTTTTTGCAATCTATCCTATATAGTAGTAAGAAAATTATTAAAGCAAAAAGCTTCAGCTTCCACTTGTTCATGAGCCTGGACTCTGTGTCGTTTTCTTTATGTCCCTCGGACGTAACAGCGACAAGCTACCATCTACTGGTTCTGTTTTACAGCATGGACAGTACAAATACTCGGTACAAAACACACAATACCTTTACTGTGTAGTTGAAATGCTTTGCAGTTTGCATGAAACGGTGAAAGCCATCGGTTTCTTTAGTTGCTACAGTAAAGACTAGTAGTTTATCTGAGGAAGAAAAAGAAGGAACATGTATTAATATGCTTTCAGGGCACAGTTTATAACAAGAAATGCAATGAACAGCACTAGGTCAGGGGACTTTATGACTTTCTGTATCTCGTTCAAAGAGAGGAGGCAAACACACTGTCACAGTATAGGTGTGAGACATTAGCAAACAACAACTGCTATGGACAGGTGTTGTATTTAAAATTATCCTCTGGAGGAGGAAGCAAATAAGTCTATCTACTCTGTAAACAACTAGTTCACAAAAACAAAGCTACTATGGCTACTGGACAGGAAGAAGACTTCAAAACAAAAATAACTTACTACTTCTCAGTCTGGGCTAATCCTGTTACTTCTTACCACAGGACTGAGTGGTACTAAGAGAACTTTACTCAACCCCAGTAGCTCCCCTGAAAGGTAACAGTGCATATTCTTCATGAAAATAAGTCCAAAAACCCCAACCATTGAAAACATTGAAACCAGTCCCTCAACAAACAGCATTTAGTGCTTTTAAGTCCTTGGGCAGAGACGAAAGAGCAAGGAGTTTGCTTGGTTGGTTTTTTATCCGGAGCATATGTACATTACAGCACTGCTAATTTTGCCCTCTTACTGCACACAGCCAAGTGGCCATGCAACCAATTTCCTCTTCACATTCCAGAACTTTTAACACAGTTCAAATGGGGTCATGAATTCACACTAAATAGCTTCCCAATTAAACTACTGAACAACATTTAGAACCCTATGCAATATGCTGCATAATCAAACTAAATACTTTGAAGCTATGAGAAGGATACTACCCCTACCTAAAATCAAGTATTTAATCAGACCAACCTGGATGCCAGAGTACATTGCAGTTCCCCAATTCAGTCCAAGTTCAAGCAACAGCTTCCCTCTAAACAGAGCCCATGAGATCAATCCTTACAATAAAATAAAATTAATCACCTATGATGAGTATTCCAGACACAGTGCCTGTTACTGCATTACTTGCCAAAAAAACATCCTCTGGATTTATCTTCCTCAGTCCAGCAACATGTGCTAGAAGTGTCTGCTATGGAAAACATTCCTATTAACTCTTCAGCCCTGTCCACCACCACAGGCTTAGCAGCCCTCAGACATCATCCTGAGCATATTCAAACCACTCACCACTTGCCATTTTGTTTTATATGACACCAGCAAAAGTTAACACAAAGGTGATGACCCAGTTCCCACTTCGTAGAAGAAATGCACCTTGCAAGTTACTCATGCGATGTTCTGCAGCCAACACTTCAAGTGTATTGGCTCAGTCAGGCAAAAATACCTGTCAGAGTACAGACAGCTTGTAGAGAAACATAAAACCCCTTGTTCTAATGAAATTCAAGTCTGTTGGAAGTAGCCACAGCAGACAAACTCTGCAGACCAGTCTCAGGTGGCACCCGTACGGTTTCTGCTGAAATACAGCTTAGATTCAGCCCTAGCCAACAGGTCAGTTCCAGAACATCCTGCCAGGCCAGGCAGTGGTCTGGCTACTCCATCCTCAACAGCAGCTGTACCGGTGTACACGAGGAAGAGCAGGGATGAGACGAATACATAGGATACTTTCTCTCCTTTTTCCTACTGGTCTCAGTTTAAGGGTGTTCCTGACTTAGGTGGTGTTTCTGCAAATTCCAGAACACTTGATCTGCTTTGCGACCTTGCTCTTCCCTAGCCACTCCTTGAACAGATGTAAGCTTTACGCAGTGACAGCACCCTGTGCCCAGTACCTACACCACCAAAACCAATCTGTGCCTTGAGCAGGGCTCCTACAATTTTATCTGACGCTGTCCATGTTCCTCAGCTACAGACAACATTTCTACCTGCTCTCCCCACCACACACACAATTTTGTGGATTTCACTCACATCCTGCTATTGCTTTTACTTTTTTTT
>VZTI01005331.1:406013-417959 GCA_013397865.1 Struthidea cinerea | reverse complement strand
TTTTTTTTTTTTTTTTTTTGGCTGGGGTGTGTGTGGGAGGCATGTCTGTGAACAGGGGGACAGCAGACAATCCTTTTCCTCAACAGTCCTAGAGACAATTTTAACTGCTGGCTCTGCTGAACCAGACTGACACTCCTGCAATACAACACACAACAAAGAAGAAACTGGAAGTATTGTAAATGCTTCCATCAACTCCACTTTAACATCCAAAAATTCTGGAAAGACAGATCTGGAAGATTAAATGCTCCACCTTTTTCCCCCCTTAAGTGCTAGCTGACTTTTGTAGGGAAGAATCAGAAGAAAATCCCCCAAGTACATCTCAAAAGGACAGGGGGACTTCACAGTGCAATGAATTCACACTGACTCACACAGAGACACAAACAGAGCAATAATGGTTCAATACCTTCCAAACAGTTTATTCTAAAGATCATGTAATTTCAAGTAATTCTACTGAGGTCACCACAAAATGAATAAAGAACATTATATCTTAGACTATGACTAAAACAGGACTGAGGACAGAGGAGGGTTTTCCTCTATGAAGGAAATTATGACTATTTTTTTGTTAAAGCACTACATTTTCAAATTACAGGGAACTGGAAAAATCTGATCATACCAGAACTGCATCAGCAAGCCAACTAAATCCATTGTTAAAAGATTCCTAGGTGACCAGATCACTGACTATAACCATGGAATTTGGTTTGAAGTAGGCATATTTCACACCTACACATTGCTAAGAAACGCCAACAGCAAGATTTCAAAAATCTGTACTTGACAACATGATGTAAATGACAAAATGTGGGCTGCATCAGATTCCTTCCAGTTACTAAGTCAATGAAAGTATTAAAGTAACATACAAGTACAGTTTGGCAAGCAAAAAACAATCTACTGTTCTTTAGGGGATCTTGTTACTCTCTCTTAATGGAATACACATTATTCATGTATTTCAAGATTCACTATGGAGTCTGGTATGCTACTTGACTTTTGTGGAACGGGAGGAAAGAGAAAAATGTGCCAAATCATAAGGGATTTCAACCTGAACTATACAAAATGAAGAAAGCTGAGCAGAAAAATAATGTAGTTTATATTGACATGAAATGGCAAAAGACCATGTACTGCACCAACGGACAATGAAGCAATCTAAATAGGCAGCCTGAGTCGGGTTTGCAAACAGCCACAGAAGAAAAGAAAGCTATTTTAAAGGTACTATTTACACTGGAAATGTTTTCTTTTTAACATGCTTACCCATGGTGCTTTTTTTTTTTTTTTTTAATTAGAGATGAAGTTTAAAAGGCTTTATTTCACGTCTTTGTTGCATCACTGACAATTTTAAGTGCAGTTAGTACTTAAATAATTTTTAAGTGCAGCAGAAGAGTAATTATAGCATTTGAAGTCCCTTTAGAATTAGAGTTTCTTTACAGATTACTTAGTCTTTGCTGGGGCCTCCTTTTTTTTTGTTTTGGTTTGTTTGTTTTGTGGGGTGGTTTGTTCTTTTTCTTTTTTTTTAAGTAAGCTATATCTGACCAAAGAGCAGAGAAACATGCTTTTATTCTGTACATAGTATATATGGAGAGACAATGCAAAGTGCATCAAATGCTGGTTATCTTGGCACATTATAGAGGGTATTATTAACCAAAAAAGGAAAGCAGAACCATTTTCCTCCAGCTAATAAAAAATATTAATCTGATTCCTGAAGGTAGCTGTGACTGTATTTAGATGTGACAACTTGCGCCGTTTCACTGGCAGGCTTCCACTAAATGTAGCATGGGAGATGCTTCTTTCTTCCAGTGGAAATGAGAGAAGAAAATGCTTCTGGACCACTAAACACTTCTGCTAGTTTCTTTTTAACCTTTTAAACTTCATTCACTTTGAAAAATCTATTCCTTGCTCACTACATTTAGGTACAACAACCTCTTGGGACACTTATCCCATTTGTGCTTAGCAACATGAAGCCAAAGTGAGTTTCATGATCTCACAGGCGTGTCAATGTGAAGTACAGCACTTCCAAGGGAGTAAGTTTATCCAAGTGTCACTTCCATTTCAGGATGTGCTCAGCTATTTCAGCTGCTGCCACCCGCAGTGTCCCTGCTGTGCAGAGCAGGTTTGGCCCCAGGACAAGCCCTGTGGGTGCAGAGGTTCAGGGCTGCACCAGAGCCCTTCCTGCACAGAGAGGCTGAGCGAGTGCCCAGAGCCCCCAGCAGCATCCCTGTCTCCAGCTGTGCAATGAAGACCCAGGCATGGCTGTGGAAGGATGGCTGCAATTACTCAGACCCCAAGCTACCACTGTGGCCTGCTACTCCCCAGTGAGAGCACTGCAAAAACCCCACAAGGAATTCCAGCTGCAGTTGGATACTGTTCCTGCTTCACCATCCACGCCACAAAGTCCCACCCTCCGCTGAGGTCTCCATGCTAAGGAGCTCTGCTGTGTGATCTTACACACAGGCTTGAGCTCTGCAGTTCAAGTCTGACTATCCCCACACACAGGGCAAATACAATCTCGGGAGTGTCTTCCAACAGGAACAGCATCCTCAAAGTGCAGATCTCCATGACACCAAGAACACAGCAGGTGGTCCCACTCCTCCCCACCCGCAGGGTACTGAGATGCCACAGAGGGTACAGCTGCCAGCTCCCCTGCACACAGCCTGCCAGAGCCACCTTGGCAGTCACTGGAGGGGATTGCTGAGCTTGGCATTTATTTCCACAAGTCAGTTTGTGTAAAAAGGAAATGTAAACCCTATACAGAAGTTCAACAGGAAGGCATGAAAAAAATCTCCCAAGAGCTCCATGCCAGGTATGTGTTCAGTTATTAGGATGAAATTGTGTGATTTCCGATAGTTACACCCATAAAACAGCTGTTCCATTTTGAAAACAAGCCTGAGAGGGCACGCGTTTAGCCAAGAAAAGTATATCCAGTGACAAACAGAATTCATTTTTACATGCAAATTAGAAACCCTCTAATTTCACAACACAAGTTGTGAAAGACAACAGCACCACACATGGAGCGCATTAGGAAATCCAGTGCAAGTTTATCAAAACCACTCACTCTTCTACTCTTTTTTTTCTGCTACCTTCGGGGACCTGACTGCATCATAAATATTTATTTCCAGAAAGAAGATCAATAAACCAGAGCCTTCGTCTTCAGTGAATTGCCTGGCAAGGTCTCAGCCAGGAATTGCCATGGCAGGACTGCTTTAAGTAGCAGTGACCTTTCTCCCTGTATCCTGGCAAAGAGGCATGCAAAGAACTACAGTCATTCCTCACGCGCCCACATGGTTCTTGTTTATCTTGAATGAACACTCACAGAGATTACTACATAATTTCTACCAGGGGTTGCGGGCACTAGTATAGCAGCTTCAGAGCAGCCCAACTGAGGATATTGCTCACAGCCACACGGAAGCTGACATTTAGCCCTTGGATTCAAGTACTACAGACTTCTCTGGAGTGGAAGTGAGCTGGAAGATCAAAGGACATCTGTTCGTGGTACCACATTACGACATTAAAATCTATCTCTGTCTTTAAAACTAGTGGCTTATAATGGTAAACAAATGATGTTTGGTACTTGTAATACATTTTTATCCATATTCTAGTGTCTACATAAAACAGCCTACTTCCCTGTTTGCAAATTATATCCCACCCTGAGCTGCTCAACACAGTAATCCAAAGAACCATGAAGACAACTAAAATACCAAAGAGCACTTTCAAAACCCAGAACTTTTAACACAACACAATCTTCCACTTATCACTCACAAAGGCAATACTAGACCCCTCAAGAAGAAATTTGGATTTTCCACTATGAATAGAAGTTATTGCCTAAACTTAAGATTCTGTGTCAAATAAAATATTTGAAAATCCGCATACTCTGAAAATATGTCAAACAGCTGGAGATGGGAAAAACCCATCATTTACAATGTAACCATGATTGTAAGTTACACCTACAGACATATACTTGGTTAATGTAATCCAGCAGCAAACAAAGATCTTAAGTACACAATGAGAAAAACACAAGTTTTAAACATATATATATATATATATGTATATACACATCCAGGGAGAGCTTATGACATATGCATGCTCAAATAAAATAGTAAGCCACCAGAAGAGTTTCTGGTCAAATAAAACTTTTGGCATAAAGAGAGAAAAGGCAGAGCCATCCGACAGTTGTTTATTTTCCCCCTAGGATTCTTTAGAAACACAACTATGTGCTGAAATAGCAAACATGGTCATCTTCTTTTCTCAGGAAATAAATGTGCATTACACTGCAGGAGGGGGAAAGATGACTGGGGCATAAAACAATACTACTTCATACTTGGGAGTCCTGAAGTTTTTTTAATCTGATCTTTATACAGTACAGTCATCTTCCGCTCTGACAGAACACTGCTGCATGCCTCCACTCATCCCACACTTCACTGCTTCCCAGAGACGCAGGCTGGTTTCAAAGTCCCACTAACCACAGCCACGATCACATAGTAAGATTGGATTCTCTGCAGTTCAACAGCATGGTTGGATTGATGCTAAAAACAATCCTTGGATGGGGAAAACAGTATGCTTGAAAAACTCATGAAAGATCAGAAAGTGGTACAAGTGAAAATAAAAGATGAAATTAGAATTAACAGATAGCAAATTAAGAGCAGTCATGGACTGCCAAACACATAGTATATACTGATTTTCTATACCAATACAATTCTTGAGTGAGAGAGGAGGTTTTCTAAGAATCAATGCTTTTAAGGGCCAGAATTGGAAGAAGCAGACCTTAGTGTACAGACCTCAGTTTGATCTGTTTTCCTCTGTATCACAAACCTCCCTTTAATCACTGCACTTCAACACATACATGTGACTGCAAAATACAGAGAGTAACACAAACATTATTTATGTAATTTCCAAAAACTTATGAGATTCTTCTCGGCCAGCTACTAACAGATTTGTAGAAATCTTTCTTGGGATAGTATAACATTATTGCAGAACTAATGGAGGTAGACAGGTATCACCTCTGCTAACACCTGATCTTTATATTGGTTCAACCTCCAGGAAAAACAAAAAAAAGAAACAAACCAAACTTCTGTCTTTAAGCTGTTGCAAACAGTTTATAACCACAATTGGCATTTATGGTTATCAGGATCACTCAATGCATGGGCTGTCTGTGGATAATTCTTCCTACGTTCTTCCACGTTATTTGTAAACCTTGCTGAAGTTACAGAGCAATAGCTATTGGTATCAAAGCTGCCAACACTGTCTCGAGCCAGGGAACAGCCCTAATATAGGCAGGAAGCTTTCAGGAGCTCTTTAGGGAAAGAAATATAGAAAGTATCATTTCCCCCTTTCAATTACTTTCAAAAACCTGGTACTGTTGCAACTTCCTCAGCCTGTACATGCTGCCTGTTGCAGGGTTCTCCCTCTTCTCATGTGTTTTAAAGGAACAAAGAAGCTCAGTTAGCAGAAACACATCCGTACAGTAAGCAAGAGCTGCTCTGAATTTTCTCAGAGTATAGAATCTATGTTAGATTAGCACTTGCTAACACACAGCCCCGGGACAGGACACTAAAATTCCTTTTTTTTTTCCCTAAGAACTGAAACTCCCTCAGGCTTTAATTCACAGCATGCAGTGGTGTGAACAGGCATTTTCCTCTCCCATGCAGACTGACTCAAATGGTGAGTGCGCAAAGCTGCTGCTCACTGCTCTTTTATCACATCGTTTCTGATGTCACACAGACACAGCATCTAAAACAGTGACAGTAAAATGATCAAATGTTGAACACAGCCAGTTCAAACCCAGTCAAATAAAAACTCATGATTCACAGCTCTTTCTGTATATGTTTACCCATGCCTACACACACTTTCAAAGATTAGCAGGTACTCCCAATATACACCTGATTTCAGGAAGCATTTGAAAGCCGATTATGTCTCAGCTCTTAACTTACTTTCTTTTAATTTAGCAGTATTGAATAGACAGTCAACAAGAGCTCATTAAGAACTGTATGTGCACTCATCAATCACGCACATCACCCTGCCGAGTGCAGCGCTGGCCAGTGCTCAGGCCTGCTCTCGCTCTAATGCAAGATTTCCTTGTTTTGATAGTTGAACAAACCCAAATACAAGCAGCAGTAAAGTGTTTTTCCATCAGCTTCAGAGGACTTGGATGAGACCCTTGTACTGAGTCAGTTATTCTGTAGTAAAGCAAAGATAAGACACGTTCCTTTGTTCCCAAACGAAGAAAAAATTTAAAATCGACCATTTGTAAATGACATCATTGCCATGCATGGAGGAACTCCTAGCTGCCTAACTTCCTGACAAATGGGGAACAGATCAGGTTACAGCTGTTTATGGGTACCCAGATAGAAATCAAACCACAAAAATCTTGAGAGTGGAGAGGATGGAGTCATGGCACAGGCCGTGTCTTGCTTGAACGCATGGCTTGGACAGCCCTGCTATAAACTGTCATCAGAGCTGTGCCGCTGGGAGCAGGACACAATTAGCATCAGCTGGCTGAGTGAGAAAGTTTACTCAGCTTCTGCATTTTTGTAGCCTTGCCCTCTCTTGTCTCTCTCATAAATATGTATCTGGAGAAGAGCATGCTGCTTCTTAGGCCATTGTTTAACAAATCCAGCTGTTTAAACAGAAGCGGTCACACACAGCACCAGGCATGGTTAAAGTCAATTTTTTGACAGTTTAATCAATCCACCAACAAAACTCAGCAGTTAAGATTTGCAATAGTGGTTTCTCCTTAGACTAATCTTGAAAAAAAAAAAAAAAAGAGAAATTGAAGCTGGAAGTGGGATCATCCTGAAGACCCACAGCTGCCCTTTGCTCTCCTTCGTGCCTGCACTGGGGTTCATGCTGTAAACAGATGCTACCACCCGGATCAGTCAGTTCATTTGAAAAAGCTGCCCTACAGCTTCACATCTGGCCCTATGTCCGAATACCGGACATGTAAAATTCTTCACACAAACACAAGTGACACTACCCCAGAAATAAAAAGAAATCCCATATTTTTCAAAGTTCACTTTTCTGAGTGAACAAGAAATTTACACTCCACAATTGTGCCATGTCTTGTACAACTCAGTCTTTCAAATCGTGAAATAAAAACTTCTGTCCTACTTGTGACACAAGACACCATGACATGTCATGTACGATGTATATTTAAAGATGCTTTTAACATCATACATTTCACCCAGCAACTTCAGGTATTAAAGTTATTGGTCTGGTTCTGATCCAACACATGTACAGTGGCTTTACAGTGATGTAACACAGAATTAAGCAAAGTACTTACAAAGACACCATATCAAAGTTTCACGTGAACTAAAAAACCAAACTATCTATTTTCACTCCTTTTGAAAAAAAAGGTAAAAAAATTTAAAGAGCAACGCCATCAGATACTGATTAGTTTCTGCACAGCTGATTTCAGCAAGAATGGGCTCATTCAGCACAATAACAGAGACCCACAGGTACAGAATTCATTCTCAAAGGAGTGGCACTTAAATGACAAGCCTATTTTTGTTTAGCATTTTTTTGTCTTTGTTTCCTTACAGTTTGTTTCCATTAATTACAAGTACTGCAGCTTTAAAAACATACTTGCTCTTTCATCACAAGAACAGATATCTGGGATAAAACTGTGACTTTATGTATTTAGTCTCCTTATCACCAGTATAATCCACATTTTTAAAACCAAATTTGCCTTAAGAAAAAATCTAGAAGTAGTTCTATTAATCCTAAAGCTACTTGTAGTGTCAGGCTGTGATTGCAAGCTTGTATTCCTTGATAGTTAAGCATCATTTATTCTCTAGAGCTACATTACCACACATGAGACACAAACCTGCTGCTAATCTGTTTGGTCAAGCTGTGTTTTGTGCTGGAAGAGCACTGCTACTCTTTAAATTAAGAGGGATCAAAAATAGTCTTCACTTTCCAACCTGTTTGCAACTGGTCCTTCAAAAACCATAAAAAATTAACATTATAAATGAAAACACCCTTTCTGTGACCATACTTACTCCCCATGGCAAGGGAATTCACTTGAGCAGCATGTCGAGTAATTTGTAATTCAGACTGGCAGCTCTACACAAATGAAAAAATATTGGTTTTGATTACAAAGTGTGACAGTGCTAATTCAACAGACAAACTAAAGACTTCCTCATGAAAAGACAAAGTCACTTGTGCTTAAGTAAGCAGCAGTGAGGAACAAGTTAAAAACTTGCACATAAATTATGACTCTCCAGAATATGCCACCAACCTAAAGAAAACCCTGAGAAATAATGTTAGTTTAGATCCTTGACAGAAACGCATTTCACACAAACCACCCCTGGCTCAGATAAACACGGCGGTCATTCCACTGAGCCTTTTCAGACAGAGCAATTTACAACATCCAACACTGACGATAAAGGTCACAACTGTTTTACTTCTCCTTGCTTTAATTAGAAATGCATTTTGCAGTCAAAGTTGCAGCAACCCTACTGTATATCACAGAGAGAAGCAATGTTACATCCAACCCTGTGGTGTACTTCCACAGCTTAATTATTCCCTCCTCTAACCCAAGTGCTACAGAGAACACAGACTGCAAACCTTGGGTGTCTTCAAGGATGAGTATTTTCCAGGGAAAAATATGCGATGAAAGCACAGCTTTGCTGCTCTGCACCTCTACAGCAATGTTTGCTTACTTTTAACTAACTTCCAAACACCCATACCCCCCACTACACACTGTTTCATTTGTCATTCACAATTTATTTCAAAGCCGGAGGCTAAAGATATCTCCGTGAGTAGGTAATTCCCATCCAAGTGGTGCACACGGATGGCACATGGATGATGTGTCCCAGACACAGCGCCCAAGAGCTGTCTCCTGCGGGCTCAGTTCTGGGTTCATCACCCTCTGCATTTACCCTTATCCTCTAAGGGGAACCTTTTCCACACAGTCCTCACAAAAAAGGCACAAAACTCCCAAGAGATCTAGAGGAGGTTTTTCCACAAGGCAGATTTATGTAGCAGTTTTAGGTACTGTGGTGACAAAAGGAGACAGAAGTAGTGCTGGTAAAGAGGCAAGAGACAGAAAATTGGGCAGAGAGGCAGAGGCTGAGTGCAGAGTGCTGTGCTTATGGCCTCTCCTCCACCAAGCATGCTGAGTCTGTCAGTACTTCTAATAAGTATGTCAGGATGATTGAATGACTAAATTTTCTTGTTTGGGCACCACAGGTAACCCAGAAGGAAAGGCCTATTGATCGCTGTCACTCAGACCATTTAGGCTGAGCCCAAATTAACAGAAATGGCAGCAGTACATGCTGTATTCCAAAGTAGTCCTCGCACAGCTAGACCAGCCAGCAATTACTGCCTGAAGCATTTGTGACCAGCACTTGAGGGACACTGGGGTGGAGGAAAGCCCAGTGGCTCAGAGTGCTCCACAGCCAGCTGAGCCGCCACACCTCCCAGCCCAGCTGCTCTGGGAAGCCACCCACGCTGCTGGAGCACCCCAAGCCACCCCTCCCACTTTGGGAGCACACACGGACAGCAACAAACCATGGGGTCCACCTCAAACCCCACCTGACTGCCACCATTTCAAGCTGGGCCCCCGATGCCTCAGCGCCGCTCCGGCCAAGTCCCCACAGCCGCTCTGAGGAACAGACTCAAAGGCTGCAAAGTCATTCCCCATGCAAAGAGCTGATTGATAAAACATCCTAGGTGAGAACATCATTTACATCTACTGCCAAGAGAGTGTCTGGTTCTCATACAATGACAAATGTCATTTCCACTGACTTCTTGTGTGTCACGATAAGCAAGCTGCAAGCAGCAAGCATGGTGCAATGGATGCTTTCAGCACTGATGTTTTAACACAGAAACTTTTGCATCTTCATCACACAGGAGCCAGTGTTCCAGAGCTCAACAATGCTCTTCTCTGTGATTGCCTGAAACATAAACCTGCGGCCAGGGAAGGAGCGCAGAGGGATTTCTGCAAATACAGTTTGCCACAGGGCCACACTGATTGCTCCCTGTAACCAGTGCTGAGCAACAGGCAGCTCTCCTGAAATTATTTTTCCAAGCCTTTCTGAGTAAAGTCTTATTGAGAAATAAAGATGCAGCTTGGCAGTTGGTTCCAGACAGCCTTGTTAGAGCTTTTGTCTCAAGAAAGCAACACTAATGGACTGCGCTAAAAACTGACATGTAAATTGTGCCGTCACCTGCTGTTTTACACCGAATTGTACAAAGTATCAGGAGACTAGAAATTAAAGAACAGATTTCTAGAAACAGAGGCACCATAAGGTCTGCCCTTCTTCAAGTAATACAACACGGACTCGGGGAAAACATTTAAGGGTTAAAACTGGAATAAAAACAAGTAACAGCAGGCAGTGTCTGAGGTCAGGAAACTACTCTCAGAGTGGTTTCAGTTCAGCAGAGATTTCTACAATTCAGGCTACCCATGTCTAAATTAGAAATAATTAAGGTCTTCCTGCATGAACATCTATATACAAACTTTTCAGTGTTTTTTTGCACTGAAATTGGTGTAGCATCATTTTTCTTATTGATATAGACAGAGCCGTCTATTTTTGGGTTGCTGAATCATACAGTGCTGTCTGGAATAGGGACTCTGTTTTGCACACATTTGAAAAGCAGAAGGATTAAAGAAAAATCCTTACCATGCCAGCTATTAGTTTACACCAGTCTGAGAGCCCACATTTCAAGAGCACAGTTAAAAAACCCCCATTATTTGAATAGATATGTTTGTGAGAATAACTGTTTTCCATAACTGATTTCCAAAGAAGTTCGACTTACAACCTCACTGCTCTGAAAACAGGGATAGGAGCTCAACTTTTTGCTCAAACCTGTCCCCGGGGGGTGCATTCCGACGGGCAGCAAAGGCTGAAGGGTAACGCTCACCCCCTCCAACACACAGCAACCACACCATAGCCTTCAGAGAACTCCTCTGAATGACCAAAAGTAACAAAGTATTAAGAAAACTGGAAACTAGAAATTCATTGGGAGCAGTCTGGTATTCTTGCAACACCATTTTTTTAAATTAACTTTTTATATTATTTATCAACCAAATCAGTAGTTTTCATATCAAAGTTAGAACCTGCTGACAAAACTTGCTGCTCGAATAACGAAGCCTCCTTTCTCATCCCAGAAGAAATTAAGCTAGATATTAAAAATAACTTGATTACACTCTTGAGGAAACAAGCCAAGAAATGAAACTGTTTTGGATTTCATGGGGTAATAATGTAGTGGGATGAAATACCTTTGTATGCCTAGAATAGAAATCAGAAGTATAGACTCTAAACAGTATTAGAGACAAAAATATGTTTTGGCATATTGTTGGACATACATGTGTTTGGACACCTCTATCTGAGGGAATTTCCTGTATACATTTCTTTATATTACATGCTGAAGATAAAATTTCTTGGCACCTCCCTTGAAGCAAAAGCCACTAGAGAACATGAGTGAAAGGCAGGGAAGGCTCTGCGGGGCGGGAAGGGGCACTAGAGTCTCCAGCTGAATTTTGCACGAAGTAGGAAACCTCATCAGCAGTTGCTCAAGTTCAGAGAGGCAGTGACTGATGCTATTGCTTTTCCCAGCACTGGAAAAATGTGTTCATCAACACCTTGTCTCGCGGAGACGGAGGAAAAAGGGGGGAGAGCGGGCAACGAGAAAGTTTAGGAGTCTCAATTCCCCTTAAGGAATCCTTTTCCTTTTTTCCCTTTTTTTTTTTTTTCCTCCCTTCAGTGGAATTAGGCATCTATGAACTCCTGGGCGGGNGGACGGGCCGGTGGGAAATAAATAAATAACCCGGCAAAGCGGCGCGTCCCAGCGTTCCCTTCCCGGCGGATGTTGCCGAGCCGGGTGACCGATGCCGCCCGGCCAGCAGCGCATCCCCGCCGCCCGCACACACCTCCCGCGGGCACGGCCACCGCACCCCAAGCCCCGCACCGCACCCCAAAGCCCGCACCGCGCTCACCTGCGGGGCCGGGGCTCCGCTCC
>VZTI01005331.1:373584-405636 GCA_013397865.1 Struthidea cinerea | reverse complement strand
CGGCCGCGGGGATGGGGCCGGCGGGCCGGGCGGGGCCGGGGGGATCGGCTCGGCCAGCCGAGTGCGGGGCCGGCCTGGCACGGAGCCCTCCCGTGTTTGCTGTGCAAGCAATTACACTCGCCTGCCCCGCCAGACACTTGCTGGGTGCTTTCATTGGCCGTTATGTCCCGATAAACGTATTCCCGAAAATGTGATTTTGTTCGGGACATCGTGAGCACTTGAAGCCGCTACGCCGTGAGCCAATAGAAACGATGCGACCCTTCCGCCGGTATGACCTGATGGAATCGGGACCGCACTGCCCATGCACTCTGCTTGAGAAGGACGTGACTGTCAAACACTCCATCACCTCCGCATTCAGCTAACTCAGTTCGTTTGTCTAATCAAAACACACAAGACTACACTTTTAACATTAAAGAATAGCCAAAAAAATCACTGAAGGCAAGCACAGTGATGGTAAAGGAGGTGTACTGGCCCACCTCCACTCTTTTTCTCATTGTGATACAAAGTATATTAAAAAAAAATACCATAAATGTTTAAAAGTGACATAAAATTATAAAAGCAGATGTCAACCTCTTGGAATCAGTGTAGATTTACACCTTGGAAATATTATTTGAAGACTAAAGACATAATCCAAAAGAAAATTTAGCGGTGAAAGTAAGATTCATGTATTTTAGTTCCACATATATAACCATCAAATAGACACCTCATTTTTTTATCCTAAATGTCTCTATGGGCTTAACAGATGTTCTTTTTTGGAGCTATAGACAACAGGATAAAAGGGGGAAAGAAAGGGAAAATTTGACCTGGGCTACTACAGCTCTAAGAATTGTGTGCTGTTCTTTGGAACCCAGGGCAGAAATCAGAGTCTGCAGTATGCTCCCAGATGCTTTTATGGTTAATTGGGAGAGCTCATTCTTTCTGGATCAGACTGCACAGACAGGAGGGATGGAGAGCAAACCAAATCTAAAGACTGGGTCCTTGGTCTGAAGGAGCTCCTGCAGCACAGAGGCCCATGAAAGCAGTAGCCGGGAACTAAAAATGTAATCATGCAATTGATGGAGAAACAAAAAAAGATCCTTCGGTTCTTGGGCAATTACTCATGATGTACTTTTTCCTCCCACTCCTCCCAGGCATGCAGAGATTCACCAGAGAACAAATATGTTTTGAATGCAGGAGATAGGATGACCACATTAAGGCACACATCCATGAACAGCCTCTGCTCACTCCTCCAAGAACAAGCACTCCTGCTGCTGATCACCTCATCACATCAGCTAAAAGTGAGCAATGCCATGGCTGGGATGATCCTGCAAGTACATCCATCTTTGGGTTTGGTTTTTTAATAAACAAGTTCGAGAAATTTGGCTTATGGAAAATGAAGATGGAAAAAATAGCTAATATATCACAGCTGTACTTTTAAGGTTGAAAACAGTTTGAACAAGCATTTCAAAAGAAGTCCTCAACAGATCAAACCTCACCTCAGATCCAGAACAGCTTAATGGTAACACTTGTACTGGGAGATAGAAAGTGTAATTGCAAAGGTGGGGAAAAAAAACCCCTCATTGATAATAAATCACAAAAGACATGTCGAACACACTCAGTACCATCAACCCTGAAAGAAATTACAGACTTCTTCAATAAAGTCTGAGAGGAAAAAAACAGGACCATTGGGTATAATTTCAGAATACCATGGAGATGATGTCATGGCTGCCAGGGATGGAACAGGAATCAGACAAGGTTCAGCCCCGAGAATGGAGAGTAAAATGTTGCATACATACCCAGCACTTTGAGATATCACAGTTATAAGCAGCTACTTTCACCAGAGAAAATACACAGGTCCTGAAAGAGCACTGTTAGGTGGAAACCAATAGGCATAAAGAGGAGAGAGCGTCCAAGAGGAATCGTAAGAGGCATTTTGTTATCAAATGTACAAGTAAACAGAAGCAGGGAAGAATGAAAAGAATTGGTGAAAGAACTCTGTAAATATGCAACAGTAAAAGGAAAGGAAATAGCTGGCAAAGACAGATTTCTAAAGCAGGAGGAAAATGGGTTAAGAGAACTGTGATATAAACACAGCTCATACCTGTAAGTGCAAGCCCAGACTTGGACTAGAACTTTATGCATTTGTCATTTTCCATGGTCTCTTGAAGGCTAATCTCAATTTTAGACTGTTCTTAGAAAATGCAAGCTTTGTCCCCAGAGAGAAAACAGAGCTGAAAACTACCCAAAACACTAATTTCAAAGTGACAGATGTGGTCAAGACATCTCCTACCCCCAGAGGCTTCACTCGGACATTGGCTGCTGGAAAGGAAAATGCTTGTGAAACTCCAGAACTGAGCTGCACCAGCTGCGCAGTGCCCAGGGGCTCTGTCTTGCCCTGCCCTCATAGACACTTGGGTTAGAAATGCTGCTTTTGTGCACAAATACCAACTTCAAGGCCTGAACTAGCAGATGGTGCTTAGCAGGGTCTTCAGCTCTCCTGATGCTTTTGCAAGCTGCTTCAGTTCTATATTACAGTATCTGCAACACTTAGCTATCTGAGCTCCTAAGCTGAAACTTACCCTCAAACCAAAATAATTTTAAAGAATAACTTTGGCAGTGTGTAATGAAACATCCAAGCATGCGTGTTATGCTACAGAGGTTAACTCCTGAAGCAATTCCTACAGATGTCCCAAGAAACAGGCTCATATTCTTGCTATTGTCACTATTTGTTCCTTTGAATTTTGACTTTATTGAGCCTTTTCTCCTTTCCTGTGCTACAAGACATTTTCCTCATAAAAAATGAATCAGTTTTGTTAAATGGGCATGGAGGACGGCAGAAAGTTTTAGTTGTGAGGCTTTGAACGTGGAAGCCCAAGGAGTTTTTTGTCCTAAAACTGCAGCACTAGTGAGGAAAACAAGAATGGGAGCAGCTGCAAGCAGTCCTCACTTCCAAAAAAATAACTGTGAAAAGTGATTTTCTAACCTCATACTCAGTTACCAAATTTATTTGTTTTTCAGACCCTGTGCATTTTCAACAGCACAGCAATAATATCTCAAATTCAGCTGGCAAGTATTTGGGCAAAATTCTACAAGACCTCTGCAGAAGACAATGGCTTCCTGAATTGTTTCTAATCTTGATTCCTTCAGTAGCTCTTCCTAGATGTTTAGAGAGTTCTTTTATGGTCTCAGTAACTCCCTGTCTGTATCTGCCCATCTGTACCTCCTTTTGCCTTGTCTGTCGGGAATTATCATGGGGTTAGAAACCCATATTCCCCAAACCACCACCAATTTTATGTTTCAAAGTGCCTGTAGCTGATGCCACGTGGAAAGGAAACAAAGATAGTTCATTGCAGTACCAGCCCACCACTGCAGTCAAAGGGAGGGAGGTCCTGTCGCAGAAAGCCGCCTAAACCACAGAAACTTCTTATGAGACCTTTTTCACACCCTCTAACTACTCTTCATCTCACTGTCCTTGAAAAAAACCCAGTCTGTGTAGTTGCTGTGCTCTTCCTCTCCTTGAACTCATCTCACCTTGCATCTAGGCCTAAAAGCCGTTCTTTTATTCTGGAGCCCCACTAGAATATCTTTTCCACAAATGCTAAAATGGAGAAGTGTTGGCCACATTAATCCCTTCCCTAACCTTGTAACATTGAAATTATTAATTATACAGTAATTAAAACAAAAGAAAAATAACAAGATTGGTCTGTGGAAAGCCACAGACAGAGGAGATTTTCAACAATTCCCCAGCAGCAGGATTCCAAGAATAAAATAAAATCATCATGCAAGGATCCCAAGTCCCTTAACTCAATAAAGATCATAGTTTTTTAACAGATGATAAAGTTTTGACTGGGCAAAATCAGATCTTCCCCATGTATTTTCAATAGCAGCAGTCATTAGTTATTTGTTACAATGAACAAATTGACTCCTCTCCTATTCCAACTTTTCCTCTCAAATGTCTTTCTTGTTGCATAAATTTTGTCCTCCCTTTTTTACAGCTGTGATTTCACTTCCTGGGTAAAGTGGATATGAACTATAAAATTAAATAAAAGGTTTGGGGTTTTTTTCTTATATCATGGATCTCATTTATTAATCAAAGTAGTTACATGAATTCATTTTTTGAGACTAGATTAATAAAAGACCTTTGAGATACTAAGCCATACCAATTCTTCCAGTTAAATGATTTACCTTGTGTAATTTCTAAGAAGAAAATACTAGTTTTGAAGTATAAATTCAACACGTCAGTATTTTACATGAGTCAGGGGTAGCTGAAAAATAGATGTTTGCTATTATAGAATAGAATTAGTATAGAATAATACTTATAGGAATTGACATTCCAAATTAATAAAAAAATTAAAAATCCCTTGCCAGTCACAGGAAAAAACCTTCTTCAGATATATGTAGTGTAGATGTCTGAAGTTGTTTAAATTTGACCACAAGCCAATGAAACACTAGCATTAGACTAGAATTAATTTTTCTTTTTTTTTCAAGAAAACATCAGTATGGTTGTGAAAGTCCATCTGGCAATAATATGGCATTTAAATGTGCATCACCTTCTCTGACATAGAATGTGTGTGCAAGCCTGTAATAAGGTCTCTTAAGTACTTCAACCCTAGTAAGAACTCTTCCATAGACAATTTATTTCCACAGAATTGGGCTAAATGGCACTGAAGTTCTAGTCTCGCTCTCTGAAAATAGTTTCTCTTCGGTTGCCTCCCTTTAATTTATCCTCAGCTTCAATCAGAACATTTCTCTGAGCTGCTGCCGCAGTGTTGTTTCATGGGTGTGATCCAGCCATGGCCAAGAGGTGCTGAGTGCTCCTCAGGGATGCTGAGCCCCCGCCGATTTCCATGGATGCTCAGCACCTTTCACTGTGGAGCACTGGGGGAATGTTTTGGGCTACGGTCATGGTTTCTTTCCCAAACCACCCAATCAGAAATTACTTCATTTCATTCACTCATTTATAATTATAGCTATAAACAGCCCATATGAGCAAAAGATTAATAGGGCTAGCAAGCATTTCCAGGGTATAATCGGCTGTCATCCCATAATTACTCAAAAAGATTGAATGAGTGGCTTTGAAATTGCAAGGAGAGTTGCATTCTTTTACTGAGATGGGAGCAGCAAAACATGAATACCCATGAAAAGCCGTGCTAAGTTTTCGTCTGTGGTCCATCCTTTAGCATTTAGGACATGGTTGCTCCAGCCTCAAGGGCCTATCCTGTGCTGCAGAAGTCAGTGAGCACCATAAGAGTGTTAATCCTGCTGACCTGGCCTTAAACCAGATGCGTTAGACCTCTGTTCCTGCTTCTGGTGGACACAAAGGTCTGATCCTCATTTTTCACTTCCACTGCATTCATTTTTACGTGATTTATATAGGCAAAGAAACGGAGAATTAAATCCTCAGTGTAATCCCTGCTGATCACAGTTGACCTTGTAAAGATTTCACTCCCATCACCCAACAAACTATAAAATGCTTCCCAGAGCCTCAAATGAGAGGTGTTGAAATGCACAATTAATCAACATGACTAATTTAAAGTGTTGCTTTTGTTATAGTTTAGGGATGCAGAAAAGAATATCATAGAAAAGGAAGAGACATTCAAGGAAACTAGCAAAAAGAAAAAAGTAATTTTTAGCATTTGCTGTGTGGGAAAAATAGAAACTACTAGAAAAATACCTTTAAGAAATTTTCTGGAGCTGGGAATCAGTTGGAGTTTTGCATCTGTCAAAAACCCATCATTATGAAAATGTTCCTCTGAAGTAAGCCTGTGGTATCGAGCAGGCTGAAGGGTGTCACATGTGTGAGACCAATAGGGGAGGAGAGCTCATGATGTGTTTTACAACAGTTCCCCCAAAGCAAACTATTTTTGTGATTTCAGAAGACCAGAGGAGAGTTCTAGAGCGGCAATTTGGGAAAACCGCTGGAGAAAAGAAGCATGTCCCACAAGTATTCCCCTACGGAAAGACATCAGATTTCATACCCTCTGTTACTGAAATGGTTTTGGTCAAAATTTCTTTTCCGTCCCCTGCTCTGCGAGTTTTATGTCTGTTCTGTCTATCCACAATGATCTCATTCTCTCCAGCTGACTTGTTTAAGGCAAATAGAAACTGCTGTCCTAATTTTGACAGGTAGGTTTTTTAGTAATTTAGTTTGATTTATAACAAAATTGCCATTAAATTAATCTTATTCCTACTTCCTGTATGATCTAAATGAGGAATCCCAGATGGCCCCAAAACAACTTCTGACAGCATTTCTGGAGCACTGGATTCAAGAGAGAAAAGAAAGGAGATGGTCTGGCCATAATTTTGCTGCTGCAAAGTCCCCTTGCACAGAGCCTTTCAGGTCCCACTTTTCAGCCAGCAGTGCGCAAAAGAGCAGCCCCAGGAAAGGTGAAGGAAAGCTAAGAACCACAGATTTTTCTTAATTTAGAGGTTGGTCAAAATATTATATGGCTTTTCAATACCCAACTATTTTGCCTCTTGACAAAAAAACCTTTTACAGGGAAAAAAGGTGGCAGCCAATAAAAACAAGGAGAGTAAAAATAGCATATTTAAGTAAGCAGTTAAATACAGTTACCAGGAAAACTGAGGTTGTGAGCAGTGTCCCTGGCACAACAAGGAAGCAAGAAAATCTCATGACTCAATCGGTAAGGGAATGTGCTTTCAAACACAGAAACATTTAGAGCTTTACACCTTTGAGGGTTTTGTCTCATCCTCTTCTCCCATCTTGCATTGTGTGTGCACATAGTTTTATTTGGTAAAAGGGCATATGAAGGGATCTTATGTTCAGATCACTACTAGAAAACTTTCTCTGCAGAGCAGGCATCACAACTGTTAACCCACACTTGTGTACTCAATCGCTTCACTCAGTGGCTGGTAGGGCGAGAGCAAAACAGGTCAGACCTTTAACACTAAAATGGCCACCAGTTACTGAAGGAAAGAAAAAGTTTTAGGTTGCAGGCTGTGTACTGTGAAAGGGAAATACACCTAGTCTGAATGGCTCTTCTCAACTGTATTTTTTAGGCCAGTGAGGAAAAGCACACATCCTTTTTTTTAAGGCTGCGAGTTTGACTGTTCTCAGCTTACACAGAAAGGGGAACAGGGGAATCAAACTTTGAATAGCAGCATAGTTTTGATGAATGTTATCCACTCTGTGTTCAAGACAACTCACCTGTCTACTGTTCATGGAAAGACTGGAATAAATAGAGAACTTCCAACAGAATCTCAAGAGAACTCTTTTCAAAAGATTTTGAAATGTAATTATTTTTTAGCACATCACTCAACAGAAGCCAGGAGGTTCTTCGAAGAAGCCAGGCTGCTTCGAATTCAGAGACTGCAATCTGTGCATATTTAGTTTGAATGCTCAAGAAGATGAAGTCTCTAACTAAAATAATTCTGATGACTTGTCAATGTTGGCAAAACCTGACACTGGCAGTACATTTGGTCCTGTAGTCCGGGCTTTAGGAGGGTAGCTTCAGAGGTGATCTGGCTGCTTCACATCCAGATAATCCAAAGCCTGTAGTGTTAAAGGCAACATATGGATTGATTCTGCATTAGGGAATGTGATGGAAAGAGATTTCTTCCTGTTTAAAGAAAACTAAACAAACTTACTTTGTGTATTGGAAGAAGGCAGCAACATCCCCAGAGCAGAGGGAAAATTGTCGTGGATAAATAGCAGGAGTCACAGTCTGCAGTGCCCCACCACTCTGAATGGCTGTTCATAAAATTCCAGGCCGAATCAAGAAGGTGGCCAAAATGGCACATAAACTAAACATCACATGCTGATGAGCCTGGGTCCCTGTCGTCTTCTACTTTTCCCTCTTCCTCAGTCATCTTCACTCCATCAAGAGGATATTTTTAGTACATAACGCTGTAGCTAAAATCTCTTTTGTAGGGTTTAGAAGCTTGAAAATTACAGTACTCAACCTAACAGTTTCCTCAGGTAAACTGTGCAGGCAGCCTCTGTTCCAGGGTACCAAAAGAAGGAGGGACACTTGGTAGGCACAGAGCACAAATCCCCAGGAGGCTCCTACTAAATGGCCAGGAAAAAGCCAAACTGTTGTCATAGCAAAGAAAAGGGGTACACAAAAGTTCTCTTTCCCTGTATCCCTGTACCAATGTAAGGCTATACTTGCCTTTGAGACATTTACGCATTAACAATATTTTTGATATAGCCATAATGAAATAGGGAAAAACCTATAGCTCCTATATCTAGCTCTGGCAGGCTGCTATCTAGCAAATTATCACCTCTGCAAAACACTTCCATAAAGGAAAGTCTTATTGCTGTGGCTGTCCCATTGTGCTTACATTTTGCCTGCTACAATTTAGAATCTAGCTCAAAATATGGCTGCAGAACTCACTGTGGCTCAGCTATAATGCTCCCCACATACAGTGGGAGTATTGATTATTACCTGCGTTCAGGTTCCCAGAGTGGGATTTGTACATGTGATTCAGGGAAAAAAAAGGTCAGTAATACTACTCTTGTTACTCTGCTTGGAACAGCTATGTAAACGTTTGTGTTAAGCCACTAAATTCTTCCTAACCAGAGATATCTGATATAAACTATAAACAAAAAAATTACCTTTACATCAGTTATTGTCATATTATTTCCCTTTCATGTATCCTTATTTTCAAGATGCTTCTTGACAGAAGTTTCTCCCAGAAAAAAGTATTTCGTAAACATCTTTCCTCAGCAGGAACATCAAGTAATTCCAGTAGATTATTATTAATAGGATTTTATTATTGATATCACTTTGGTAAATATGGTATTGTTTGACTCCAGAGAAGGGTCAGACACATTGTGTACAGACACATTGTGGTGACAGCCTGCAAAAGCCTACTGAGCACCACCTGGGCTGGCAGGGGCCTAGCAAGCTGAATGATAATGTTGAGACTGTTATTATATATTTACTGAGCCATCAGGACTCCTCAAATCACTATATAAAGCTATTGTGAGGTATTATTATTGCCCCAGGCTATTCATATTACCCAGTTTAAAGGTTCACCCCCCAAGAGGTAATAGTGACAACCTCCCCAGCTTTCCAGTCTAAAAAATAGAAATCACTTGCTTCCAAAACAAAATATAATCTTTAAATTGGACCCTGCTCAAAGTAGCTACCAAAGCTGGAGAGAACACTATGACGCAATATCCAAAGCCTAACAAAGACAAGATAAAGGCAGAAAATAAATCCTCTCTAAATCACAGATATTCAAGAAAATTCATACACTGCTAAAGTCAGGCTTCTGCAAAATCTCAGTGGCAGCCTCTTTCTGTTCTTGACATCTCATGTCTTTTTCCAAATCAGTATCAGAGAGAATGAAGATTCTTGTTGTTTTAGTAAGAGCAGGCCACTTAATCCTGCTCTTCATATCTTCCTTCTGCTGTTCATGAGCAGCCCAGATTGCTGTTTATCAATATACATTGGTTCTGCTGAGTTATTGCAAACAATTCTCTAGTCCTCAAACATAATTCTAGCTTTTTATTCCCCCTGTGCTCTAGGACTGTAATTGAGCCAGCTGATGATGTCGCTGAATATAAACTTCCATAAACAGATGCTGTGAATTGGAACTCAACTGCACGTAGGCCATCCACACACATTTTCCACTCTGACTCTTTCTCCCTGCATCCCGTTGGGGAAGATGTTTTGGCTGTGTTTCCACTGTAGCTTACTCCACGTCACACCAATCACTGAGTGGAGTGAGGAAAAAGCTTCTGGTTAAATGTCCATGGTTTTCAGTCAGCACACCAAGAGTCTCAGGTTAGATGCACTCCTTTTCTCTTCGGAAAGGGATCAGCACTCTCCAGTTGACCTTCAGCTGGTTTGTGGAGCCTGTCCTCTTCACCTCTCCAAAGACAGGGAACCTACTGCAGCAATCAAAACTTTACTGGCTGTGTTTGCTTTTCATACGGTGCAGACAGGGGATATTAGGCAGGAATTTGTGTTACAATCACCGTTTATATCATTTACTCTTGTTCTTTTCATCCCAGAGAAAGCCTAACCTTTTTCCCATGGAATTTCTGTTAAGTGAGTCACAGAAGTCAACTGCTGCCCAGGCACTCACAGGAAAGAAGGATTTACATTTTATGTGTGTTTTTAGGAACACTCTCCTGTCACGCCATTCATCTCCATGACTAAATTAGGTCATTCTTTTGCTTTTTCCCCTCTTTGTATTGTAGAGGAAAACAGACGTGATTTATCAGTCTGTCACTATGGAGGAGGATTCATTCTGAATTTGTCCATTCAATTCTAACTCCACGCAAACTTCAGCCTGTGATTCCCATCATTTTGGGGCTCCATAACCAGAGAGCATGACTGGGCAAAGATTTTGATACTTCGGTGAACAAATATTTATAAAGCATCTAATTTAGATGGTGGGTGGATGACAGCGAAGAAGCAACACTTCTCTGAGACGTGGTTGCGCCATAGCCCACTGGAAAATATTTGGCAGTAAGCAAAGATTCAGACAGCAGGTACTTGCAAATATGCTTTGCTTCTCCATGTGTGCTGTGCCTGAGGTGCCTGTTCATGACAGGTTCCTGAGGGACAGCAGATGTCACCGTCCATGGCACCTACAGCCCCTCTGCACAACACCTGGGTCCCCCTGCGCTGCCCCGGTCGTGCCCTATAGCAGTGCTATAGGGGACCCTGTGCCTTTCCAGTGGTGAGAGAGGAAGAGAGTCCTACTCTTAAGGAGATTATTCGTGTGAACACTTTCCAGACTTCTACAGATTTTAAATTTATAGAATAAATTCTTAATCTTGTACCAAAACTCATTTGGGAGTTGTATATATAAACTTTTAAACCAAAGTAATCTTTTGCACTTGTAATCTGCTCCGTTATTAGCATGGAAGTGATGGGAGGTGGAAGAAACTCAGTTACTGCTCCAGAGTCAGAAATCTCCAACAAACATGGCACTGTGTAACTAAATCTAATATAATCATTAATTCAAGTATCATTATTTAGAGAATTACATCATCTATAAAAACTTTAAACACAAAATTTCTAGATTAACAGGAGCATCTTCTTTGTTCTACCTGGTTGCTTTTTTTTCTTTCTTTTGGGAGAAAAAAATTATAGTTCTTATATTTTAACATGAGAAGGGACACTTGATCAGGTGTTCTGACCAGAATGCCACTTGTTGCTGATTTCTCTCACATACACTCATATTACAGCCAAAAAAGAACATGTGTTAGATTAAAACATTTCGGTCCTCAGCAGAGTAAACTGTTGATGCCATGCTGACAACCTGTTAACAGCCATCAGCTATTAGTAGAATCGCTGTGGGAGTTTGTAGGAAGGCATTTGCAAATGCTTTAACAATACAGATTTACCTCAGCAGCAGAAGGACAGACAGCATCACTTGTTGCAGCCTGGGTGGAAATGCCTTATTCTTCCTCCTAGCCAAAGAAAAAGCACCTGAATCATTATGAATTGCAGGGAGACAGCTTAGGAGCTATCTGGGGTGGAAGGTAGCAGTCTCAGGGAAGGAATGAAGCTTCAGGAATTGCAACAGTTTTCCAATTTTTACCTGTAATCAGGCAGCACACCTCCAAGGAAAGCTTGCATCATGCTCTTTTTCCAGTGACTCCAGGCTGCAGCTTGATTATGCTGAGATTTCAAGCTCTGATATTTTTAGCATCCTTCTCTTGCTTTTTCCCTTTGTCAGCAGGTATATTTGCATTTTTAAATAGGCAAATTCTAATAATAAATGTAGATTAGTGAAAAATCCCCCAGTCTGTACCTAGATAGAAATACTGCTATGGCTGGATCTGAGCTGGGATGCAGAGATTTATCAGTGGTGTTAGGTGCCCTCTGGACCAGGTAGCTCATCGCCTTTGACTTTGCCCAGCTTGGCTCAAAGGATTTTGAAGTCAAACATGTTTTGTACCTGTTTGCACCTCATTACGTCTTTCTGAAAAGATAAAAACTTCACTTGTGCATACTTCCGCCTGCAAATTTGGCTTGAGTTTATCTGATAGTGAGAGCTTTTGCTAAATTTCACCACATAATTACTGAAGTGCAAATACCCAGGAAAAACAATTTGCTGTAAAGATTTCATATTTGCAGCTTAAGAGGCGCTGATTAGTTGGTGTTTTACTCTGGCATCACATCGTAGTAGCTTCCTTAGAGCATGCATAACCGCTGATATTTTTAAAAATTTATTTTTCATTCCTTTTCACTAATATGCAATTTTGCACAAATATTTCCTTCAGCTAGGCATATAGCTAAAAAGTTGAACACCATAAGTGGAGCACAAATAATGTACAAAAATTTAGTTGATTTATTCAACAGATTTTGCCTTCTCCTGTCCTCTTCTCTACACCTACCACATTAACTAATTCTCTGGTCCTTTTTTCCCCTTCTTTTTTATTTTTTTCCTATGTTCTGCAACACATAGGTGAGTTGTTGTTCATTTCAATGGCTGGCTTTCATTCTTGGTGCATTTCAATATTAGCTTACCACCTCTAATAGCCCTCCCAAAGTTTGTTCAGTGGAAAGGACAGGGCACAGTGAGCCCTTGTCTGTGTTGAACAACTTTGCCTGTATTCCTTTTCTGTCCCAGTCTGGCACCAAGCAGAATACAGGCATAAACAGTGTCGGCAAGCTCAGCCTCAGTCTGCTGGAAGACCTATATTTTCCACGAGCCACAAATTCTGCTCTCAGGAAAAGGAGACAATAAAGCAGTGTGCCTCAGTCCCCTTGTACAGCTATATGCAATGGGATCAAAAAAAAGTTTTATAGCAGTTGAAAAGCAAGACTGGCTGCAGGAGCAAAGGAAGACAGGATTTAGGTGCTAACGTGTAGGTCTTTGGCAAACATACACACCCTTGCAGTATTAGGATTCATTCTGTTCAAATTCCCCAGGGCTAGTGTTGCTCCATGTAGTTATGCGTGGCTGGAGAGAGCCGCAGTAAGACCAGGAGTCTGAACTTGAGCTGAAATATTGGCTGAGCTTGGGAAAGATCATAAAGAACTGAAGGAACAACTTACAGCATGTAAAGACTGCTGAAGGGAGCTCCTCAACGATGTATATGACAGCTCAGTTGTAGAGCAGGGTATAACTAACAGCAAGCAAACCAGCACAAAGAAATGCTTGTGCAAGGTCAGATACCTTGGGAGGCTGTGCTGTTCAAATTGTACCAAAAAAATCCCCACATACAGGAGGAACTGTACACTTATACAAGAGGGACTACATTTCAGAGTAGGAACACGCAGCCAGGACCTCAATTAGAAAACACTATTGCACTGATGGTCATACATAATATCAGCAAAATGCTGCTGTAAACCACAAAGTCAAGGCAGCCCCAAGTCTTCAGTATCTTCAGGGTCAAAACATATGACTGGGTCATTTAAATTAGCAAGTTACCTTTTGTTTATACTTCTCTTCTCATGAATAGCTTTAATTATAGCCTTCAGCACAAACCTCAGTTAGCCTGGGAGTTTCCACGCAGCATTCGCTGCCCACAGCTCGCTCCTGGGGCTCCTGCCAGCTCACTGAATCACCACGGTGCCAGCACTGACTCCCAGCTCCACAGGCAGTGCCATGTCAGCACTGCAGTGTTTGAACACTTACCTTTGAAATACACCTTTGTCCGTGCTCCTTGAGGTTGTGCTGTGGAGCTGCATGGGAATTTTCCTTAGCTGAGCATCTCCATGTCACTCCCTCTCTGCAGCACAGAAATCAAGGAACTGGAGGCTCCTAACCAGTGGTACCTGCGCTGAACTAGCCCACTCCCCCATTTTTTTTTGGCATGCTTTTGCCCTCAGGGACTAAGGGTGGTTGTGCATCAGGGGCGGGGACAGCAGGAGCTGCGAGGTCCCGGTGCACACAGCTCTGTGCTTGCTGCTCAGCCTCCCACCAGTGTTTGTTTGCTCCTTGCAAAAGGCAAGCAACACAAGAGAAATATCGACGGCCTCAGATGCTACCAGCTGCCCTGGTTCAATAACTAGGTCAGCTAAAGGTTAAACCAGCTGAGGCATAAGCAGCAAGTTTAAATTTAACAACAACAACGAAAAAACAAACAAAAAAAAACCCAAACAGACGCCAACAAGCAAAAAAAGAAAAAAGAAAAAAAAAAAAACCAAACAAACAAACAAACCAAACCAACCAACCAACCAACCCCCCCCCCAAAAACCAAAACAAAAACACCAAAAAAACCCCAACCAAGGCGGGGGAGGGGAAGCCTGGAGCAGATTCCCAGGCTGGCCTGGCACAGCTCTCCTGCCCCTCATCTGTCCTCCACTGCCCTGCATGCTGGCAGTCCACGTCACAGCCACTGACACTGAAGCCATCTCACATCTAGGGGGCTAAATGCACCTTAGACATAAATCAGTGACATTAAACTAGCAATGAAATAAGCCTGTTTGCTTTGATGTACCCTGCTGTGATATATTAATAAGTTTTTGCATTATGTAGTAAATTCTGTCAGAAATCATAGTCCCATTCCAAATTATACCATTTACCAAGCCTAATGCAACTTTAAGGACATTACACAGTATTTTGTCTAAGTATTTTAAATCAATCATGGTTTAACATGCACATTTTTAAATTTTCCTACTGGTGCGTAATTGCATTTGAAGCTTAGGCTTTTGTCGCTTTGGTGGGAAAGACGCATCTAGCTTTCCACACTCATGTGGGGAATACATACTTTGGAGATAGTGTAATCTGAAATTCCTCCACTGAAAAAATCAGAATGACATCTAAGGAACTGCCTGTGGATCTTAGAGCCAGGTTTAAACAGTGAAAAGATAATTTCTGTGCTAATACTGCCACCCATCGAGAAACAGGAGGCGCAGTCACGGTATGTCCCTGTTTTCATCTCTGGTATGCTGTAATGTTTTCATGTATATTTTCTCCTCACTGTTGTCTTTAGTAATATAATGTTATCAGGTAAAAATTGTAAATAAACTAAACCTAAGTGGTAGGTCAAATATAGCTATAAACCAGAACAAAATCAGTAATGTGTGGAATTCTCCCTGTGAATGGTGACAGGGAGTTACTAAACCCCCAGCACATAAACACAGCGTGTATAAATACATATCATGAAAGTACATGTAGAGACCTGATCCAGCTCAACAGAATTCTCCACCAGCTGGGCTCTTCCCTCCACCCCGGGAGAGCTGCACTTTTCCTTTGTTAGAGAGAGACTCTCTTGTCTGACCTCTTGCTATTTTCTCTGGGGTTCTTATACCTATTTTATCACCTGCCTCACTAATGTTAAGATCAAACCACATGATTGCTTTTTGCTTGACATGGCTTCTTCATCTGGTTGTGGTGGTTTCCCCTCCATGCAACCCGTAGCTGTTTCCATGCCCTGGTTGTGAGAGGTTCCCTTATCTTCAAGTTTCTCTGGTTCCACAACTTCTTCCCTGAATGATGCTTTTGCCTTTACCATTTCCTCTCACAAATTATCAACATCCATATCCTACAATGGCCATTAGGAGTAAAACACTTGAACCATGAAATTTTACAATAAATTCCCTTGAACAAATACTTGATTTTCTTTATTATCCCTTGCATTTCCCAAGAGTTACCCCTGCACCTACAGTAAATGGAGTTAAATTTAGTTCAGGAAAAACAGCTGCTTTCTCCTTCCCTGACTCACCTTTTGCTGTGCAGTCCTGCTCCCACTGTCAGCTTTTGGTCAAAGTTATTCTTGTTAGTGAAACCAACACGAGGTACATGAGGGATGTAAGGGCTGTCCTTGGGTCAACAAAAAGACCCAAGGAAACCTTTTTATGAACTTTGTAAATATGAACTAAAATGTATTTAAAAGGCCAGTTGTTATACAATGTACTTTAAAACAATGCTCCTTCTCCAAATAGCAAGGTTGTTCTCTCTTCAATTAGCAAAAACCCAGTCTTGCTTATGACAAAAGGAATAAATGACTTTTTTCTAACTTTTTTTTTTTACACTTATAACTTCATTTTCTGCAAAGTGGAATTAGTTATGCTTTTCTATTGAGAAACATCACATAAATTATGGTTTTGCGTGCTATATAGACATACAGACCCTAGGGTTTTATAAAGTGACTGCATCTCCTGTGCAGCTAGAGATGAAAAACTTACCAGGATGGCACAGATGGAAAGGTCATTAACAGAACTCGAGAAATCCATCTGCAAATCTCACTCTGTAAAGGTTTTATGTAACAGCTCAATCTCACTGAGATGTTATTGAATAACAGGCATGCTGGAAATCTTCTAGTGCTTGACAAAGCCTGGATTTATGGAGAGGGGGTTACATCATTGTATTGCTTATTGTCTGAAGGATGAAGAGTGGAGAGTTCTACACTCTGGTGATTTGTTAAATATGGATGTTATGGATTCTTTCAAAATGAAAAAAAGACAGCTCAAAGAATGATTTATTCTGCATTTAGCACAGTTTCAGAAATGAGCAAGTTTCCCAAAGTTCTTGAAAAATTTAAGGACTAACCATTTTTCAATTAAATAGCATTAGAAAAAACATGAGGTTACAAAGGCAGTAAGATGTTGTTTGGTTAACTAACGTTTTACTCCTTGACGGCTTCAGTCAGGACTTCCCATGCAATATTTTTACCTTCATGAGAGAGTGTGTACAGTTTCACAAGACAAAAGTTTATGAGCTGTGTAACCAGTATCAGAGTTATCCAGTTACCCAACTGATGGAAAGTTCCTCCAGCCCAACGTTCTCTCTGTTGTTTTATGATGCGAGGTTGTAGAACTTCTTTCCAGTTCTTACCACAATTCTGGCAAATCTAAGATGCTTAGCTGCCACTTCTTACTCCTTAGCTGCATTCACTTTCTCTCTTGGGTTATCTAAATTTTCACCTTATTTACTAATTTTGCTAAATACGTGGTAAAGGAATAAACTGCAGCAACTTGACCACTAAACTTGAACAGCACAAAATCAAAAAATCTAAATGGGCAGCAGCACAACTTACACAGCTTCACTGTTGGGTTTCAGTGTATTTGAGAAACCTGTGTGTAAACACAGATATCTTTGCTTTGATTAAGCTTCACACAATTGTTACTGCTTGCAACTGAAATTCTCCTTAAGATACAAGAGTTGTAACATTGTTTTCCTACACATCTTCATGTGAAGTTGATCATTCTTAACCATTTACATTCTCCCATTCTTCCCTTACTGCCCTACAGAGAAGTAAATTAATTTTTCTGTGTAATTTTGTGTGGTGGCCAGTGAACATACATTACAAGGGACAGAGAGTTCTCTGTAAGACAAGTCCCTAGTGCCACAAGAACCTCTCTATGTTAGGGTGGCCAAAAAGGCTTCTCCCAGGATGCATTGTTCTGTTCTGCTAATCTATCCAAGTTTGAATTCCCCGGTTGGCTGTTAGCCTCTACCCCTTGTCACTCCCCCAGAGCTCCCCCATTGGTCCCTGTTCCTTAATCCCGCCTTTTCCCCTGCCCCAGATAAAACTGCGGCCTTCAGGATCATGTTTGTATTTGCCCCTGCACCTTTCGGCAGTGGAGAAGCAATAAATGCTCCTGCCGGAACGCACACGAACATCCTTTCCGACTCTTTGCTACCGACCGTAATACTGAAACTGCCCGTGCGTCTGTGGGGGCACGCGGGACCCCACGGAGCTGGCCAGGGACGGTATTAATTTTGTATGCAAGGTTATTGGAACAATGATGCTTCCAGGACTTAGGGTGAATACCTAAGAACAAAATTTGAACAAAAAATATTTAATTACTTGGAGGAATGAAAACAAAGTCTCCTGGTTATGTCCTTTTAGCCCAGCCTCCTAATACCTCACTTAAATTTGCGTACACTCCCCAGTTTATTGTCAGCGGATGAATTTATGATACAAGATCATAAATAAATAAATCACCAAAGGCAAAGATATTCCTTTTTTGTCTACTTGCAAAATATTATTCCATTCCTCAAACAGCCATAGACCTCACTTTAATGCAAACTGTAAATTTAAATTCTATGCAGCACCTGCCACGGAGGTAAATAGGTATTTTCAAATACCTCCCAAACAATGTTTATGGAATATTTGAATAACTGCTGATGTGCAGTTATCGAATGTGCTTGAGCCTGGGACTTCAGAGCTAGAGGCAGAACTGAAGCTGTGTGCCATCTCTTGCAGGAAAAATAATGATGATGGACTTATCCAAATGATTCCCTAGAGGACAGGTCTGGTTTCTAATACATGTAGCTTCTACTCCTAAATCAAGTAATCAGAAACTTTTAGCAGATTTAGCAAGATTGGATATTGGATATCTCATTAATAGCTGGTCAAAAAAGCACAAAATATTTTCAAAATAATATTAAATCAATTCCCTAAGAGTAGTGCTGATGAATCAAAAGTGCACCTCCAGGAAGTCCATATACAAGGAACTTTAGCAGCAGAAGCTAATTTAACAAGGAATAATACACAATTAAAAGACTTTCAGAACAGTCTGGACTGTTGTCCCAAGTTTGCACAATTCTTCAAACACCAAAGAGAATACAGGTACAAAGCAACAATGGCATTTTTCTTTTCTTCTGCTTTTTGACTGGCCAGGAACAACCAACAAATTGAAAATACTGAACTAAAGGACTCTTAAGCAGGACTAGAATGCAACTGAAAATATCAGCAAGGACTTCTCCCCAAACCTGGATCCCAAGAACCATTCTGTGCATGTGCTTGTGTGCTGGGGTAAGAAATTGCAACTTATCCATTACTCGGACATTTAAATAAAATATTTAAATAATTTAAATAAAGCCATAAATGCTAAGAAATTGACCTGCCCTTTCATGTATCTGCTTTTGAAGTGAAACTGTTCTGTTTACTCAGAACACTTGTTCTGTCTACTCTGTGCCCTCAAAACAACAGACAGACTCACAATCTGTGAAAACCATGGACTAAATGAGGAGCACTGAGGGCTGGAGAAACTGAAAAGCAACTAAGCAGTTTTTCCTTGCCTCAGGTCCCACTCGTGCACAAAGCCATTACTAAAGGACTATTAAATAGAAGCAGGCACAGACAGTTGTATTTCCGGTCACCTCTACACTTCCGTGGGTGAACATACAAGCCTTAAGTTTCAAAACAGCCCAGATAAGGAAATTAGGTCACACTTAGGAGGAATCATATTTGACAACATATTCATCACTAGACGTGGTGGGTTGACCTTGGCTGGGTGGCAGGTGCGCACCAAGCCGCTCTGTCCTGTGGGGTTTGGTTCCCATTGTTCCCCCACCTTTCCCTTGCCTCTCAGCCCTGGCCACTCCCTCGGGCTCTCCCCATTGGTTCCTGTACCCCAACTCTGCCCATGTACCGTCCCTGAGTCCCGGGGAAAAGCCCCTGCTCCCTGGCCACGGGCTCTCTCGGCCCCTGGGAACCGGCTGGACAAGATGCATCAATAAAACCATGAGGGGCCGCCATGGGAGTCCCTGCTCTGCCTCCTTCGCTATCACTGTATTGTGAGGCTGACAGCTAAAGCAGCGAGGGTGCGGGGCCATCCGGAATAGACTATGCGAGGACAGGATGGCTGCCTGCCCTAAGAAGCTCCAGCACAGCTCCTAGAGAAAGCTGCAGCTGCTAAGCTAAACCTAGTGCTTACAACACTATCCCTCCCCTTCCCAGATGGACAGTGGAGACATGTCATAAGATGGAAAACAACTTGTAGGTTGAGATAAGGCAGTTTACTAAAATGAAAGCAAAAGTTTGGGTGTGCACAAACAAAAGAGTGAAAAAAAGAAAAATTTTATTCTCTATTTCCCATCACCAGGCGATGTCCAGCCATTTCCTGGGAAGCAGGGCTTCAGCACGGAAGTGATTGCTTGGGAAGGTGAACACGGTAAAACATGAATGCACCACCTTCCTCCTCCTTTTCTTATCTTTTATATCCGAGCTGATGTCATATGGTATGGAACGTCCCTTTGGTCAATTTGTGTCAGCTGGCCTGGTTGTGCCCCCTCCCAGGATCTTTCCCACCCCCAGCCTACTCAAGGCAGGAGGAAATGGTAGAGAGACAGCGCTGCTCAGCAGCAGCCAAAACACTGCTGAGCTATCAACACCTTTCCAGCTCCCCGTGCAAAGCACAGCTCTGTGAGGGCTGCTGGGGGGAAATGAACTCCAGCTCAGACAGACCCAATACACCAGAGTAATAAAATTTTACAATGATTTCAGATAGTTCTCTTCAAATGCATTACTTTGCTCTGAAAGTATATATTTGATGTATTTGATAGGAATATGGAAACAACAGAATTTGAACACCAAGGCAACACTACCAAAGAAGAATACCCTGGAAAACATCAGTATCTCTTTATTAGGCTTAGGTCATTATTAATATTGAATATAGAAGTAGTCCTCTTTTTTAGGAATCAAAGTATTATTATAGTACTTATAAATAACTACTATAATTAGTTACTTTAAAATTACAGAGTTCTTGGGGAAAAAAAAAGGTTGCTATATATTTCTCTAAATCATACTATTGATCTGTACAGATAAGGGGTCCTTATTAGAATACTAAAAATTATTTCACCAGGTTAAAAAAAAAATTAAAAAACCATACAGCTTTTAGCTTACAGAAATGTAACTATAACATGCACATTTCTCATATTCTTACTGGAGCTCTGCAATTCATTGAAAAGTTGGGAGATCCATGCTCTTCTTCCTTCTATATAGAACATCTAGATTTCATTACCAAACTCCTGCTCACTGATGCTTAATTAACGTGCTCAAAAAACATGAAGTCCTAAGGAGATAAAAAAAACAAAAGCAAACAAAAAAATAATTATTGAATGTGGTTCTTAGTTCTGAGATCCCCTGGCTCCACTGCAAGATGTACACCTTCCTGTAAGAAACCTCAAGGGGTGAGAAGGGTACATTTGCCATGCCCTCACCACCTGGATCTCAGAATGGGACATGCACAGAGACAGAAAGATGGTGAAAGATCAACATGGAAACTTAATTTATTACTAGCCAAAGCTATGCTTCCTTTACTCAGGACTTCTGCCCTGACTTTGTTCAACCTGACTCATTCCCTCTCATTTTACCTCAGACTGGAGTCCATCACAATAATGATTATCTTTAGTTTGCCGGTGGGGGCCCCATGTCTGTGCCTGAAAGCCTGGGTTGCTCACACTCGCTACTGCTGCACTTGATACACGTGGTAGCACAGGCACACACACAGCTAAACAAAACCTTGTCCAGGCACAGGACTGTCAGAGGCTGGTGAGACCTTTCCAAAGTCAAGGTGCTTCACATGCCCCTTTCCTGCCCCTCTGCAGCCCAGCCAGCACAGAAGCAGAGCATGTTTTGAAAAGGTACCTTGATGCAGAACTGCACAGGTAGGCCTAAACAGTGTTGCACACTGCTGTTAAAGAGGAAAGTGATCTGCACTGCACTGTTGACAGTCTGACTGCGGCTGAGAAGTGCTCTGACAAGCTCAATGTGCTTAGCCTCCACAGTAGTCCCTCCATTTGGAAATTACTGCTCTGAGAGCATTAATCCTGCTCACTCAGTGCTTCTCATGCTTCCAAGGACAGCTGGGAGGCAGTGGCTGCAGCATTCAGCTGTCCACCAGCCCAGTGGGCTGCTTGGGCTTTGGATGGGGCTCTTGGCTGTTGCTGAGCTGTATTTTTCTGGTTTCACCATCCATAAATTTGCTTTCCTCTGCTAATGAGTCTGTAAGAAGTCTTCCCTTTTCCCTTTTTCAGTCCCACCAAATATGAAACTTCTTAAATACAATTAGCACTTTATGTAGTCTAGAATAAGCTTATTGTCTAAAATAATTCTGTGTTGCCTTTTGTGGTCAGTTTTACACACAGAAGTTCACAAGCTGTCACCAACTTGAAGGAGCTCAAAATTGACTCCTTTACCAGCACAATTTGAACACGTAGATGAAAAAGTTAGTTTATATTCATGTATTAGTGAAGAAGTGACTTACGATAAGGAAGCAAGCACCAATCATGACAGCTTTCATTTTCACATCAAGGTCCATTGGGAATGAGATTCCAAAGTTATCTGTATCTGTAAACATTTCCCGCACAAGCCCAGTCCACTGCTTAGAAATCTTCCCAACAGTACAAGTTTCATCCACAGACTTCACCTGTAGTTTAACATAAAATTTAAAAAAACATCATCAAACCTGTCATTCATAATATTCCCAAATCCATTTTGGAATTGATCCATTTAAAAGCTTCAGACTGTTATTTGAATTAATGCAGTTATTGAGTGCAAGAGCTTCTACCAAAAGGCAATCAGACTATCAGAAAGTCGGTCTTAAGTATTAGAGTCATGAACTTGATTCTGAATCTGACTAGGAAGTTCAATTCCTTGATGGTGCTGGGATACAGCAACCACATGCACACACTCTGCTGGTGTCGCTGTTACGTCCGAGGGACATAAAGAAAACGACACAGAGTCCAGGCTCATGAACAAGTGGAAGCCGAAGCTTTTCTTTAATAATTTTCTGACTACTATATAGGATAGATAGCAAAAAGTGTGTTGAGTGGCAATAGATAATTGGTTCCTCGGCCATCCACCCCTTGAGAGGATTGGCCAAGTCCTAAGATACCTGTTCCATAATATTTTCGAAGTCAAAGCCATAACAATCTTGCAAAACAGCTTGCGGGGGCAAGAAGTTTATGAAACTGTGACCTTGTTTAAAATAGTTTACATAGGAAAGACAGTCTGCTCACAGAATATTGAGAAAAGGCTGAAGAATCTCTCTGCTTCTAGCTTTTTAGCACGTACATGCTGGAAGTGGTGTCTTTCAGGCAAGAAAGTGAATTAGTTTCTCCTGCCGTGTATCAGGAACTGCTCAAGTGAAAATTAAACAAATTACATTCTTCTGTTCAAAAGCAGAGATTAGCCCTGTGGCAACATTATGTTTTCTAAAGTTAGATCCAGTCTTCTGGGTCATGTGAAAGACTAGTTTCCAAAATAAAATTATACAAATTTGCTGCAGTAACTATTTGCAACATAATTTTAAACATTAAATTGTAGCCTAGGTCATCTTTACGTAATGTCCACAAAAACATTGTTGCATTAATCAATATTATTTTAAAAGGAAAGTTGTAGCTCTTCAGTCATTCAACTCTGTATTTCAGGTCTAAGTTATCTTAACTTACTCGTTCATGGAATGATTATTAAATGATTAAAGAAGTGGCTGTAGGAAGTAATTTTAATAAATACCTGATACAGCTGACTATATTTTTCTTAGAGCCTGGTGTAACAGATTCAAAAATATTTTGCTGCTGAATATTTTAATTGATTTGTGTGCAGCCACAGGGAATTATTCTCAGTGATCACTGATGAGTGACTTTAACACGTCATGTCTGGAAGTTTGTGTGGTTTATCTAGAGTAATTTAGGTATCTAGAGAAGTGATTTGATTATACCAGCATTAAAAGATGATGTAGCAATTATTTAATATATACTACAGTTCAGCTGACAGGTAGTAAGTCGAGAAACAAACTAATATCAAACTACTACCTGAAAACGGATACGTGCAAACAATTTTTACATTGCCTACCTCAAAATTAACATCCTCACAACACCTGCACACAACACAGGGGCCAGTAATTTTCAGTATATCCGTTCTTTTCTCATCTTGAATGGTAAACTTTGGCAGGCAGACATGCCAGTTCTGGACAACATAACCAATTGTTCTTCCTGGAGGCGCCTGGACTTCCAGCTTCACGGGAAAAGGAAAACCTTCAAGTGAATGTTCATTCTTCCATATGCTTGTGAGACAAAACCCACACCATAAAAATGAAACACAGCTTATTTTTCCGCAACAATCTGGCCTTTCAATGCATTTTTCTGTGAGTGTTTTCAGAAGACTGCACTCAGATTGCAGACCTCTTATTCAGTTTTTGCCTTCAAGAAAACAGTAAGAGACTCCTCAGGCTGTGGAGCACACAAACTATGCATCTACAATATAAAGCTCAAAATTCAGTGAAAGAAAGGCAGTGAGCACCCCAAAAGCATTCGGTGAAGGCATTATGGAGTGCAGCTACTGCAAATGCCTCAGCAGGAGCTCTGAGTAGTCTCAGAAGTTGCATCATTCCAGAGTTAAGTCAATATTTAAAAAATCTCATGATCTCCTGTGTTGAATGCCACTATGGCTTTCAGAGCTGTAAAATGAAAACTCTAGCTGTTATTTTATGAAAGCTGTTGCCTTACTCTTCCATACCAAGTCCATCTCCAGTGCAGATTTCAGCACCAGCCACAAGTTCCCTCACAGGCTGTTCAATCAGATTGTTCATTACCACAGTCAGAATTGGCCAGTGAGTCCAAGTGTTGCAGCACGCTTGCTTCTTGCCAGAACAAGGACCTCATGCACAAATCCCACAGATCTCTCTTCCCACACCTTACTGGCAAAACCTGACTCATTTGACCTCACGTCCTGATTCAAGACAACCCCACCTTAAAACTGCACAGGAGGTCTCTGTCCCATAAGAAGGAAGGCAGTGAGAGGCAGCAACTCACCTCCTGTAAACAGCAGGGGCAGCAGCAGGCGGAACAGCGGAGAGGTCTCTGCAGCGTTATCACCTCGTGGCCCAGGTTGTCTGTAATGCGGATGGTGAAGGGCCGTGATGGCCCACAGCAATTCCTGGTAAGGCAGTCAGTGTCCTCTGCTGCAAAGTACACCCTTTGTCCCAGTGCATTCTTGAGTTCGTATTTGTTGTTTACTTCAAGGCCAGTGACAACTGAAAAATAGGAAAAAACCTGCTAAATTCCTGGGAGTGTTTGGTCAGACGCTCCCTGCTAACTCTGCAGCTGCCCTTTGGGAAGGCAAGCCTCGCTTAAAGTCTGTCAGAGGCAGCTGCTGGCAAGGGGAAATGATAGGAAAGGACCCTCAAGCAGTGAAGCCTGACGGAGAAGTTCAGAGAGAAGAATCCACCATGAACAAGAACATGCAGAAAGAGCACAGAGATTCCCATCAGTCCCCAGTGTCCCCCCCGGCCACAGACACCTGCTGCCTGAGCAAGCACCACCACTACCAATAACACAGCAGGGAACATTCTCAGGGAAGAATTGAATGGATGAAAGTTAAAGAGAGTTGTGAATTTGGGGGTGAAGCCAGAAAAGGGCACAAATACATTCAGAGTAAGAAAGCCACAAAAAGCCCTCTCAGGCAAGATTTACAGCAGCACACATCAAAAGCAACAACAGCCAGGACAGAAATTTTAATTGATTTCTATAACAAATGAAAACACTCTTTTAAATTTCAGAAAGAACTGAAAAGTGCAGCAGCAACATTAGGGGTCAGCTGGGATGTATGGTCCATTTTATTTTTTCTATTTGAAAGATAATACAACTTGGATATTCTTAAAGCAAAGAATGAGGGGAGCAGAAGAAAAGCTATTCAGTGTGCTAAAACAGCACAATTGCCTGTAAACGGGACCAAAGCCACATGCCAGTCCATGGAATTAGGTGGGATATGACAGGATAGAAAATAAGATCTTTAATAAGGAAGAGAGGAGAGTAGGAATTGTTGTTAACGAGTAACATTGGAAATGTGTGACTTCATCCATAACTAGCTACATATCAACTATAGCACCTATAACCAAGATTATTCAGTAGCATTGCTGTGTATCTTTTGGGATATGGAACCTGCTGAAAATCTTCTTCCCTTCTATTTTCTCCTTCCTCTCTTCCATGACTTCTGCAGAAATTGAGACAGGTAATAGAGGAAAGAAAGACAAAGGTGGTAACCACCTTAAAAACACAGTATCACAGAAAGTTTAAACTTTACTGTTCTTGGGATTATTAGACTAAAATACTTCGTACTTACTCTCAAGAAGTTCAAGTTGCTGATGAATTAATACCTGGTCAATCTGCTCATGGTTGAAAAATTAAACAGAATAAACAGTTAACAAGTTGCAACTAAGACAAAATGTAGTTTTAAGAACCACTGCTGTTTCATTTTAGAATAAAAATGCATGGATCAACACCTTGTCTAGAGGCAGATTATCTACCAGTTAAGCTATGAAAATAGCTCACTCCCCTCCTTGTCCTGCCCTCTGCCAGTTTAGTAGACGAGTGTTCCAGAGCACCGGAGCTGATGGGGGGAGCTGAACCCAAACTAGTCTGGTTGCAAGCAGACAGGGCTAATGTTCCTACGTTCCTTTCGGGACTCAGAGCCTGACAGAGCTCTGACATCACATCCCAGGGCCTCCATACAGACAAAAGCAGGAAACTGAGATATTTTAGAGCAGAAGCTCAGCTACTGCTCATCTCTGAGGGAAATTCAGGGGAAAATCAGCCTCTCCTCACCAGTACTTCTTTTTTTCTTTTGCCCTTTTTTTTTTAGCAGTTTGAAGAACTGGCAACAATACATCAATATTAATCTCTCCAGTGCTGAGATGAACCGCATTTTATGGTACAAAGACATATTCAGTAATGTGGAAACAATCCTTATTTTGCTATTAGCATTCTCTGTGCTGTGAAAGTCTTACTAGCTCCTCTACTAACAATATTAAGAGGAGCGAACAAAGCGTCATGTGGAAAATTAAGTGCCTCTAATGTACTACAGCTGCCCATATTATAGGTATTTATTCTACACACCTTGACAAATGGCATTGCATCTCACAAACAGTAATTTCAGAAACAGGAAGGATGTATGATAGCCCTGTGACCCTCATCCATTAGCATCCTATTTGGCAGGGAGGTACTCCATGAACAAGTGCTACACCTATTCAGACGTTACAAGAGGCTTCACTTAGCAGCCCACAAGCAGCAACGCTTGCAGCTGCAACACAGCCAGATGCTTTATTTAGCTATTTCATGGATGCAGGCTGCTTCCCAGAGCAGAATACCTGACCTCTGGGGAAGGAGGAAGGGTGCAGGTACCTGTGTGAGGTATTCCAATCCAGGAGGGCAGTTGGGAATAGAAGGAGGTATAGGCATCCAGATTGTCCCGTCCATGGTGGGCTGGATCTGGACAGGTGGAACAACAAATCCACCTGGGACTCCCATGGGCTGTGCCTGGAATCCATAGTTCCCTGCACCTGTGACATTTAGTACAGTAGGAGAGATACAGTTATGAAATTTAGATATTGGAAAAGAATTGTCCCATGAATCTTCAAAAGAGTAATTTATTCACTATTTTGAACTATGGACATCCTTATACCTGATATGTTTCAGTTATGAATACGGTAACTTTCATGAAGGGAGTTACACTGCCATGGGAGGTTCTGATGCCTCAGACAAAACCAAACCCAATAAATAAATAAATGCATCATTCTTGAATACAGAAGAAATTTCATTCACACAAGAGACAGTCAATTCAAAAAACAGAAATAAATAAATAAAGGGTATTTCTAACTAGAGAAGACAGAATACTTTAAATTGCATGAAAAGCATTGGCATTTACACAAGCTGTCAGTTGAGTAAATGAGGAATTTTAAGACAAAGTTTTCCTGGAACTATACCTTCTACTTTTGTGAAAGGAATGTCCTTTTAGCAAAGTTCATCTATAGTTTTCAAACCAGATGACTTGTGTACCTTCAGCCCATACCAGCTCAGCACCAAATTTCACATTACATTACACCACATGGACCACTGCACGGGAAAGATCAGGCTGTGACCATAAGCAGGCCTGTACCTCAGGTGATGTAAACAGCTGTGGCCTAAAACTCATAGGTGGCCACATCACCCACCCCAGAGAGGAATCCACCCTCTGGGAATTCAAAATCACTTTTATGTCTGAGCACGGGCTTTGTACGCAATCTGCCTACTGCTATTGTGTGCAGGTGCATGCGCATACAATTACCCAAAGTAACAATGCTCCTGCGACCTCCATGGCACAAGCTATGAGTGCTCAGTGCCCGCTTTACTTGCAAGCTTGTGAGTTTACCTTCCAAACCTCAGAGTGCCTTGTCCCAAGATGCACAAGCTTTAACTTATGAACAGCACAGTAACTTAGGCCAAACATTTTGCTTTTTACCTCTGACTTATGCTTTGAGCCTGATTGTCAGATATTTATTGTGACTTGGATCTTCAGAAAGCAATCATTGCCAGAATGAGAGCAGCTGTTCAGGAGTGCCGCATTTTGAAGTGGAGTAGGAAATGAGAAAGGAGAGAGCAAGTGAGGGAAAGTGTAAGGTATAACCACCTGCAAAGTATTGCAACAGAGCATGAAACAGGAAGAGAATACACGCAGAACTGCAAGAGGAAAACAATTCTTTCTTCAGTTCTGGATTTCTAAAGAAAAATAAAGTGAAATACTGAAATAACATGATAATTTAAAAATCTGATTATCAGTAAAAACCCGCCACACATTAATTGCAATCAGTAACACCTCCCTAGCAAACTCCCCACAGTGACCACCAAGGAACACCTGGCATTTTTAACTCCTGCCACTGTTGGTACTGCTCAACGTGGAGCACCATAAAGGAAAGAAATAACTTTTCAGCAAAACAGACATTGAAAGGAACTCTACAGAATTAATAGCAGAAAAGTAAATTGGAGATGATCCACGTATTCCCTGTGCTTATTTCCTACTGTTGTCACAGATCTGTAAGCTACCTTGCCACCTACCTTGGTGTGTTCCAGGGGCCTGCTGAGGGGAGCCATAGGGCATTCCAGGTGCTGTGGCAGGTTGAGGTCCTGGAAGAATGGAACATGCGCACTGAGTATGGATCATCTCCTCCTACCCAGCATGTAAGATCGCCAGCACTGCTTCCTTTTCCAGAGTACACACAGAACAAAACTAGGCCGCTGTTTTCCGTATAGCAAAAATATACATCAAGATCGTGTTTATGAACAACGTATGTATTAAACATCAGTAAAGCTTAATGGAGTTCTGGTCCTTAAAGCACAGAAAAAAGACAGGTACTGCACAGGATGTCATGAAGATGTCACAGAACCATTCAGCTTGGAAAGGACCTCCTGAGATCATCTAGTCCAAGCCCTGCTCAAGCAGGGTCAGTTCACCCTGGCAGGACCAAAGATGTCTTTGTTCATTGATATGTAGAAAGAGGCTTGAATTCAAAGCATTGCCAGGAACTGACAGTCCACCCTCCAACACAGAACATGGCAACGAGCCATTGCCCTCTGTGTTAAACCTTTTCTCCCAACTTCTTCGACTAATGCCTCACCAGCAGATGGAGAGGGTTATGGATTTAAAAACATTTACCAGCTTCAGTTTGTAAGCAGAAATAACATGAATTTCAAGGTTACTAATTTATTTTTTATTTTTACTTAACTTCAGAAATCAATATCTGAAAATGTAAGCTCTATGTTTTGTAAAATATTCCATTTTAAAATGTGAATAATTTCAGCTTAAATCATTCATATGTTTCATATAATTAGAAGGTAAGCTAATAGCTAAGCTAATATTGCTTGAATATGCTGTCTTTGATGTTGACAAAAAGTTGACATTTTGGTTATATTTTACTCACCTTGCATTGTTGTAAATCTGCTTGTCGTTGTTCTGCAAAAGAAGATTTTTATCTCATGATTTTTCAACTATATAATTTCAGACAAGAGCTATTCAGTTCTCTATTATTGATAAAAGATATTTGCTTCTCTAAACTGTATGGGAAAGCTAAATTACAAATACAAGGTAAAATAACCTTAAATATCTCAGCTTCCATCTAGGCCATGTCTCCACCACCACGTAAGTCTGAATTTTCTATGCCTGCATTCATGCTTTGAGTATCGTGAAATCATCCTAAACTCAGAGGAAAACATTGCGGTATCCAAGACTCCACTGCACAGCCATTCAGAAACATGCTGTAATTCACATTAACAGTTTACTGCAGTAATTTAAGGGCAGCTGGTTCAGTGTATTGATGTTGACCACAAAACCTGCTCATGTAAACCCTGGAGCAGCCATGTAGCCATGTTATCACCTACTCAGTTCTTTAAGCTATTCCACTTCTCTAGTGCTACTACTAAATATCACATAGCCAGGATAACAAAGGATGGTTGCTGAGGGGAATTTAAAAAAAAAAACAAACCAAACCCCAAACAACACAGCCCACACAAAAAAACCCACAAAAAACAACACAACCCCCCGCCAAAAAAAAACAAAACAAAACAAAAAAAACAAAAAAAAACCCAAAAAACCAAAAAACAACCACCACAACTAAACCAAAAAAACCCCAACTTCCTGATACCAGCATAAACCTTGAGAGTTATTTCTTTCTCTGGGGTAATGAGTGAAGCAAGACAACAGCAGCAACTGCTATTACAGACAGATCCAAAACAGTCAGGAGATCCAAAGGTTAAAATGTGTAAAAAAGAATGGTGTAGGCTCTCCTTTTTAATAGTATTGGAAGTTTTAAAATAAAAAATAAACCTAGTTGTTCTTTAAAAATAATCCAGTTCAAGTTAAATTACCAATATATTTTGTCTTTTATGATTGTTCTAACTTCTTCAGTTCAATGAAGATGGGTATTCAAAGCTGGGAAGTGAAACTGAAAGTGATCCCTTCCTGTTTTTCACTCTGAGTAAAAGCAGGTCTCACAGGGCTATGTCTATGCTTCTGGGATGTCATGGAACTAACTCACTCTCCAAATCCTACAGAACATCCTCTTTAAGAGCAGCTGGTTCAGTTGCTCTTAAACATTCCTTTTTTAATATACTTTTTCTTCTGCTTCACTAACTCTACTTTACTAACAAAACCACCATCCTTTTTCACATACTTTAACTGGATTCTGGTCATAGGGTAGGATGTAGAATGTAGTCCCCGTATGAATGCAGGAATATCACAAACTATAGAAGAATAAAAAGTGTTACTTAAACTAGCAAAAGATCAGCTTATACTGTGAGATGTTCCAGCTACGTGAACTTCAGTGAAATACTGAGAATTACAACCAAGCCCTTTGGTAAAGGGAGAGTAGAGACAGAATGATATGATTTATTTAAAAGAAAGGCTTTGCAGTAGTCCAGAATCTTTCATTGTCCCTACAACCACACATGCAAGCCACTGTGCAGTCTAGGATTTAGAAACGGTTGATATGCTCTATAGCAAAAAAGCAATAAAGATTTTACAAAGCTCAGCCCTCATTTCATCCCTAGATAGTTCCTTTTTTTGTGAATGTCCATGTTTCTTTTCAGTCACTTTCTCATTTTTAGAACTATGCAACACAGCTACCTGTCCCTCACCCTGACGCATGTCACTAGATATCCTGCAAGTAATCCAGACATGTCACAATTACATTAACTATAGGGCTTCTGCTTTTTATCAGAAAAACTGAATATTAGCGTGACAATTAGTTTCATTTCTTATCCAGCTCACTAAAGTACTAAGAGCATATTAATGTAAGCCCCCCAGCACAAACATGATTAGTGCCATATAAAGAACAAGCCAGGCCCTTTCCAAGACATTGTAATATTAAAAAACCAGGAAGCCAAATAGCCAGGAGGCATGCATTAGTTTACCCTGCGTGGCTTTTTTTTTTTGACGTTGCGTTATATTAGACTATTCTGCCCCTGGATTTTAACCTTGACTGCTGGTATGTTAAGTATGCTTAAAGATCACCTAGTTGATCTAATTAAACAGTTTATTTTTGTCTAATGTTAACAAAATATTATTCAGAGAAGGAATTTTTTTTTTTTTTCCTGATGCAGTAGGGTACCCTGTCCCCTTACACTGACTTTTCTCCTGAGACCTGGGAGTGCCAGCACCTGGGAGTGCCAGCACCTGGCAGCCACACAGACAGGTCATACCCAGGGTATGAGGCTCTCTGAGACGAGGCCACATCATCGCTAATGCCGCTCGCGTCTGCTGGGGACAGGACCGTGGCTGCCAGAACCAACCTGCTGCTGCCTCCCTCCTCGAGCGCGGCTCTCCCGGGACAGCCCGGCCATCAACTGGATTAAGACCCCTTAATCCAGTCTTTGCAAGCGAGTTACTTCTCCAAAGAGATACATTCTAACTTAACCCGCACTCCCCAGCNCTTACCCCGCCCTCCCCAGCCGGAAAACGTGGGGCTTCTCCTCGTCAGGCCCCTGCCACAGCCCTGCTGCTCATCAGGCACCCCTGTGAGGAAAACCCCGGGATACCTGACAGGTCCGCCGGGGAGGAATCCTGGTCGGTAGGGACGCCTAAAGCCCCACCAGCCGAACGTACCGTTCCCAAGCCGCGGCTCCGCTGTCCCGCCGTGCCCGTGCCGTGCCCGT